>PVHT021183632.1:11672248-11752318 GCA_004024745.2 Catagonus wagneri
GACAGCAGCAGGCGGGGAGCGGGATGGAGAGGTGTGTGTGCTTCCGGAGGGTCCGCCGGCTCGGACACCGGACGGACGTTGGTGCCTTTTTCTAAGATGGAGGGAAAATGTGAGGAAGAGTAAGATCTGAGAAGAAGAAGGAAAACGCCTGCCTGCCCACACTGGTCTCCTCCTGGCTTCTCCCCGGGGAGGCGGGGGCGGGGGCTCTGTTCTGGGGCCAGCGGCCCTCGCACGAGGCACAGCCCGCCATCCGCGTAGTGGGAAATGAATAAGGCTGATCAGACATCTTATGTGTACAGGGTCTGCAGTGTCCTGACATGATGGGGGGCAGGTCACCCCGAAACACCAGTTGGGGAAACAGGAAACCCAGCTGGAGGGGCCTCGGAATATCAGAGAGAAAAATGGGCCTGAAAGAGAGCCACCCAGGGCCCTTTGGCCGGGACCCCCTGGCGGGGCTCTGAAATGTACCCCCAACCTGGTTTTGGGGGGCTGGCAGGAAGGCCAGCTCTGGGCTGTTTTCCTGGGCACACGGGCACCGCCGATCCCCAGGCCAGACAGGTACACAGGATTAATAAGGCTGACACGCTCTCCCGGGGGTGTGCAGCCGAGCCAGCCGCGCTGAGCGAACCATCCATCGCTGCCCCTAATAGCTCTGCGGGCCACGGCTCCCCCCGCCGAATTTAAAGCGAGAATCCAGGCCGCCGGCAGGAAGATGCCGAAGCCCTTAACCACCATAATTATGAAGCTTCGTGGAAAGAGATGTTTATCGTTAATGTTAAGTGAACAGAGCAGGAGACCAGATGCCCGGCCTGGGCGCTTGCACGTGTGCAGAAAACGCCTGCCTGGAGACGGCATGGCCGGCGCCCCCGCCCCTGCCACAGCGGGACTGGGAGGGGACAAGCGGGGGCTTTGCAACGTTTAAAACCGTAATTAGCAACATGGGTGCATCATGCTTTTATTAAAAAAGTGTATCTCCCCCCCTCCATGACAAAAGGAGTCGGCTCACTGTGGAATCAGTGGGAAGTGGCTGAGTACAAAGAAGAAAATGAAAGTCCCCCTGAGCACCCCCCACCCCCCCGCCCCGGAGGCAGATCTCACAGCGCATATTCCGCTGTGGTTTGGCTCCCACGGCTCCGTGCATTAGCTGTTTGCTTAGAGTTGCTGTTACGCTATGGAGATGATTCATCGTATTTTTAATACGCACTTTTAAGTAAGCAACTCGTCTCAGGTGCGGGGTTGAACCGATAATGTGATTGCTGTCGATTTGACCAGTAAATCCAATTTACGAGGCGAGGAAGAAGGTTTACTAAAATCATTATAGATCCGTTCCAACCGCCCCCAACCGCGAACCCAGCAAGACTGACCCTCTGTTCCGTGCACACTTCAGAGCCACTCACCATACAGGTCGATGCCACGATCCGTGGCAGGGACTGGGTCCTGTAATGCCGAGATGCCCCTGGAGGCTCAGGGAAAACCTTAGGGTCCCGGGGGTTTCTGAGGAACCCCTGGAGGAGGCGGCTCCCCTCCAGCTGTGTTCTCTATGGCTTAGAAAGGCAGGGAAAGGCCTAAGGTTGATGAAGGCTCTGTGCTGGAAAGGCACTCTGTGGGGGCCGGGTGGGGGGACCGGAGAACAGCTTAAGGAACAAGGGTGGAGGCAAAACCGGTCACGGTCCAGCTGGTGGGGAACACGGTTTGCTTTTTCCTTCTAGTTCTTTCCATCTTGTGGGCCCGACACACTCTTTGGAGAAGAAAAGGCTTCTTGCTCTCTGTGATTATTGCCCACTCTTCCTCCAAGCTCCGGTGCCGCCTCCTCCAGGGAAGCCCTCCTTGGTTTCTCTGACTGAGCCAGCTCTCCTCCTTGGGGCTTGCAGCTCTTGCCACCACTGAGATGCCAAATTCACATGATTTTTGGGTTCACGCGTATTTGCCCTCCCCCACCAGACTGTAAGCTCCACGGAGCTGGGGCTGTTGGGCTCGCTGTCCCCAGGGTCGAGCTGAGCGCCCACCTGCAGTGGTGCCTAGTAGTTGAAAAAAAAAGAGAGCTCAGTCTCTACCACCTGTCAACCCACTTGAGGAGTGGAGGATTGGCGGCTGGGGCACCTGCGTCCCCTGCCCCATGGGACCCCGGCCTCTGCCCTCCCTTTTGCTCTCAGCTACTTTGTTGTAAAGTTCTGGGCACAGAGAGGAAGTTTCTAGAGACTCTGGCTTTTCGTTTCTTTCTTTCTTTCCTTTTTTTTTTTTCTGGTGACCTTTCCATGTAATTAAAAGGCAGCTATTCCAGGAGACGAGGCAGCCGGAAGCAGAGACGCTGCTTCTCTGTGAACGTGTGTGGAAGTTTATTGTCTGGAGCACAGAGTTCTGCTTGAGGCCCTGTGTCCAAAGCAGCTGCGGCCTCCCTCGGGGGTGAAAACCCTCAGCCCAGAAAACCTCCCCGGCTGCAGGCCTACTGTGTGCCAGCCTGGTCCATCTCTTTACTCCCGGACACTCAAGCTGCCCCACTATGTGGGACAGCAGCCTCTGCTCTTTTAGGAAGAGCCCTTCAGCCCGATGACATCCACGGGGTCTGACTCATGCTGGGGGGCCACAGGGTTGATGAGCCATGGCCCCCCCAACCCCGGGGGCAGGTCTGTGACACTCACTCAAGATCAGAACCCTCCCGGGACGGGGCCTAGCCTGTCCCCACAAAGCCTGTGCCTATAGAGCCCTCTCGCCTCGCTCTGGTCCAAGAATCCTGGAAAGGTTTTTTTTTCTGGATGGAAACCCTTGCTTGGCTGTGCCTTCCCTGAGCTGGGGCTGGGGCCCCTCTCTTCCTTGCGGCCCTCGGGTCAGCGTCTCCGAATTGCTGGGCCCCCCCGGAGGGCGGGGGGGGCTGGAGGTCCAGCGGCCCCGGGTCCCCCACCCGGCCAGGCCTCCGCCCCTCAGCTCTGCACAGCTGCAGCTGCCGAGAATAATGCACGCCTGGCCCGGGCCCAGCTCCCCGGTGCCACGGAGAATTGCAATTTCGCAAGTTCGTCAAACCCTGAGGCGGGGCCCGGGGCCCAGAGCCGTACTTGCAATATCAAGGCGTCCCAGCGGCATGGGGGGGCCTTGCCGTCCCCACCCGCCCCCGCTCCCCGGTCCACTTCCCACAGGCCTGGATTAGGCCCCGGCAGCTGGGTGGGGGCGGGGGCCGGGGAGCGGGGGGCCCTGGGCCTCTCTGGCCCAGCCTCGCCACATGGTCCTGGTCGGGGGGTGCTGCGTCTCTGGGCCTCCCATCTGTAAAGGGGAGATGGGGTCCCCCTGCCCGTCCACGCGTCCTGGAGGCAGCAGCCGTAGCCCCGCAAACCCACAAGCCGGCAAAGAGGGGCTGGGGGAGGGCTCTGTGGGTTGTGGAAGAGAGCGGGTCGCTCAGGAAGAGGGTGAGTGGAGACTGCGTTGCAAATGGGGCCTCACTGAGCAGGCGGGGCTGAGGCAGGAATGCTGTAGAGTCTGCGGGTCGGGTCGGGATCTTGAGGCCTCGGGGGCTAGCAGGGCTGAGGCGGGAGAGAGAGAGAATCGGGGGCCTCCGCAGACTGTGCAGCCCCCCTACGTTGCATGGTCTGCTTGAAGACTAGGAAGGCTTGGAGCAACACGTATGGCCCCTTAGAGCCTCTCTGAGGCGTCCCAGACACTTCCATGGCCAGGAACAGCAATGGCCCCTTCTCCGAAAGGAACTGCACAGGGCTCGGGAACTAAAGGTCCGAAGGGCCAAGTCACTCCCTCCAGCCCCCCTGGGGACCACAGCCGTGGAAGACCAGGCTGCAGGGGCACATGAAGAATCCCAGAATCCCACATCGAGAGTTGCTTGCCTCCATGGACGGAGAGCTCACTACCTTTCTGGTATGGAAGCTCACTCATTCCTTTGTGGAGGCGTTCTCATGGTTAGGAAAGAGCGTTTCAGAACTGCTTATGGGCCCCAGGGCATCTGGAAATGGCAATCTGACCTTCCTGACCTCTCTCCTCTAAACCAAACCAGGTCTCAAGTCTCCTTCTATCGGCTCCTTGCACGATGCACGTCAGTGCCTTCCTCTGAACAGGAGCCACTGGTCTGCTTCTCCCAGAGCTGAGCATTAGTGCCGCAGCTGCAGTGCACGGCAGACTCTAACCTCCTTAGCTATGAAGACCATACTCTTATTAATCAGACCCTTGACGCCCTTTACGGATGGATCCATCACGCTGCTGAGTCTTGCTTAGAGTAGGGTGGTCTTTCTGATGGGAAGAGTGGATGAAGCAAGAGGATAACACGAGCCACTTGGAGAAACTGAGGCCTGGAGGAGAAAGGCCCTGCTCCGAGTTACACAAAGCACCACATGTGGGGCTGGGACTGTCCTCCTAGGACACGCTTCCTTTATCTAGACAAACAGAAGGGTCTCCCTCCACCCTTTGCTCCCTCCCTCCCTCCTCCCTTCCCCCAGTCTCGCTTCCTGAGAACCTCTCAGCAGAGCCGGAGAAGGCGAGGCCCACGGCCTTCAGACGGTCATGATTACGGGTGGCGGGGTCAGCACAGGGCGGGAGGGGACCTGGGCCCCATGTCCTGCTAACTCTTCCAGGGACTCAGCTGCGCCCAGGAGCTCGGGGGCCAAGGTCCTGCACAGCTGACCTCGTCCAGCGCACTCCACAAACCCTGGGTGTTTCCAAGAACGCTGGGCCCGCACATTCCTTTCTGCTGAGGGAACTCCTGGCGAGGCGAGCGAGGCGAGGCAGTGCCAGTTCCAGGAGGGTTTGCGGCGAGAGCGGGCAGACAGCTCGGTTCGCAGGCGGCTCACGCGCACCCGGGGCTGGGCGGGCGTCCCTGCTGTGCCGGGGGTGTGGGGGCCGCACCCTTCCTTCCTGCCGGGAGGCCGTGACCTGGCGTGCACAAGGACGCTGGCACCGCTTTCCAGGCCCTGCGACCGGGGACCCAGGTCATGGGAGGGCCCAGCTCAGAGCCCAGAGCCCACGGGTGTCCACTGGGTCTCCCTGTTCTTGTCCTCAGCCCTGCTGCACGAAGTACTCTCAAGCCTGGGATTCGAACCCGTGTCCGCAAGCCAGGACGGCCCCTCCACAGGAGGCAGTAAGCACCACGCTGTTGCGAAGTGGGAGGCTTTACTCTGCTGCCACCAGCCTGGTCCCCAGTCCGGAGGCTCCCAGCAGTTGCAGGGACGCGGTGGCGGGGGGGCTATGGTCCCCCGTCTCTGTCTTGGCAGAGGACATTCCACGGTGGGAAGCTGCAGCTGGGGGCTCCCCGGGGCTCCCCTCCTGCTCTCCGTCCCTGCCACTGCCACCGCCACTGCCAGAGGCCGAGCATGCGGGTGTCCTACGGGCAGGCTGCCTCTGCCGCCACAGAGGGCTGGCCAACAGCCCTGGAGTTTCCACCAACTAATAATTTTTACAAACCTCTAGCCTCGTAAAAAAGTGCACAGTGGCCCGAGCAACCTTGGCCAGGAGCCTTGTGGGAAATCGGAAGGCACTGAGGCTGGTCCGGGCCATCTCGGCCAGAGGCCACTTCCTGCCCGTTCTCAGGATCTTTCCCTCGGGCCTCGGACCCAGACGTGTCCCCTGCGGCAGTCCAGAGAAAGGCTGCCCCGCTGAGTGACTCAAGGAGGTCCTCAGGGCCGGCCGCCCTGCCTCACCACCCCCGCACCCTCTTGGCTCACTGCCCCAGCGGCCTGCAAGCCCTCCCTGCTGCACGAAGTCCTTAGCCTGGGCTGTTCCTTCTACCCAGAATGCCTTTCCCATTCTTCTACCAGGAATGCAGTGATAGCGACAGGCCCTTAACCTGGAGGGGCTCCTGGGCTCCAGGGCCTGTGCCTGAGGACCTCACAGGAAGGGCGAGCGATCTGCGTCCGCCTTGAGGTCCCCCAGACAAGGGAATGGCGAGAAGGAAGGCAGGGCGGAAGCTGGGGCCCCATAGTGGCCCGAGCTATGGGGGAGCTCCTTGGGGAAGGGGCTGGAGCTGGGGTGCAGGGAGCAGACAGGCGGGAAGCGTAGCCGGGGAAGGGTGGGTTGGAGGGAGGTGGCTGAGGCAGAATTTTTAAGACCTTACCTGGAGGCCTGAGGGAGGCGGGTCAGGGGAGGCTGGCAAGTGCCCGGATTGGGTCCTGGGAGGTGGGGGGGCCTCGCGCTCCTGGGAGAGGAGAGGCCCCCGGCGACCCCCGGGCAGGTTTCCGCGCACCTGCAGGGTTGGTCAGGGCCCCTGGGTGTCCTCCCCGCAGCTCCAGATGAGGATTTGGCGCTCCTGGCGCGGGAGGCTTCTCCGGAGCCTGATTTATGGGCCCGCCCCTCAGCGCTCGGGGATCTGGCCCTTCTCGAAGCGCGTGTTCAATCAAATTAAAAGTGCCGGAGGCCAGAGGAATCATCAATTACCTGAGTGTCTTGGCAGCTGTCCCCACGCTCAATATGCCCGAGAGGCTGGAAGCCGAATTCCTCCTGTCCCTGCTACGGAGCGGCCGATGGGGAGGCTGATCCGGCCTCGGGAGGGCCCCCAGCCTCAGTGGCCCCATCTGTAAACGGGGCTCTGAGTGGACTGGGGGCTGGGGGGCCCTGAATCTCGGTGAGAAGAAGGTCTCTAGCGAGGTGCCTTGTGCCAGGACTTCTGGGGAGTCTTGTCCCAGGCAAGGGACTTCCAGCAGCTGACCTCAGAGACGGGCCCCGGGAGCCCGCACAGCCAGCCCAGCGCTGTGAAAGCCAGAGCCCGCCCGCCCCCTCTCGGGCTGTCCCTGTCCCTGCCCCTCGCCGGGCCTCAGTGCCTCCTCTGAAGACCTTCCTGGGGGCCGAGGACTCCACTCCCAACTTGAGACACAGGTTTGTAGTTGTCCCCCTCTCCCCACCACCAGGTTCACGGCAGCACGATTCGCGGCAGCCGCCAAGTGGAAGCAACGCGAAGTCCCCCCGTGGGGGCAGGTACACCAGACGGGGTCCATCCAGACCACCGAATATTTCTCAGCCGTAAAGAGCAAAGAAACGCCGACACAGGTTCCAACACGCGTGAACCCTGAGGACGTGAGACTCCGTGAAATAAGCCAGACACAGGACAAAGGCTGTGTGAGCCCCTTATAGGAGCAGACAGGAAGCAGGGAGGCCGTGGCCAGGGGCCGGGAGTTCTGCTGACCATGGGCAGAGGTCCAGGCTGGGACGACGAGAACCTTCTGGGATGCCTGGCGGGGGTGTTACAGAACCGTGTGAACGGCTGGAGGGCCGCTGGAGCTTCCACTGCAGCTGGTTAAGATGGCCAGCCTTGTGATCCGCGTATTTTATTACCGTGTAGGAGAAAAACCAAGATGGGTATTTCATGAGGAGTTCATTAAGGAGTTCCTGTTGTGGCTCAGCAGTAATGAACCCGACTAGTACCCATGAGGACGCAGGTTCAATCCCTGGCCCCGCTCAGTGGGTTAAGGCTCCGGTGTGGCTGTGGCTGATGCTGTGGCTGTGGTGTAGGCCGGCAGCTGCAGCGCCGGTTCAACCCCTAGCCCCCGATGCAGCCCTAAAAAGACCAAAACAAGAACAAAAACAAAACCAGAGTTTTTAAACCAGTGTGGCTCAAGTCCAGACAGTGGGGCTGCTTGTGTCAACAGCCTGTCATTCTTTCCTTCTCTCCCCACCCCTCCCCCTCTTCATTTTTGCTGGTAAAAGCCACCCCCTTAGGGAAGGGTCTGAGAATTCAGCCCAGGTCTCCTGGCGTCCAGCCCGGGGCTCCCAGGAAGGGGCTGGCCGAGCCCGGCTTGGGCAGAGGCTGCAGAAGGCAGGGGTCCTGGTGACATGGCTCCCGCTGGAAAGCGGCACGGAGCTCCCTGACAGCCGCCCACCTGACCCGGGCCAGAGCAAAACAGACGATTATCGGATGTACCCGAGTCGTGCAGCCCCGTTGACCGCCGCAGTATCAGGGGCTTCGGAGACCTCGGCTGTCTCCCTGCTCAGCTGACACCAGCCTTGCGAGAACAAGCAAGTCAGAGGACGGAATTAATTTCCCAAAATTGAATGTTATGTCGAAAAGTCACCTCAGGATCTCTTGCCGGAGAAGAAGGGAAAATGGCCATTTGCTGCTCGCTGTCTTGATAGCCTGTTGCAGGCCTGCACTCAAATCTTTAGTTTTGGGTTGAAATGTATGAGATTGTCTTCTCTGTGGGGCAGAAATGATAGAATCGAGGCAATTTTACATGGCTCTATCTAATGGAAATAACTGTGAAAATACTGTACCAGGGGAAAAAAGAGGAAAATAACTCTGCTATCTATCTTCAGGGGAAGTGATATTCCTGAGAGTCGTGTCAGATCATTTTGCATCTAGTGAATTAGCAAAACGCAGTGGCTCCTTGAACAAAACAGGCGTTAGGGGCGCTAACCCTCCGTGCAGTTGAAAATCGGAGAGTGCTGTTTACTACGGGGAAAAATCTGCATATGCCTGCACCTGCGCAGGTCAAGCCTATATGGTTTGAGAGTCACCTGTACGTCATTCTAATAACAACGCCAGTGCTAGGAAAGCAGAAAGCTGCGATGGACTCGTCGCAAGGACACTGAGGGACATGAACATGACGTGGCCCCTTTAGAAGCAAATATGAAGGCGTTCCCGTCGTGGCTCAGTGGTTAACGAATCTGACTAGGAACCACGAGGTTGTGGGTTCTATCCCTGGCCTTGCTCAGTGGGTTAAGGATCTGGCATTGCCATGAGTTGTGGTGTAGGTTGCAGACATGGCTTGCTTGAATCTGGCATTGCTGTGGCTGTGGCATAGGTTGGCGGATGCAGCTCCAGCTAGATCCCTACCCTGAGAACCTCCATATGCTGCGAGTGCAGCCTTAAAAAGACAAAAAAGAAAGAAAGAAAGAAGAAATAAATATGAAAACGTTCACCAAGAGTTATAAAAGCATGAATGCTCTTTAGTCCCACAGTCCTATTTCTGGAAATGTGCTCCTAAGAAACACCTCCCCTCCAAAAAAAAACCCCTCCTACACTGTCGGTGGGAATGTCAATTGGTACAACCACTATGGAAAACAGTATAGAGTTTCCTTAAAATAGAGCCGTCATAGGATCCAGCAATCCCACTCCTGGGCATGTATCTCAAAAAAGCAAAAACACTGATTTGAAAAGATACCTGCACCCCAGTGTTCAGAGCAGCACTATTTACAATGGCCAAGACGTGGAAGAAACATCTATCTACAAATGAGTGGATTAAGAAGGCGTGGTACATGCATACACAATGAAGTATTAGTTGGTCATAAAAAAAAGAATGAGATACTGCCATTTGCAGCCACGTGGTTGGACCTAGAGGATATTGGGCTTGGTGAAATAAGTCAGACAAAAACAAATGCTATAGGATATTGCTTATATGTGGAATCCAAAAAATAATACAGAGGAATGTATATGCAAAGCAGAAACTGACTCACAGGTATAGAAAACAAAGCGTGGTTACCAAAACAGGGAGGGTGGAGGTAGGGACAAATTAGTGGTGTGGAATTAACAGATACAAACTACTCTATATGAAATAGATGAGCAACCAAGCTTTACTGTATAGCGCAGGGAATTATATAGCCATTATCTTGTAAGAACCTATAATGGAATATAATCTGCAGAAACACCCCACCATTATGCAGTGCATCTGAAATTAACACAATGTCGTAAATCATCTATACTTCAATTAAAGAAGAAAAAAAAGAAAAAGAAAAACCACCCAAGAGTAGCAAAAGGAGCTTGCTTGGAGATGCTCGATGCAATGTGAGTCAGACTCTAAAAACCAGAATCAACCTTTGCATCCAGTGACAAACCGATAACGAGCCACCAGGAAGCAAACGTTAGAGGCTCCCGCAAAGCAGACCAGAGCAGTGCCCAAGCCCCCCAGGGTGAAGACGCCACCCTCGGCGACCCTGCCACGTGAAGATTTTTCTCCGGATGTTACTTGGGTTGGTTGCACTGCCGTTCCTATATGTCAGTTTCACCACTCCCGAGTGGAAACTTCAGGATTAGACCCGTGTGCGTGTGTGCGCACACCTTTTTTTTTTTTCCCAACTAGAAAACGGAGATGGCTAATGAAACATGACAAGATGAAAAAGCAGAGAGCGAACGTGGCCGTGACTTTGACTGCGGTGGGCAGAGAGCAGACAAGGCGGGCGGAGAGGAGCGGAGTGGGTGGTGGGGTCACGCCGGTACTTCTCCCTCTGGTCAAAATTGACTTTCATGCTTAATGCTCTTAGCATTTTTTTTTTTAAGGTGAAAAAACGAGAAAGCTGCATCTGGTCTGTGCTCAGACTTGTGGAGTTTCTCATGCTTCCCACGTCTGCCAGATCTCCTCTGATCCCTTCCTGGGTCCTCCCAGAGCCTCACGGGGACAAAACCCTGCTGCCCCCACCTCAACCCTCCTCCACTGCCACAGCCCCGTCAGCTGTGTGTGGGGAGGAGAGGGTGGCAGCAGGGCGTGGCCCAATGGAGGGGCCGGGGCTCACCTCCCACTGACTACACGCAGTTTCCCCTTCCCCAGTTGGGGTGGGTTGACGTCCCCAGCTGGCAGCTACCTCCTCCTGGTCCTGGGGTCCCAGGTTCCCTCCTTTCTCTCCAGATGCCTCGGACCAGTGTCGAAGCATGGGCGAGATGAGGGGGCAGGGGTTGGGGGGGACAGGTGGGTGCTCTGTCCCGGGGGGCTGCCTCCTGGATCTGACATTCAAGAGCTTCTGAATTCTAAGAGAGACTGATTGGCCCCAAGGGAGAAACAGAAATGACCTCTGTGTGGGCTGGTCCCCAAGAGGCTGCCCCCAGAGAGGCTGCCAGGGACAGGGGACTGAGACTCTGGAAGGTCTCCCTGCTGCTCTGGGTGCCCCCGCAGAGCCCCCTCCCCCAGCCCCCGGACTCGCCGACGAGCGCCGTCTTGGGGAGGCGGCAGATGTAGCTGTGCGTTTCGGGATTGCAAAGCAGGGGGGTGAGGCTGGGACAGAGAATTGTTCGGGACCTGCCAGTTGCAGACATGCCTAAGCTCATTGTCAACCGTGAGGAATGAAGGGTCTCTCCCGGGCGGGCGCCGGTCAGGTGGAGAGATTTTTCCAGTGGCCCTCCTGTGACCTCGAGGTGGCCATCTCCCAAGGCTGCCTCTGTGACTCGTTCTAGGAACTCCCCAGGGACATTTCCGGCTCCACTGGCCCCTCTCCAGGCCTGGGGCCCTGGGGACACCTGGAGATGTCCTGGCCTTCTGCTCTGCGTGGCCCAGCACCACCGGCTCGGGCCCCAGGTGCCCTCAGCCAGGGCCCCAGTAAGAGGCCACACCTCTCCCTGCTGGACGGCACCACCTCCCGGGTGGCCACTCCAAGCTGGGGCGAGCTGCCCAGACCTCCACTCTGACCGTGCCCCTGCCCTGCCCGCAGCCCCCCGGGGCCTCAGCAGCCTTGGGTGACCGCCCTCCGGCCTGGGCCCAGGGCCCTCTTGACTTGGGCCGGCCCCTCCAGCCACACCAGCGGCTCCTCCTGAGATCCAAACATTCGGGGCTTCGCATCCCCCAGCCCACCCCACCCTACCTTCCACTGCCTGGCTCTCTCCATCCTTCTGGAAGCTCAGCTCACCTGTCCTCTCCTCCAGGAAGCCTTCCCTGACTACCACCTTCCCGGAACTTCTCATCCATGCTGGGGCTCGTTCTTCCCCCTCCTCCACCCCAGTCTAAATGGGTTTAGTTCAGAGCAGCGGGCTGTCAATGAGTGAGAGAGCCAGCGTGGACCTGTGAGCTTGGAGGTGCCTCCGCGGGCTTGGCGGTGGGCGAGGGGGCAGCCCCCCACCCGGACATCCCCCACACGGGCCTCCGTCTGGCTCCTTATTCCCCGATACCCCCTGCCCGGCGGGGAGCAGAACCCAGGTCCCTGGAGCTTGCGGCGAGGCGGAGGCTCCGGCCCTCTCCGGTTCCTCCTGTCAGCGTGGGTGTGACTTATGTGCTGCTGCCGCACAGCCCCTGCCTGCCGGGCTTGGGGATTAATCACCCGTTGCTGGAGGAAGGCTGAGGCCCGGGGCGGCTGGCGGGGAGCAGGGAGGAGAGTGACCTGCGGGCGTTGCTTCCCCAGGCCCTGAGGGCATGCGGGGTGGGGGCTGCGTCCCCGGGGGTGGGGGCTGCTCGTGGCCGCAGGTGCCCCCTCCCTTGCTTCTGCCGGTCCCCCTGAGCCCTGGGCCAGGACCCTCCCGCAGGGCGGCCCACATTAGTATTCCTCGCACAGGCGCTTGCAAAGAAATGACTCATACTCTGATTGACTAATTTGAAAGTAAGCTGTTTTTGCTGCAAGTGGGAAGGTTCAGTGAATCTTAAAAACGAAGCAATGGAGATTTTATTCTCCGTTCTAGACTTTTCCTTCTGCTGGGAAGGCAGCTCTGCCACAGCCTGTTTATGACGATAGAAATGCCTCGTGTCGGCTTTACCTGCGGTGGGCGCGGGTGGGACCGAAGTGTCTCGGCTTAGCTCCCACCTGCTTCGTGACCTCGGCAAGTTACTTAACCTCCCCAGGATGCCAGGAACAGTGTGTAATGCAGATAAATCCCCAGAGGATGCAGCACCGCACGGAGTGGGTGGTGGGGAGGTGGGGGGCCGAGGCTCGGGCCTGCAGAACCAGAATGCGCACGTTCACCTGTTCATCGAGGCTCCTGCTGGGGGCTGCGGGGGCTGCAGAGAGGGGATGGACTTCCCCACCTGTGGGATGCGAGGGCTCTTATCCCTCCAATTTACAGATGCTGGCCGAGAGGCACAGAGAGGTTAGGCAATCCGGCCGAGGTCACACAGCCTCTGTGTGAAGACGGTGGGCTCACAGGCCAGGCTTTTGGCTGCAGTCTGCTTTCCCGATGCAGGGCAGCCCCTGGAGTTAGCGAGGTGGGCAAGGGCTGGACTTTGGGGGCTGAAGGCGTGACTTTCACCTTTGTCCTGTGAGAGATCAGATCTGAACACGAGGCAGGAAGGTGGCCGAGGAGGGGAGATGGGAGCAGAAGATGGCCCGGCCTGAGTGGCAGCAGAGGAGGGAGCGGAGTGGTCGAATTCGGGACCTGCCTCTGAGGGGGACCTAACGGAGTCCTGGCCTTCTGCAGGGAGATGACAGAGCTGTAAATTGGCTCCCCAGAGTCTAGGTCGAATAAGTCACCTCTGGGACCCCACCCGGCACTCTGAGCTGTACGCGCTCCTGGGCCACGTGCCTCCCGTCCCGGCTTCCTTACCCATCAGACGCAGCCTCTAGCGTACTGCCCACCTGTAGCACAGGCGGGGCAGCCCCGGGGTGAGTGACAGCTGCCGCCCCTTCCCGTGCCTTTCCAGCCTGACCTCAAGAAACTGGAGGCGTGGAGGCTGTGAGGACCAGCGTCCATGAACTTCCCGACCTCTGGGCTCTGCTGGCTCCCTGCCTCTGGGAAAGCCGGTCAGATATCCTGTGCCTCCGTGTCCTCACCTGTCCACGGAGTGTCACCGGTCACAGAATCCTGGCGACAGCTGATTACTTGGCGGCTCTTACTCTCTGCCCATCTTAGCCCTTTCGGGGTCCTAGTCACCCACTTCTTCCCGGGTGGAGTGGAGGGAGGGCTGTGCCGAGGCGCTCCATAAAAGTTCTCCGTGACGTTTCTTTTTCTCTTACTTGCGGTGTGTCCTTAGGCCAGCGGCTCTGCCTCTCTGAGAGGCAGCCGCCTTGTCTGCGGAGTGGCGATACCAGGGTCCCTGTTCCCTAGGGAATGCGGGAGGTCCTGACTAGGTGGCTCATGGAGGACTCTTGGCTCAGGGCCCGGTCCCTTTGAAGCGTTCCACCGGGGCTCGCTGCGACGATGATGAAGTGGCTGGGCTGGGACTGGCACCCGGCCCGGGCAGGCTCACCCGCCTTGCGGCGCCAGCCTGCTCTGCAGTCGCCTCACCTTCCCTGGGCAGCTGTTTCTCTCTGGCAGCACAATGATGAGCTGAAAATTGAAAAACTTAGTCAAACTAGCGTATTACTTTCCTCGAGCCGCCTCCCCCCTCCTCCGAAACACAAGCCAGAGATAACACCCTCCCAAATAGGTTTACTGAAGTCAACCCATTACAAGCGCGGACACGCTTGGAGATAACAGAAGCCTATGAGTTCTTAATATCCTGCCCGGCATGCGGGAGGAATAAATGAGGGACGGAGGCGAGACAGCTCGGGCTGCAAATATTCTGTCGCGTCCTTCGGCCATCCATCAGCCCATGTGTCGGGCCGTGTCTCTGGCCCCGGGTTCGGGAAATATGGTCGCCATAGGGATGGAGTCAAATGCATCCTTTCAAAAATAGATCTGCTTAAAATTCATTAACTTAGACAACTCCACCAGAAGAAGCAATCAATTCCTTGAACTCTATAATCACGCTTCGCACAGCGATATCTCCGCCTTGGTGCCGTTAAGCTAATAAAGGCTGCTTGGGTCCAGTGGAAGGGGGCGCAAGAGGGCATGCGGCCAGGAGTCTGCGGCCGGCTCGGACCCGCTCACTTCCTGGGGCATTTGTCTCTTGGGTGAGTCAGTCCAAACCACAGCCAGGGCCGAGTCTCCGCAGCCCCTGCTGGGTGCTGGGTGCTGGGCCGGGGCCCGGGGCGCACAGTGACCCGGCAGCGATCTCACGCTCCCGAGCCGCGGCTAAAGGAGGCGCAGGCTCGGGGGCCGGCGTCTGGGTCTGCTCTTGGTGACCTCAGACTGCATGTGGCCGTGAGTCCCACTCGCCCGGCTGATGAGTCCTGGGTTTACACGTGTGGCACCGACCGCGCTGCCAGGCCCCAGACCCTGCTCTTCCAGTGCCCAGTCCGCTGGGATTCCACTGGGTATCTCGGCTGTTGCGGCAGCTCAGGCGGAGACGGGGGTCCCTCTGGGACTGTCCTCTGACTCTCACGCCCCGCGTCCGGCTGGCCGAGAGCCCTGCGGGGCTTGCCTTCGGGGACCAGCCGGCTTCCAGCCGTGTGTGTATCCGGATTCCCAGCTGCCCGCCCGCGGCACCAGCACGACGGCCAACGTGCCTACCTGGTCTCCCTGCTTCTGCCTGTGCCCCTCACCCCCAATCTCAACCCGGCAGCTGCAGGAATCCTTTACACACGTCAACCGCAGGGGCATTTCTTCTGCCCAAAGGCCGCCAACGTTTCCTGCGTTACCAGGTCCCTCTGAAGCCTTCCAGAGTGCCTCCCTGGCCTGGCCTGGCCTGGCCTGTTCCTCGGCACCCTGCAGCCTTACTCCACGGCAGCCACTGCAAGCTCCTGGCCGCACCCTGCCCCAGGGCCTTTGCACATCCGGCCCCTCCCTTAGATACTTTGCCCGGGGGTCTGCACCTCCTCGCCTTCTCTGAAATTGAACCTCCCCCTTAGCGCGTCACTGACACCCCCCCCCCCCCAGCCTCCACGGAGTGTGAGACCCACAGAGTAGGAAGAAGCAGGGTCTGTGTGGCCCCGGTGCTGCGCCCTGGACCTCACCTGGATCGCGGTGGATGCCGGGGGAGCACAGGCTGAGTGAATGGAGCTCGCCTGTCTCTCCAGCGGGCCGCCCCCGCCCGCCCCGTGGAATCAGGCCCCCGGGCGCGTCTGGAGACTCCTGCCCGTGGCTCTCCCCCAGCACGGTCTCCTTTCCCACCTGCCAGCCGCTCCCCTTGTGACCTGACTGTCTGCTGCCTCTGCTCCTGGCTCAGTCAGCCTTCCGCCCTCCAAGCCCCGGCCACAGCAGCCCCCGCCCCTTGCTTCCTTTCTGGAACTTTCCATTTGACCATCCTCTTCCAATCACCAGCCGCTCTGGACAGTCCCTTGGGTGTCCCTGGGAAACCTCGACTCACAATTGCCGTCCCTCGTCCCTGTCTCCCAACCTGCTCCCGGACATCAGGCCCCACCTCCTGGTCCAGATGGAAAGCTGGGGACCCTTGGCGCCCCCCCGCCACCACCCTGCTCCCGTCCCCCTGCCCACTGCCCTGGAACCCCAGGCCATCCAGACTGTGCACCGCCCCCTCCCCAGGCGCCGGGTCGGGGAGAGGGGGCTGCAGCCTGTCGGCCTGAGCCCGCGTCCAGGGGAGGCCGGCGCTGGTGCTGCTGCGTAATGAGGTACCACCTGTGCATTCGACAAACCCCATTAAGGAGAGCAGAAGTGCCACGTGGCCTGGGGGCCTGTGCAGCCAGCCTGGAAGCTTCCAGGCTGTGAGCCCCGTTCTCTGTTGATACAATTCAGTTCGATCCACTTAACAAACATTTACTCAGCGCCCGCGGCCGCATGCAGAGCACCGGGCCAGGCCCTGAGGGAGCCTCCCCGCGCGCCTCAGCTCTCCGGCCCCTTGTTCCCGCTCCCCCAGCCTCCCCCTCCTGACCCTCTTCTCCCCCCCTCCACCCCCTCCCTCCTGTCTCCTCCTAGACCCCTTTGGGAGGCTTCTCCCGAGACGCGCCCCCACCCTTGCCTCTCAGTTCCCTCTGCCTTGTCCACCCAGCGCCACAGCCCCAGATCGGGGTCTCTGACGGGGGCTGGGCAGGAGGAGCGGGCTTCCTCTGTGGCCGCCTGGTTGGTGGGTCTGCTGCGATGTTCTAGAAAAGGGGCGTCTAGGCCCGAAACGGCCTGGTCTAGGCACAAGAGGGGGAGCTGGGGGGCATCCGGGGGGGCCATAGCCTGCAGGACCTATGGGGCTGCACTCACCCCTGTGGCCTTGTCCCCAGCCTCTGTCCCCAGCCTCACGCACACCCAGGGCTTTGACAGTGCATGTCTAGGGTGCATGCAGGAAACGTGGTCGGGAACACACGTGGCTGATGGCGGTGGGCCTCGGGGTGCAGGGGGAGTTCTGCTGAGTGGGGACAGAGTGTCAGGCTGGGAAGACGAACAGGTTCTGGGATGCAAGGACTAGGGGCTCCCGGGGGCAGCGGCGGGGGCGGGGGGCTTCCATTCATCTCTGCCCATCTCAACCAGCCCGGCTCCAAATCGCAATAATAAAAACAGCCATCAACCTAGACCTCACGCTGACCCCGTGTCAGGCACCCTTCCAGGCCCCCGTGCGTGGTACAAACCTCCGAATCCCCTGGAAGCTTCTCCTATTATCGCCAGGTTACAGGTGGGGACATGGAGGCACAGAGAGGTTTAGTAACCTGGCCAAGGTCACACAGCCAAGTGAGTGGCAGAGCAGGGATTCAAATCCTGGGAGAAGATGACCCGAAGATGTCTGTGATGTGAGTGAACAGGTGAACTTGTCCCCACTCACCTCTGACAAGGGGAAGGGTGACCAGGGGCGCTGGGGCAGGGACGAAGCTTTTTTTCCCAGCGTGCCTTTCGGCCTGATGACAGGAAGAAGTGAACCCCTCAGCCATCTGTGTTCATTTGTTGGCTCATCCACCCACACATTCATTCATTTGTTCATTCATTCATTCGTTCATTCACTCATCAAACACAGAGTGAGCCCCAAGCACTGGGCACTCAGGAATCACCGAGAGGCCGCTTTGCCCTCGCTCAGACACAGGGCTCCAGGAAGCCTGCGGCCTGGTGAGAGATGGGCCCTGGAGGCCTGCGGGTGACAAGGAAGGGGGCCGGCTGAGATGCAGGCAGGAAAATGCAGCATCGCTTTTTGTTTTGTCTCGGGGGAGGCTCAGCGGAACTGACGGGGGACAGACACCCCGCGGCCCAGACTCAGCCGCCTCCAACTTTGTTTTCCCTGCCTCATCTCTCTCGCCCACTTCTAATTTATCTGGCTGCTCTGGTGTCACTTCCTAAGCCCTCCTAAAGCCTCTGTGGAATGAAGTGGGGATAAATAACAGAACTGCCATCAGCCTCGGCCTGGTGGGACTGCCCGGTCCGCCCTGAACCCCGGGCACATCTGCCCAGATGGTTGCCAGAAACACTGGGAACATAACTGTCCTGAGACTTGGCTTTTCTGTTAGGGCCAGGAGGCTGAAATTTTGTCCTTATCCACGTGTGGCCTCTTCTGTCCCCCAAAGTTCTCCAAACTGAAAAAGAAACAAAAAGAAAAGAAAAAAATGTGTCTGGTGGAGGAAGTTAAATTGTTGAGTGAGAGAGAGTATTCAGCCTTGAAAAACTGGCCACCACATCAGCTGGCTTTGTGAGTCACTCTTAATCATTAAGACGAAAAGCGAATGCTTTCATCTTATCCATATTTGTGTCCTTTGTTTTGTCCCCCCACATTCTCTCTGAATAAAAATAGCCACTTGACCCTGAGTGAGAAGCTGAGGGGCGCGTCCGGCCTCCGCCTACCCTCAGCTCACGTCTGGACTGCAGAGCACCTTGTGTCCCATTTCTCTCCAGAGTTTTCTAAAAGACGGGGGTTCTAGACTGACAGTTGCCCCCCCCACCCCACACGGCCCCCGTCACCTGCTCACCCTTCCTGACAGAAGCTGTAAGGTGGCTGTGGAGGGATGTGGACACGCAAGGCCAAGGTGAAAATTCACTCAGTGCCATTTACACGCCCTCAAAAAATTCACACCAGAGTTCCCGTTGTGGCTCAGTGGCTACGAACCCCACTAGGAACCATGAGGACGCAAGCTCAATCCCTGGCCCCGTTCAGTGGGTTAAGGATCCGGCGTTGCCTTGAGCTGCAGTGGAGGCTGTAGACGTGGCTTAGATCGTGTGTTGCTGTGACTGTGGTGCAGGCCGGCAGCTACAGCTCCAATTCAACTCCTAGCCTGGGAACCTCCATATGCTGCAGGTGCAGCCCTAGAAAGCCGGAAAAAAAAAAAAAAAAAAACCCAAAAAAATCCTCACACCATTGAAAATTCCATCCCTAATTATTTTACCAATCAAGCATCTCTTGAGTCCACAGGTCTTCATAAACACAGCCAGCAACCTACCATCCAGAGCCCAGAAAGAAGGGCTCAGGTCGCCAGCACCCCTTTCACCCCACACGAAGATCCTGGGTGACGGCGTGCCTGGACTGGTTCCAGGAGTTAGGTGGCGTTTACTGGGGGCGCCTGTTGACACATCCAGCCACCTCTGGCGGTCAGAACTGCTCGGCAGCTCCCGTATTGCACCGTCCCCCCCCCCCCCCAGGACTACGGAAATGACCTTGAGGCAGTGGTCTTTGATCTGCCGTGTGGTTGTGCAGGGACTGAGCTTTCTGCTGGGCTGAGCGCAGCCAGGCGCTCTCTGTTTAGTAGCAAAACCCTCTGGTGCTACTCTCTGGTGCTACTCTCTTCAAATGTGCATGACCAGCTTGTAAATGTCACCGCCAGCGGCTGGTTTCTTGCAGTTTCTTGTTCGAGAAACCACCCAGGTTTTACCACGTCCTGGGTTCATTTCACAAGAATGAAATCTCCCTTTGAAATAGCATCCAAGAACACCCTGCACTTTCAGGCGGCTGCGGCTGACCGTGGACTTGGTTGTGCCCGGAAGGAAGGCTCTGGAAGAGCCAGCACTTAGCAGGCGCCGACCGTATGCAGGTCCCTTCCCATTGCTGTGCAGGAAGGAACTCATTTATTCTCCCAAGCGTCCCATCAGCTGGGGACATTTTTGTAAAATTGAGGTGAAATTCGCATGGCATAAAATGAACCCTTTGAAAATGAATAATTCAGTGGCAGTTGGTACATTGACAATGGCGTGCAGCTCGCCTCTCCTTCCGTCACCCCAAAGGAGACCCCAAACCCTGTAAGCTGTCACTCCCTGTCCCCCTTCTCCCAGCCCCTGACAACCAGCAGTTTTCTCTCTGTCTCTATGCATTTGCCTCTTCTCGATATTTCATACAATTGAAATCAGACAACATGTGGTCTGGCTTCTTTCATTTAACATGCTTTCGAGCTTCATCTACGTAGCACGCATCAGAACTTCATTCCTTTTTTAAAAAATATATTGATTCAGTTGCATTTTATTTTTTTTGGCTACACCCTAGCTGGGAACTGCGTGTGGAAGTTTCCGAGCCAGGGATCGCGTCTGCGCCACAGCCCTGAAAACTCGGGATCCTTAACGCTCTGAGCCACCAGGGAACTCCAGGACTTCATTCCTTTGCATGGCTGAATAATATTCCAGTGTGTGGATAGACCACATTTGTTAATCTGGATGTCCACTGACGGACATTTGGGCTATTCCCACCTTTTGGCTGCCGTGAAGCAGGCTGCTTTGCGCACTTGCCCACGTATCAGTTTGGGACATACGCCTTCTCATCCCCATACCGAAGTCCTGAGAGGTTCGGCGATTCACCTTCCCTGCAGGGGACTGGGGAGCTCTGGAGCTGGGGTCGCCAGGGAGGGGGGTCAAGGCCGCGGCCATCTGAGCACCCTCATCGTGTGCATCGTCTTCGCCTCGCTTTCCGCCGTTCACGCCATGTTCCATTTTCAGTCCACGATCTTTGTTCCCAGCTGAGACACCACGGGTGACTTAGTGCTGGTAGAATCTCCAGATCCCCTCTCAGTGCTCCTGGCCGGCAAAGGCTGGGTCCCCAGACAGGAGTGCACGTGAGTCTCAGAGGCCCATGCAGCCCAGGGGAGGGCAGGCGCCAGGCTGCCTGGGGCTCACGGCAGTGTGCCCCAGCTTCTGTCCCCATGGGAGGCCGGGCGTCCGCAGTCAGGGCCTAGGGGGCAGGGGCACTTTGGGTTCCTGCCCAGATGGGCACAGCACCCCTGCCAACAGGTAAAAGGTCCGTCCTCTGAGCAAAAGCAGTGCAAGACGCCTGCGAAGAAAGTCCGCGCGAGGGTGATTCGAGAGGGGAAGTGTCCTTGGACTCCACAGCCGGCTCCGAACGCTTCCCCCGTGTGCTTTGCCCAAGGCCACACAGTGGCTCAGTGGCAGAGCTGGGACCGGGGCAGCTGGGGTGGGAATTGAGGGGGTGCGTGGGAGCCAGGGGTCTGGGGGGAGCCCTAAGTGCAAAAGACACGGGGTCTTTCAAATGACAAACTTGTCTTTCAGATGCCACGTGAGCTGCATAAACAGGATACGATGAGGAGGCAGGCCACCAGGTTGAGCTGGCTGGCTGGCACGGCTATGGCACAGGGGCACCATCGAACATCCCCAGCCCGGTCCCCGGTCCCAGAGGAACGCGGAGTTATCCTGAACCTCTGGCCTTCACCAGAGCACACGGCTGGGTGACATGGAAAAGCAGGATGGCGCCAGTTTAGCTGTGGTTGTGACGAAGCCGCTTAGAAGAACAAAGTGTCGGAGTTCCCACTGTGGCTCAGTGGTAATGAACCCGACTAGGAACTGTGAGGATGCAGGTTCGGGCCCTGGCCTCGCTCAGTGGGTTAAGGATCCGGCGTTGCCCTGAACTGTGGTGTAGGTAGCATATATGGCTCGGATCCTGCGTCGCGGTGGCTGTGGTCTAGGCCGGCGGCTGCAGCCTAGACCCCTAGCCTGGGAACTTGCATGCGCCAGAGGTGTGGCCCTAAAAAGACAAAGAAGAACAGAGCGTCACCACCTTCCTCCCCGTGACCCGGTGTGAGGGACGCGCTCAGAGCTGAGCTCCGCTCTCTCTCTAGGCTGCGGAAGTTTGGAGATTCCAGGATCGTACGGAGCCTTTCCAGCCTCTCGAGGCCCACTTTGTTCCTTTAACAGCTTTATTGAGACCGGATTTATGTATCATAACAATTACCATTTTAAGTGTATAATTCAATAGTGTTTAATAAATGTGCGGAGTTGTGCAGCCATCGCCAGAATCTAATTTTAGAACATTTCCATCACCGAAAGGAAACCCCGAGCCCTCCTAATTTGTTTCTGTATCCTCGCTGCTGGGAGCTCCCCTCTGCACTCTGAATAATGCGGACCCTTGTGGAGTGCTTCATCGGCTGCCAGGTCCTTTTCCAAGGGCTTCCCAAGGACACATGCAGTAACCGTCCCAGCAACCAAGTGGGTCAGGTCCTGGTATTTCCTCCCACTCACACCCACAGACGCAGAGGCGGGAGTGGCTGAGTGCCCTGCTGTAGTGGCTTGAAAGCTGCCCCCTCCAAGGTGTGTCCTGTCCTAACCCTCCAGTGCCCTTGACCGTGGCCTCATTTGGGAAAAGGGTCTTTGTCGATGGGATGAAGTTCAGGATCCCAAGATGAGATTATCTGTGTGGGCCCTAAATCCAAGGGCGAGCTTGCTAACAAAGGAGACCAACCCAACGGGAAAAGCAAAGGCTGTTTATTCAGAGCCCCGATCGAGCGGGAGGTCAGCACCTCCGCTTGCAACTGGCGAGCCTCATGGGCAGGTGGCGTGGGAGATCCGCGCGCAGAAAAGCCAGACTTGGAGACCCCGATGGGACTGCTGGTCTGGGAAGGTGGAGGTGGCTCACTGGAGCTGGGGCCCCCAGGTGACCCATTAGGGGGTATATCTTGCTCTCTCTGTTCTATTCCAGGTTTGAAGTGGGGACAAAATTCAGCACAGCTCTGAGTTCTTGACCAAGTCCTGGCCGTTTGGGGCCACTTGTTACCACTGGCTCCTGGCCTCCTGCTGCTCCGATCTACAGCAGCCTTGCTTCCTGGGCTGTTTTCTGTAGCGAAGGTCTTGGCTTCCTGAGCAGGTTGCTACAGGCTGTGGGTCAGAGGTCTGCTTTTTGTATAATCTGGCCATTATCTCCACGTACATTTAGCCTCCCGTGTTGTCCCTATAAGAGACCCGCAGATGAGACACCCAGAGGAGCAGACCATGTGAAGATGGAGGCAGAGGCTGGAGCGATGCAGCTACAAGAAAAGAATGCCAGGAGCCTCCAGAAGCTGGAAGAGGCCAGGAAGAGTCTTCCCCTGGAGCCTCCGGATGGAGGGTGGTCCTGCTGACCCCTGAATTTGGGTCTTCTGACCTCCGGAACCAGGAAATAATAAATTCTGTTGTTGTTAGCCACCAAGTTTGTGGTAATCTGTCACCATACCCGCAGGAAATGGATACACTTAATGAAGGCTGCGTGGTTGGTAACTGCCAGGTGAAGATGCACGTGGGGCAGCAAGAGCAGGCGGGACCCGGATTCCCTACGAGAACAAGGCTATAGGGCTTCATGCTGGTTTGAGTGAGAAACATGGGGCCACAGGATTCAATGACTCACTGTTCACTGAGATCCCGAGAAGGCCTATGGGCTCAAGGGTCTTAGAGCTGAGCATTGCCCTGGACTAAACTTGTCCTTCAGGCCTGTCCTTGGCCCTGCTGGAGGTCCCCTAGGCTGTTGCCCCCAGCCCACGTGCCTGCAAGAGCCTCTTGCAGACTGTCAGCCCTGAACTCCAGGGCCATTCAGGCTTTCTTCTGTGCTAATACCCTAAGAATTGAGGGAAAATCCAGCTGTCACACCAGTGTCAGCTGTGTTTTATGCTTCCCTCTCACTCTGTTCCAGTATGGCTTTAAAGTAGCTTAGGAAGCAATGACACTCACATAGCAAGCTCACTTAGAGGGAGGCTGGGAGGCAGGGAAGCTGGGCAGAGGGGAGGGGGCGGGCACTCAGAAGCCAGCATGAGCCATGCTGACTCCAATGGGCAGGCCACGGGCGAGAGCCAAGCTTCCAAGTAGCCTGAAGGAAGAGGGGCGCAGAGATACCAGCAGAGCACGGGCTGGGACTGTGTCCTGGAGCTGGACAATGGGGTAGGGCCACACCACTGCTTGGGACAGAAAGCCTCAGGATTGAGCCCCTCTCTCTTCTGGGCTGGCCAGATCTGGCCTGGGGGTGGTGGTGGTGGAGGGATTGCCTTTTTTTTTTTCCCCTTGTCTGTTCCCTTCGGAAGCTCTCCCTGCCCACCATGGAGCCCACCTCAGCCACAGGGGCGAGGCTGTGACTTGAGAGGCCCATCAGAGTCCAGGTTGAGGGAAGAGATGAGCAGTCTTGCGTGGATGGATTGTGAACTATGGTGACAAAGTAAGTCAGAGGAGGCTGTCCCATCTGACTCTCAAGTCTTCCTGGGGTGGTCATCTGTTTCAAGAAGGAATGAGGCCAGGGCCCCAGAAGAGCAAGACTGAACAGAAAGGAAATGTGATCCGGTAAAGTAAGAGTTCAAATGACATTCTTCCTGCTCCTGGATCCAGACATGCCTGACATCCACGGTCATCTTTCCCTAGATCTCCCAGTTAAGTAGGTCAACGAGGTCTTCATAAATTTCTTTTACACTGATTGCTCTTGCAAGGAGCAACTTGGGCTCACACAAGCCTAAAATGTGGAGGATTGGGGTGAGGGGACGACTAATTCCTGTTCCTCTCACTCATGCCTTTGATGGCCGTGGGGCTATGATGGGGACCATCCTGATAGGGTGCCCCTCTTTGGTCTCAATCCATGGATGATGGGCTGACACTGATGATCCTTTTAGGTTCTGCTGAGGGGTCACTGTGAACCAGGCACCACGCAGGTGTGTTTTGGGGAGGGGCCTACAGTAAGGATGAAATTAGACAGGAACTGGCCCATGAGGCTCACAGATTACTGGGCAAGGGTCGCAGAGACTTGTGCAGGAACACAGCATGCCACGCTGCCCCCCATCAGACAAGGGATAAGAGGATGATTCTTTTTTTCCCACAGAAAATATTTTTTTTCAGCCGGATGCAGGGAAGAGAGATATTTTTGAAACTTGAATGCTTGGTTTTTAGCTCTCTTTAGTCCTCCCTGCAAAGTAGGATTTCTCAAGCTTGCTTTTCTTGACATCTGGGAGTAGATCGTTCTGCGCCGGGGGCGGGGGCAGGGCTGCCCTGTGCGTCGTGAGGTTTAGCAGCGTCCCAGGCCTCTAGCCACCGGATGCCGGTAGCGTCCTTCCCCATGCGTGGCTGTGACAGCCCCAAAGGCCTCCAGACACTGCCGAATGCCCCCGGGAGCGGGACAGAAGGGCCCAGGTGAGCATCTCCGTCCCAGACGCGAACTTCTACACTCACAGCTCAGACACTGGGAGATGAAGCAGAAAAAGAGGAAAGCGAGCAGTTTGTTTTTTGGTGAGTGTGTGGGATTCTTTTTTTTTTATTTTTATAGCAGAATACACTCAATATAAACTTTACCATCTTTTTTTTTTTGTCTTTTTGTCTTTTTCTAGGGCCACACTAGCTGCATAGGGTGGTTCCCAGGCTAGGGGTCTAATCGGAGCTGTAGCCGCCGGCTACACCACAGCCACAGCCACACCAGATCCTAGCCGCGTCTGCGACCAACACCACAGCTCACGGCAACGCTGGATCCTTAACCCATTGAACGAGGCCAGGGATCGAACCCACAACCTCATGGTTCCTAGTCGGATTCATTAACCACTGAGCCACGACGGGAACTCCTAAACTTTACCATTTAACCACTTCAAGGTGTGTTATTCAGTGGCATCAAGTACTTCCATGTGTTCCGTGACCCGCAGCGTTCACCCATTTCCAGTACCTTGTCGTCACCCCACCAGAAGCTCTGTCCCCGTAAAACAACGACCCCGCTTCTTTCTCCGACCGGCCCTGGGCAACCGCCCTCTGTCTCCGTGAAACTGACTGTCAGGCAGTGGACTTGTGTAATATTTGTCTTTTTGTGACGGGCTTCTTCCAGTTAGTGCGACAACGTCCTCCAGTCCCAGCGTGTTGGAATCTGCTTCCTTTTGAAAGCAGAGTAACGTTCCGTTTATGCTTCTCCCATCCGTTGTTTATCTCTTCCACCTTTGGGGGCCGCTGGGTGCCCCTCGTTTGGCTGTTGCGAAGAGCGCTGCTGTGCACGGGGCGGAAAAGTTTCCATTCACGTCCCTGCTTTCGCTTCTCCGGGGTTTAGCCTCGGAAGCGCAGTTACCGGGCCGTACGCTAGTTTTCTGTTTGAGTGTCCGACCCACTGTACTGTTTAGAAGTTCTCGACTTTCGAATTTCAAAATAGACTTTTTTGAGGGTCGTCGCCTGCAGGGGTGGAAAGTGAGCTGGGGGCGGGTACGCGGGGCTCCTGGGAGATCTTACTCCTCAATAGCAGCTTCTCCCAACTCCCCCAAATTTCAGCCTCGGGAGTGGGGTGTGGGGCGGGCAGGGGGACCCTGGACCCAGAGCTGGTTTTGCCACCCACAGGACGGGTCCGCCGAAGAGGCGGTTTGTGGAATAACAGAGCCACACTTCTTGCCCGCCCGAGTGTGTGGCTGGCCATCTGCACCGTTACACTGGGCTCCAAAGTTCTCCACCGTGGAGTGTGACCACGGTCTTTTTAGCCTGGAAATACTTGCAGGATCGGAGTTGCCCAACACCTACACGGACTATAAAATAATTTCCATACAGCGGCTGTGGAACACCTCTCTTGGAACCCCGTGAGCACCTGTGAGCTCTCCAAGATCAACACGGCCTCCGAGGCCCGCCAAGGCCCCGAACAAGGAGGCTGCTGTCAGGGGCCAGATGCGGGCCGTCAGGAGCCGCGCACCCTCCCCCTGGCACCAGGCCGCCGTCTCAGGCCCAGCCTCCGTAGCCCTCTCCCCTGGGGCTGGGCAGTGGCCGGACCAGGTGTCCGGGAGGGGCCACTAAAAGCCGCTTGCCTGTCCCCTATGGTCCAGGATGGCCATCGGGACCCGAGTGGCCCGGGCATAAGGGATCTGGTCCCTGACAGCCGTGAACCCTATAAGCACAAGCCTTCTCTGACCCAGGTGACTAAAGAGCGGGCTCCCTGGTTTACGGACCAGTGATCTGGGCTGGGAGGGCCCAGAGCTGAGTCAGTCGAACCTGGGAACCGCCCCAGCCCAGCCTCTGCCTCACCAGCTCTGTGCCACCGGGGCTTAGCCTCCTGTTTGCTTATTTCCGGGTTGATTTCTCTTGGTGTCACAATTGCGCAATGAGCCCAGGGGAGGCCGGGTGGAGGCTGGGCACGGGGAGACTGCAGCTCCTAGAGACCTCGGGGGATCTGCCCTCCCGGTCAGGTGTTTGGAGGTATGACCGTCCACCCCTCTCTAATGCGGGGTGGCTTTGAAGTGAGGGGCTGTGGGTTTCAACCCCAGCTCCCCCAGGGACGGGCCTGTGTGCCCCAGAGGGAGGACCCGAACCTCTCTGAGCCTTTGCGGCACTGGGCGCATGGGGACCTACCGTGAGGTAGGGTGGTTGTCCTCTGAAAGCTGACAGTGCAGGTGAGCCTGGCATCGGGTGAGTTTGCAGGAAGTGCTGGGCGGAGGCGGCGCTGGGGTGGTGCCAGCATCAGGCTGTGAGCCTGGCAGCGGGGAAAGGAGTCAGAGTGGGTCTTTTCAAGAGAAGGCGGATCCTGGCGGTCTTCTGGAGCCCGGTTTCTGCCCCACCCCCACCCCGGGGAGGCGACCAGGGTCAGGAGCTGGGCAGGGAACCCTAGCTCTGAGCCGATGCCCACAGTGCGGCTCGCCCTTCCCCGGGGCCCCTGCAGCGGCCCCTTCGGATGCTGAAGTGCAGTTCCAAGGGGCGAAGGGAGCCGGGCTGCCGGGTACACGTCCTGCCTGGATCCCAGGTGTGTGGGAGCTGGAGGACAGGCCGTGCCACCTGGGGGCGGGACTGGCTTTGATCCAGCCGCACAGATTCGACCCGTGAGAGCACAGATCCAGGCCAAAGAGCTGAGCAGCTCAAACGTCTGAGACGCAGAGGCTGGCTGGTGGTGCGAGGCAAGGGGTCGGTGTGGACGGATTTCAGGGGTCAGTGTCCACGGCAGGCCTTCCCCCGACACCCCGTGAACCCACGTGGTGGGTCGAGTCACTTTAAAGGCGCTGAGAGGGAGGCCAGCTTTCTGCAGTCCTGACACTCAGGTGGCCCCTGGGTGGGGGGGGGTGCAGAGCGGATGGGGGCGTGGCCACCCCCACCACACCCCCACCTCCGGTATTCCCCTGGGAACTGGGAGAACGGACACAGGGAGGGCGGGAGGTAGGTCTCTTTCCTCTGACGTAAAATGGGGACCAAGAGAGGCAGGGACGTGGCACCTGGCGGGCCCCTCGCTCCTGCCCTGCCCGCCGATGGGATGGTTGCGGGGATCTGATGAGCTCGAAGTTTTGCTGGCTGTAGAGCGCTAAATAAATGAGCAAATCATTTGAGAAACTAGGAGAAAAATACAGCAAGGATGTCGACAGGTCACTGAGAAGGAGAATCTGACGACCTGAA
Source organism: Catagonus wagneri (assembly GCA_004024745.2). Taxonomy (NCBI): domain Eukaryota; kingdom Metazoa; phylum Chordata; class Mammalia; order Artiodactyla; family Tayassuidae; genus Catagonus; species Catagonus wagneri. Next base: position 11,700,087 of record PVHT021183632.1, read on the forward strand.
GGAGTGGAGTCCTGTGGCGATGGGTCAAAGGACCCCAGGCGGAGGGACGAGGCCAGGCGGAGGCCAGGGAAGGGGCTTACGCTGGTGTGTGAGCAGGGGGCCAGCGCGGCTGGAGGTGAGAGGGGGAGGAGAGCAGGGCAGCCGGGTGGCAGGTGGAGGTTTGGGGCGGGCGGGGGAAGAGCCCGGTTAATGGCTGAGGTGCCCTGGCTTTCCTGGGCCTGCCCTGCAGTGGAGAAGCCAAGAGGCTGTCGCTATGATGCAGGCGACAGATGCCGGAGGCGACAAGGAGCCATAGGATTCTGGACATATTTTGAAAAGAAAACTGGCCGGACTTGCTGGGCTGTGGGTGGGAGAGGAGGGCGCTCCGGGTGCCCCCCGGGATCTCCGGCCAGAGCATCGGGAGCTGGAGGTGGGTGCTCCCCCGGGGGCATGCAGACGCCATGACAGCCACGCTGGGCTAAAGCTCACCTGCAGCTTCGCGGGCGATGCTGGCATTTCCTACGGGCACACAGCGGGCAGCTGGAGCTGGAGCGCCCTGAAGGCTCAGCCTTCGAGATTCAGTAAAGCCATGGACACATGGCGTGGGAAATGGTGGCTGACAAGGCTTGAGACGGTCTCCTCCCTCCACACACGTGCGTGTGCATTCCCGCGCACACTCACACTCACACACGTCTGTGTCATAAAACATGAATCTTCACCAAGTTATTTGTACCTCGCGCTTTGTCACTTTGCACTCGTCTCTATTTTCAAAGTTTTCTAAAATGAATACATATTGTATCAACCCCGAAGAAGCCCTATTATTTTCCTTTAAAAGATTTCTATCATCTTAGATACAAAAATTCTACTTCTGAAAGCAATTCATCTATGGGAACACTGTTAGACATAATGACACCGCGACAGAACCGCTTCTACTAATCAACAGGAAGATTGTCAATCCTAAATGTCTCCAATAAAAAATTACCAGCCACCTGCGCTGCAAACCACACAATGAACTATTATGTAGCCATGGACTTTCTCCCTGTTGAATTTATATAAACAGAGGGGAAATATTTCTGTAGGGGAACCGACAAGAAACGAGCTCACAGATGAAGTCGGGTTCCTGGCATGCGAAGCAAAACTCAGAGAGAGTGAGCAGAAAAAAGACTGGAAGGAAATGCTTTGATGTCGATACTGTCCATGCAGAGAAACCAGGCATGGTTTTCCGGCTCGATTCTCAGCCTTTTCTGAAATGTTCTTGAAGCAGCCTATATTGCTTGCAGAATAAAATAGAAAGGAAGACAGCTCAGAGTTACTTAGCTTTTCAAACTCCTATTTCATCTTCGAAGCCCGTTGAAAGATGTCTCCACCGCCCACAGCCTGAGCTGTCTCGTCCTGTCCGTGTTGTGGGTCCATAAGGAGTCGAGGTGTCTGATCCATCCTTCCTGTCCTCAGGGAGCTTCGGTCCGCAGGGGTGGCCGGTGGGACCAGAGGTGACCGCTGCTACTGGGGCTGCTCCGAGTGCCGTGGACACACTCAGCGGGCACAGCCCGAGGACGCGGTGGAGGCGGCGGGAGCTGGGAGGGCCCCCCAGCAGGGCTTAGGCCTCTCTGCCCTCACCTGGTCACCTGGCCCGGAGCCTCCCCGGGGGCAGAGCAGACGTCAGTTACTGGCCGAGGCCTCTGGGTGGCTCCACCTGCCCTACGCTGGGAGTCGGTCCCTGCCATCGCCTGCCCCTCCCAACCGGCTCTGCGGGACGCGTGTCCTCTGCAGGCGGCCGTCAGGACCCTGAGCAACGGGGCTGGGAGAGCGCTCTCCTCACTCTATTCAAGTGGCCCTGGGAGGGGGTCATAAAATGGCCCCTCCGCACAGTAAATCCCCACTGGCTGGGGACAGAAAAACGCTGAAACATGCTCGCTTTTGTGCCGAGAAGCTCCAAGGTCTGGGGCACGTGACACCGAGGCTGGACAAGGGTGAGGAGACCCCTCTCACGCGGGGGTCGGGGGACCGGGGTGGCCCCCAGGGCAGGCAGTGGGTTCCCCTCCCCCTCCCCCTCCGCCGCTGTCCCACACGTCGGGGTGCGGCTGGGACCGGCCCGGGCGCCCCTCCCGTGCGCCCGCCAGCCAGGGTGGCCAGACCTCGGGCCGTCAGGGCGCCAAGGGAGCCGTTTGGCTGCGCTCTGCACGGCCTGATGGGAAGTTTTATCGACCAGGCCCTGCAGTCTGGATTGCGTCTAACGCAGCTGTCTGTGTGCGCTCCCAGGAGGGGTGACAACATCTAGCCACCTGGCCGAGCTTGCTGGGAACGGACGTCAGGAGCAGTGACTGCAAGGCCTGGGCCTCCACGGGGCCCGGCAGGGGAGGAACAGCTCCACGGGGCCCCCGGGCCACTTCCCGCTGCACACAGTCTCCAAACTCCAGGACTGGTGCGACAAAGACCTCCAGTGTCATGTCACCGTCCCTGTCCTGGGGCTCAGGGTCGCCCCGGGCCAGCTCTGCCACCTCCAGTCCCACCCTGGCACCCACAGGGCCCCAGAGGAGCCCCCGCCTCCCCCTCAACAGGCCCCAGCTCCCCCCTCCCCCCCCCCCCCCCCCCCCCCCCCCCCCCCCCTCCACCGCCGCCACCCCCACCGAGGCAGCCAGGGATGGGCAACTCAAGAATCGAAAGCATTGTCCTCTTAATGCTCACGCAACGAGGTGTGAAATCCTGTGTTTCCAAAATTTGTTATCAGCGGCCTGTGCTGGGCCTCGTGAGCACTAGGGAAATCCGAGACTAGGGCTGTGGCTCCGTGGCTGGGAGAGCTCGGGCCTGGGAAGGATCTGTCACTCTGGAGAGAGCCTTCAACAGGCTTCATTAGGCGGCGAATGATAATGAATTCCTTCCCCTCGCCTGTTTTCATTAATGATGTTTCCCCCTTATCTTTCCGCCGCACGTACCACCCTTTTGAGAAATACACACACACCAGCGAGGGGGGCCGGGCGACCCTCAGGGAGAAGACAGCGCCCCCCCCAGCCCCCTCCTCCCCCAGCCGGCACCGGCAGGGGGCGCCGCGGGCTCACCGAGCACGGGGTGGTGGTGGCCGGGGCAGGGCGCTGGTCCTGACCTTCAGCGGGAGGGCCGGGGCCGGGGCCGGGCCGGGGCAGTGGCCAGCTAGATATGCATGGGGTGGGGCAGGGGGAGGGGGGGAGCCAAGCCCTCTGGAAACTTCCAGGCCCTCGTCACCTCCTGGATCCCAGTGAGGGTATGGCCTTTACTGGGTGGAAAGCAGGGTCGTGGGAGCCAAGGCCTTTGGGGTGGGGGCCCTGCCCCGCAAGGGAGTGGGAGTTGGGGGCGAGGCGCAGAACGGAACTCCAGCTGCTCACGCCGGGGGCCCGCCTCCGGGTCCCAGGCCCCAGTCCCACTCCTGGCCTCCTCGCTTCCCAGCCGGGCCTTGCAGAGGCCTCACTCACTGCTGTCCCCGCTGTCCCCACTCTTTCTCCCCTCACAGCCACCTAGTGACTGCTGGAGCTTTAAAGCTGCGACCTTGTCCTTGCCTTTCTCAGAGCCTGTCTGAGGCGCCCCCTCGACGCTGCCCAGCGGCCTGGCGTTTGGGACCCTGGCCGGGCAGCCCCTCTGACCTTCAGTCTCAGGGACAGCCCCCTCCCTCGGCCGGGTCTCTGACGGACGAGGCTCCCGAAATAGCCGGGCACGTCGGCACCCTGACCTTCTCTGGCTCAAGCTCGTCCCGCTGCTGGGGAGGCCTCGCTGTCCCCTGCATTTGGCAATTCCTTTGTACCCTTTGAGGCCCATCCTCAAGGTCACTTCCACCGGGAAGCCTGCCCAAGGCTCTCTGGCCTGCCCGGGCCACCTCGGCGCTCTTGTAGTCCTGCTGGGGGGAGAGGGTCCCCATCCAGCTCCCGCTGGGCCCCACTGGGGGTCCCGGGTCAGCCGTGCCCTCCGATTCCTCCTCTTCTGGGCACCGCGGGCTGCCAGCTACCCCTGGGTGTGACTTGGGGCAGACCTAGCACGTTCCTCTTAATAACATTTACATCTTACAGGTCAGGACTCCGAGGCTCAGGGGGTGTGAGCTGCTCGCCCAGGTCCCGACAGCCCGTCAGGCTGTCTGTCTGTCTGTCTGTGTTCTTCGCCTCAGCCCCGCCCTCTCTGTACAGAACCCCAGCTTCCCCAGCTCACTGCTCGGGGGCTGCCAGGAAGAAAGACACAGCCAGCTGAGATCTGTATTGGCGCCGCCTGGTCAGCCACTCTGGGGACCCCAGAAGAAGGCACAGATTTGGCAGCTGTGTTTCTGGGCCCGGAGTCGCTGCCCTGTGGGTCCCTGGGCTGCCTTTCCTCAGGGACCCGCGGAGACGGTCAGCTGCGTTTCATCTCACCCACGCTGGCCCCTGCAAGATGGGCTTGGGTTCTGACGGGTGCGGACAGGTCCTCAGGTGGAGGGAACAGCTCGAACAGGGGCCCGGAGATGGGATCTCGTGGGTGTGTGCAGAGAAGGAAGCCGGCGGCCGTGAGCGTGGCCGGGCCATCAGGACGGGAAGGCTGGCCCCGGGAGGGGAACGAGCAGGGAGGACCCCACTGCCAGCCTGGTGTGCCTGAGGCGGGACAGGGGTGGGGACCAGGACGGGCATGGCCCTTGGGTTCTGCCATGACCCCACCTCCCCGCCCCTGCTACAGAGGGAGTAACTGAGGCCTGGGCGGCGGTGCAGCCACGGCCGGTGCACCCACGCGTCTGCCCACCGCTGCTCCGCACCGCCCGTGGGCCCCCCCGTGGCCTGTCCCAGCTCGTGGCCCCTGCCCCCTGGCCCTTGAGACCCTGCGAAGGAGCGCAGCGGCATCCGGGCCGCCTTGCAGGGCCCCACGGTCACGGTCCTCAGACTCGCTAATTAGTTAGTAACCACACACCCCGAGAAACTGCTCGTCCTGATTATACAGTCCGCTCTCAGCACTGTTTTTGCTGCTTTCCCGGCAACGCTCGGCGAAAAAAAAACCAGCAGCCTCCCTTCTCTCGAGGAAGAGTCAGCCGCAGATGTTTTTACGAAGTCGGGGCCAGGGAGCCGAGGAATAAATGCCACGGTTAGTGTTTGCAAACCCCTCCCCGGCAGCTTCTGTCCCGGCAGGCGGGGGGGCTGGGGCGGAGGCAGGCAGATGTGGCACCTGGGAACGTGGCCAAGGGCTTTCTTCCAGGCAGTGTCCCCAGCACCGGCAAAACTAAGCAGCGTGCAGAACTGGGGAAGCTCCGTGACCACCGGGGGCTCCAGGGTGCCTGCGGGCCAGCCCACCGGCCACTCATCGCCCGGCCGCCCCCGAGCAGGTGGCCTGGCTCCGCCCGTCAGGAGGGCTCTCCCGCCCTCGAGAGACGCTCAATTACCCCTGAGGTCAGCGGGCACATTCCTAATTATTGTAAAAACAACAATTAGTCGGAGCGCTGAGAACGCAGTCCGGCTTTCTGCTCTCAGCTCTCCCTCCAAGCCCAGCCCCGCGGCCTCACTGGAGCCCCAGGGGCGCCCGCGGGGCAGGGGTCCTCGGCCCCATTTCACAGAGGCGGCCACTGAGGTGGGTGGGGTTCGAGACCCCCACTCCAAGGCACCGGCTGGGCCGCAGTTGATGGGACTGGGCGCTGGGGATTCTGATGGCTATCTTAGGGAGAGCTGGTGGTGTGCAGTGGGCAGTGGAGACCTTCAAGGTCAGGGGTGGGACGGGTCCCTGAGGTCACATTTAGAGAGTGGTCACCTGCTCCGGTTTTCTGCAACACCAGCCTTCGGGAAGAGGCCTGGCTACCCCAGCTCCCGCCTGGGGGTCTCTCTGACATTGACTGAGCGCCTACTGTTTGCCTCACTGGCACACTCTGCAGCTTACTGGGTCTCCCCCCCACAGACCCCCACTCTTGTCCTTAAAGTGGACCCCACCCCCACCCTCGGCAGCCAGGGAACCTACTGTCCCTGAGCGTCCATCTCCCAGGCAGGACGAGGGGCAGAAGAACGCTGGGGCCTGTGACCTGGAGGTCCCGGGGACTTGGGGGTGGTGGTGGGAGAAAGAGGGACACCGCCCCATGTCCCACGGGAAGCAGAGGGTGGACAGGTCCAGCAGAGTCTGGGTGGAGACGGGGCTCGCTCAGGGAAAGATTAGACACCAGCCCCGGGGAGGGATGGGGACTGACCCCCCCCCCCCGGCGAGGGGGCTGTGTCTCTGCGAGGGGGCTGCCTGGAGGAGGTGGCGGCGTCTGAGATGGGACTGTGCTGCAGGGAGGAAGTATGGAGGGCTCCCCCCGCGGCAGCACATCCCCTCCCACCCCCAGGGGTCGTTGACTGCCTGGCCGGGTTTCTGGGGCCTGGATTCACTGCGTCCCGTTTGTAGAGCCGAGCCCACCCGGGTGCAGGAGGGCGGCTTTCTCCTGGGGCGGGATCCGAGCGCAGAGACTCCCCCCCCCACCCCACAGCCTCCGAGCCCTGTTTTAATTAGTCAAGTTTTCAAATCATTTACTGCTCCCCACACATGGAGCGTTTATTAAAAGCCTCGCCAAGTTAAAAATACTGGTGACAGGGATGTGCAGGCCGAGGGAGCCGCCGAGACAGGCGCCCCGACCGCCGGGAAGCGGGGGCAGCCCCGCCCCAGGGAATCCCTGCCCACGCCCTGCCCGTCGCCCAGCTGGAGGGACACCGGCGGCCACCGCAGCTGTGCCAACCCTGCTGATCCGCTCGTCCGTGCCCAGCGCGAGCGCGAGACCAGCCCCTCGGCCCTGGGTGCCGAGGCGGCCCGGTGGGCAGGGGCGTCTGCAGCCCCCACCCCGCTGCACCCCCTCCCCTCCCCTCTCCCCCCTCCCAGGAGCTGCTGGCTGCGGGGTGTGTGTGCGTGCGTGCAGTGGTGGGCGTTTGCAGCCTCAGCAGAAGCCCTCAGCACGGGGGCAAGGAGCCTGGCCGGGTGATCACGGAGGGACTCCTGGAGGAGGTGACACTCAGCACAGGACGGGCCTGAGGGGTGGGCGTGGACAGACGCTTCAAGTGCAGCCCAGCATGAGCCAAGGCTCAGGGTCCAAGAGGTGGGTGTTCCAAGCGTCCTGCTCACAGACAGGCCTCGAAGGCCAGGATGAAAGGGAGTGGCGACAGTACCGCGGAGGCACCTGCAGTAAGACCCTCAGAACTCTCGCCAGGAATGGGCCCTGTCTTGCCTGGACCGCCCTGAGGGTCCCGGAGTCAGCAAGTCCATAGGCAGGGGGACACGGAACCTAAACCCACCAGCGCCACTGCCTTTCAGAAGAGGAGGAAGGTGTCCATGACTTTTTGGGGGCAATAGATGGCTGACTCTTGGTCTACATGAAATTGTCATCATTGTCATGCATTAATACCTCCAAAGACTGGCACTGTGGCACATGCCCTGGTCACGACAGGCCTCGGTTTACCTGTGTGACAAAGGAGATAGTCTTCCTATTAAACATTCCAAGATGACACACATCAGTCCATCCACCAACCCATCCAACCATCCATCCATCCAACCAAACGTATATACACACACACGGATACATCCACCAACCCACCCATCCAGCCATCCACCCACCAACCCATCTATCCATCCACAAATCCATTCATCCATCTACCAACCCATCCATCCATCCATCCATCCATCCATCCATCCACCAATCCATTCAGCCCTCTAGCCAGCCATCCAGCCATCCACCCATCATGGATTCTCTCAACAAACACGCTTTGGTCCCTTACTGCGTGGCTGAGGCACAGAGGAGAATCAGCCTTCCCCTCACCTCCTGCTCCATGAAGTGGCTCACTGGCTTCTAAGGCTGAACCCTGGGTTCTGGGGAGTAAAGTCAATGCGAAACCTCTTTGAAAGACAGGAGCACAGTTTCCACAGGTCGTCCAGCGCTTCCTCTTCCTTCGTTTCCCTTTGCCCGTGGGGTGCCAGCCGGAAGGGGAAGCACGGAGCGCCTGCGACGCCCCGGGCAGTGGCTGGAAGCAGTAACCGAATTACGGCACGTCTCCCGTTCATGGAGGTGTCGGTTCAAATCCTTCTCGCCCACCAGACCAGGAACTTGCACACAGGGAGACCGTGTTCTCATTCAGTTGTGCCCTCGCTCCACACCTGCAGCCTCCCTGCCTGTAAACACCATAGTTTCTCGCATCTTTAGATGCAGACACACACACACATACCCTTTTGCAAAGTGAAGCCCTTTCCTAGCTCATGCTCTCTTTCTTCTCATTCATAGCTATGGTTTATCGGTTTATCGCCTAGAATGCCTCACCTGACCGCCCCCCCCCAGCCTTCCTCCATCCTGCCCCGACAGCATCCATCCAACCTGAGAGTGGTTACGATCAGCCTCGGTCTTAATCGATGTCCCTGGCTCCCTGGGAACCGGTGGCCACTCCCTCACTCTCCTTTCTCTCTTGGCATTTGGGATTCCATCTTTTTTTTTTTTCAGTCTTTTTAGGGCTTCACTCACAGCATACGGAAGTTCCCGGGCTAGGGATCGAATCAGACCTGCAGCTGCAGGCCCACGCCACAGTCACAGCAACGCCAGATCCGAGCCCCATCTGCGACCTACACCTCGGTTCATTGCAACGCCAGATCCTCAATCCACTGAGCGAGGCCAGGGATAGAACCCAAATCCTCATGGATGCTAGAGCTCCCAATGGGAACTCTAGGATTCCGTCATTTATAAAGAAGAGAGATCCGAGAGTGTTTATCTTCTGGCTACGACTGCTGCGGCTCAGGGCACTGCTCCCCAGGCGGCCTCTTGACCTGTATTCTCCACACCCCTTCACCACCCCGGCCTGCAGCTCCCAGCCCCGGGCTCCCTCCTGAGCTCTGTCCTTGCGGCTCAGACTCGCTCAGTCCACAGGGACAAACCCCTTCCCCGCCCACCTCTCCCATCCTGGTCCAGGCTCCTCCATCCAGCCGCCAGCAGGGCGTGTGCACAGGTGAGAAGTGGAAAGTCAAGTGGGAAAACGGTGGACTGAGAGCGCAAAGACTTTGTCCGAGGTCACCTAGGGCCCTACCCAAGTCCTGTCCATTACAGGACTCCGCCTGATGGGCACTGCTCCAAGCTGTACACACTCCAGGGCAGCGAGAGCCAGGATTCCACCAGGAGACCTGGGTTCAGATCCCAGCTCTGGGAGTTCCCTGGTGGCTCAGTGGGTTAAGGATCCAGCATTGTCACTGCTGTGGCTCAGCTCACTGTTGTGACACAGGTTCGATCCCTGGCCCCAGAACATCTGCATGCCAAGCATGCAGTGAAACAAACAAAAAAAAATCCCGGCTCTGCCCCCAAAGATGTTCTCCAGCCTCAGCTTCCCTGAGCAAGGAGGCAGCTGGGCTCACGATGCTCTGGGTTGGGTGGGCTCCTTTCCTTCTGTCCTTCTGTCCCTGCTCCGGGCCCCCAGAGGCCACCTGATTACCTGCGGCAGCTGCTCCAGGCCTCTGCTCCCAGGTGGGTGAGGCCCCAGGGCCTCAGCCTGGCAGAGGAAAGGAGGGGGTCACCCCGGCCTGGGCACCTCAACCAGCGCCTCGTCCACCAAGCTCTCCGGGCTTCCAGCTCGGGTGGCGGTGTGCCCCCTCGCCCCTTCGGCCGCAGGGTGGTTCCCTCATGCTCCGCCCACATCTCTGTAAATAGCCCTTGATTAAACTCTCCCCAAATCTGCCATCTTGTGTGTGCCAACTGTTTCCTGCTGGGACCCTGCCTGAATCCTGAGGGCCTCCCCAGCCCTCTGGTTTGCGTCTCCTTGTTAACTCAAGCTGCCACGTGGGCAAGGAGGGGGAAGGGCCCAGATCCCCAGGGGCGGATTGCAGGTGAAGGTGGGGAAGCCAGACCCCAGGGCATGTGGGGTTGAAGGGCAGCGTGTGGGGGGCCTGGCTGGTGACCGCCTTTTGCGGTCTGCCCAGCACCCAGCGCGCCTGCGTCCTGCCCGCATCCTCCCACCCAGGTCGGAGGCGGGGCTCGATGGGTGCCCACTGAGGCCCCGGCACTGGGTGCGGGCTTCCATCCAGAGGCTCCCTTCCCTCATGACCCTTCCACGGAAGGGTTTTAGCCTCCCAGGGAATAAGCAGCAGCCCCGGGGGCCCGAACAAGTTCCCAGACTCTGGAGATGCCGTTGTGGCTCAGCGGAAACGAACCCAACTCACATCCAGAGCACACAGGTTTGATCCCTGGCCTCACTCATGGGTTAAGGATCGGGCGTTGCTGTGGCTGGGGCTGGGGCCAGCAGCTGCAACTCGGATCGGACCCCTAGCCTGGGAACTTCCACATGCCTCAGACGCGGCCCTAAAAAGCAGGAAAGAAAGTTCTGCAGCTCCCCGGGCTTACTCGCCACCCACCCGCCTTTGGCCGCCTCCCTTCTCCCGCCACCTCCTTTTGCGCAGAGAAAACAGCCAGAAAGTAGCAAACGCAAGATTGTTCCTTGTAGCTTCTCTATTTGTTGGGAGTGAGAATGAGCCAGTGGGGTCCCCTCCGCAGCGTGCACAGATCAGTCGGGGCGCTGCTGCTGGCGTGGCCAGCAAAGGTTGTTGCCGCTGCTTGTGGAGGGCAAGCAGAATTAAATTACACAATCAGAAATAATTGGCCCATTGGAGAGAGGCAGGAAAAAAGGTGTTGAAAAGAAACCCATCTACAGGATGGAGGCACGTCTTCGCAAGGAAGAGGCGCTCCCCATGCTTTAAAGGACCATTTCCAGTCCCAAGGTGCACCCCATCCCTGCAGACGCTTCCTCATCTAGTCCTCGATAAAATGGTACATTTGAGTTCTGCGAATGCTTAATGAGAACCTACTGTGTGCCTAACTCTGAGTGTGCAGCCCTGGGGGAGCTTAAACGGATTTCGAAAAGGCAGGGGTTCCTTCTTCCTTCCTCTCTCCCTCTTTTCCTCCCTCCTCTCCTCTCCCTCCCTCTGTGAAGAGTTCCAGCAGAACCAGGCTCTTGAGAGACACGCATCCAGAAAACCTCTCCCCGACTCCTGCCCCGGGGAGGCGGACTTTGGAGGCCCGGAGACGATGCAGCCTTTGGTGGGAGAGGCTGGAGGCTTGGACCAGGGTGGTGGCGGCCAGGATTGGGGTGTGGGAGTGGATGGGAGAGGCTCTGGGGAGGTACAGGCCCCCGAGCCTGGTGCCCCTGCCAGGATGACTCTGAAAGTGGAATGTAAAAAAGTGCTTCAACGAATCTCCAGGTTCCGGCCAGAAAATCCACGGACTCAAAACAGAGACGAGATGGTGTCATGAGAATAGGGTTCTAGTTGGGATGAATTTGGGAAAACAGGACTGCTTCTGGGGGTGGCCACGTTCTCTTTCCTTCCTTCTCCCCACCCTGCCTCTGGCCTGGCCAGCCACCTGCAGGACAGGGTCCAGCTCCCTCTGGCTTATTTACTCCAAAGCTGGTGCCTGGGTGGGAGCCCTGCTGCCTCAGAGCATCCATCCTGGAGGACTCTGAAATGCCCCCTTTGTCATCCCAGGCCACCCTGGACATCACCACCATCCTCTAGTTACCACCTCCCTCAGTCCTACCCCTCCATCAGCACACAGCACCCACCATTCGGGTCCTGTTCCAACAACGCCTTGCTGTGTGACCTTGGGAGAATTGCTCAGGCTCTCTGGGCCCCAGCATCAAGCTGCATGGCTCACAGGGGAACCCCTACAGGGGCGGAGGGAGGAGGAACAGACATTTCCGTGCAGAGATCAAATTAAGGCTCCTTTTAAAAGACTGTACTTGAGTCTGAGTATCAAGAAACCTCATGTGTGTTGGGTGGTGGGGGGTGGGATCGGCTCAGGCTGGGTGTCCCCTGCCCACCGTCCCCAGCAGGAGCTTGGCTGTACACAGCGAGGTAGGGCCTGTGAGGCGCAGAGCGTCACCATAGGAACGGGCTTGTGGAGAGCAGCGCACGGGAGCCAGGCGCTGGGGGAGGTGGGCAGGGGGGCGGGTGACAGTGGGGGGAGCCGGCTGCGGTCTCATCGCGGCTGCTCCCCACAGTCAAAGAACTGGGAGGTCTTGGTGGAGAGGCAACCAAGTGGGGTCACCACCGCAGCCTTGGCGGCCGCCCTTCCGGAAGCCTGGGGTGTCAGCAACCCCAGGAACCCAGCGGTCAGAGGTGGCAAGGAGGCGCTGGCTGGAGAGAGCCACGCGGCGAGGCCAGTTGCTAGGACGCAGGATCTTTGCGAGGGGCCTGCAGTAACCCTCTGAGAACACTTCGTGCCTCGTTCATTTATTCATTAATTCACTTAATCCCCAAACACTCCGTGGGTAGCCCTGCAGGCCGCCGGGCTGCAGGGCGCGAGGCCGCGGCGGGCGCTTCTGGCCCCTCTGAGGTCAGGCACACGTGCAAAATCCATTAACACCAGACGCGGTGAATGGTGACACCCGGGGTGGCTCAGGGGAGGCCACAGGCTCGCTGGTTTCCGGGTCTGGGCCAGGACCCCTGGCGGGCCGGGGTGGGAGATGAGGGGAGCAAGGGCAGGTGGCGGGGGGGGGGGACCCGGCAGGCGGCGGGGAAGGCTTGGAGGAGGGGACAGACAGGACGATGGGTGATGTCCTGCCTTCCCGCTGGGCGGCCCCGGGGCCCTGCGTGTTCTTTCGGCAGAGATTCCTGACGCCTAGGGTGCAGTAGCACACCGCAGACACTCTGACTGCGACTGAAGGAAAATGCTAATGCTTTCTTACAAATAAGAGAATAAATATAGTTCGGGACCATCTTAAATTCCTCGAGAGCTGCGTGTTTTCACTTCCCTCAACGCGACAGGTGTGGCGGGCCGAGCCGGGACGCGCTGCTGCTTTTTCTTAGACCCAGACCCGGAGAGAGAGAGGGGTAGTGAACCCGCCACGGACACCTTCCAGCTCCTAGACTGGGGCCGGGGTGGGGGGCCCTCCTTCCAGGGGCTCGGGGCTTGAGAAGAGGTTAAAAGGAGACTAAAGGGGGAGTCCTGTTTATACGCCATCACGGGGGCTTCTCTGGGGCCCCCACAGGGCACTCTCAGCCCAGCTCTTCCCGGGAAGGTGGGCGGGTGGGTCCCACAGCGACGGGTGGGGGTGGCTTGGCCCCGTTCCCAAGACTTGGCACAAGTCTGGTGTTTGTGGGTCCACCCCTGGTGGGAGAAAAGGCAGGTCTGGAGCTCCCACTGTGGCTCAGCAGGTTAAGAACCCACCTAGCATCCCTGAGGACGTGGGTCGTATTCACGAGGATGTGAGTTTGATTCCCGGCCCTGCTCAGTGGGTTAAGGATCCTGTGTTGCTGTGGCTGTGACGTAGGCTGGCAGCTGCATCTCAGATTCGACCCCTAGCCTGAGAACTTTCCTTAAAAAAAGAAAAGAAAAGAAAGAAAAGAAAAGAAGGGGCATCTGTGTTGCCCAGACTGTTTGCCAGAGTAGGCGAGGCTGTATAAGATTCCAGAATAGTTCTGAAGGGGTTTATATCCCAAATGTGGAAAGTTCCACAATGTTCTTTCTCCAGCCTAACCCTGCCCTGGTCACAGTGAAAGCCCACACTCTAACCAGCTCACTGGGGGACACCCAGAGGCCCTCCCGCAACAGCACGCCCTGGAGGACTGTGCGCCGTCACCTCCCAGCGACAGCCTCCCAGCGGCGCTCACCCCCCGCCCTGCCCGCGCACATCCGGACAGGTCGGAGGTCTCCAGGCACTAGGTCTCCGCTGCCCCGCGACCTCTTGGAGGTGAGGGAGCATCCTGGGATCACGCGGCCCATCCCGCGAAGCCCCAGGCCCGCAGCGGGAGCTCGGTCCATGCTGAATGGACAAGTGAGTACGTTTAAAGAGGTACGCCTCCGTTTTATGGAAAATTAACTTCTGGGAATTTCTGATGAATGAAGAATTACTGTACGTTTTGCCAAAACCTGCATCGACAGGCCAAGTGATGAAAAGTCTCCTTTTTCCTCTGGCCTTGACTTCCTGTCTCCTGGGTGGGGGTTTTACCTATAGGGTGTGGGGGCGGGGCGGGGAGCTGTCATTAACCCTTCTGGAGACCCCAAGAGCTCGGCATGCGCAGAGCACGACTCAGTGGTGCCCTTTAAGAGGATAATTTGATTGCTGATGTGGACAATTAGACCTCTGAACTTGACGTCCATGTCGATCCCAATGGCGAGAAAGGAAGCCAGAGGAAAAAAAAAATCTGTTTTTGAATCCTACCATCCACGACGAGAAATCGGTTCTGCTCCAGGGGGAGGTGAAGGCAGCGCTCAGCAGGGTGCCGCTGGCATTTTTCCCTCCCGCGGGGCCTGGCGGGGCTGCATCACACGCTGTGTCGTCGCGGTCGGGGGCGGCAGGTGGCGGGGGGGGGGGGGCGTGCAGGTTGCCAGCTCACAGGGCCCCGCAGTGGGCCTGGCGCTGTCACGCGCTTCTCCAGGCCCCGCGCACGAGGCCAGGAGCCGTGGGTGCCTCGGCGGCCACGTTTGCCTCCGCAGCTGGGCTGAGCTCAATGCCACTTCAGACTGAAGAGGCTTCTGTCTGATTGAACTTGAAACCAAACCGTCATGTTCTCAAGCCTAAATGTACCCGGGCGTGTCTCTCGTTTCCCTCCATTCTCCGCCCCCAAGCCCCCCACCCACTTGGCAGAAAAAGATAATTTCTCTCTCCAAGGATGAACTTTAGCTCTGGAAAAGAATCCTCATCATGGCGGCCGTGCCGCTGCTTGGTGTTTGCAAGACGCTCTCAGAGCCGCCGAGGAGGCTGGGCTGCACCCGTCCCCCCACAGAGGGCGGGCAGGGCCCTGGTGGGTGTCCTCGGGGCCTCCCCGCTGGTGCTCTCTGCCCCGCTCCCTTACCCTCGGCTGAGCAGAGAGGGCCTGAGCTTGGACTCCTCGTAGCCTCGGGAGGAATCCTAGCTCTGCTACCTGTTAGCAGCACGCCCGCCTCCGTGAGCCTCAGTGCGCTCGTCTGTGGACTGGGCCTTTTGCCATCTCGAGCCAGACCGGCTGCGAGGAGGCCCCGATGAGACTCCAGCTAAACCCGAATCTAAATCCCGGGAGGGGGGGATGTCAGAGAAGGGCGTCTGTAACCCCCTAACCCGGAGCCTCCAGCCTCATGGCGGGGAGACCCCCCGCCCCGCTGTCTCTAGGACAGCTCAGCTCTAGGGCTCTAACCAGGCGCCCTGGGCTTGGGCGCTGGGCTTGCTTGTTCCGGGAGAGGCCCCTTTGGGGCGAGCTCCATCTCAGGCAGGGGGTGGGGGTCGGGGAGGGGAGCAGAGGGAACAGAGGCTCCTCTGTCCTCCCGGGCCTCGGTTTCCCCGACTGTACAGTCTCCCAAGAGGCCTAGACCAGTGCGGGTACAGAGTGGGGTGTCAGGGTGGGGCAGAAATCCCCGGCTGCCTTGCCCGCCCGCCCCCCACCGCCGGCTGTGCGTGCCCGGGATTAGCTGGTCTCCGAGGCCCCTCCAGCTGGGCCCTGCTGGGCTTCCCTGATCAGTAGGTCCGACTCTAATCAAGGGCAGAGTGGTCTGGTGCAGGCTGGGGGTCATGCTAGTGCCAGGAGTGGGGCAGGGGAGCGCAGGGGCGGTTGGCGAAGGGCTGGAGATAACGTTTCTTTGGTTCCCTCAGAGAACTTTCACCCATCAGCGGTGCCCCCGGCAGACTGAAGCCCAGCCTTCCTTCCTGCCTTCTGCCCAGAGGACCGACCACTAGCTTTCCGGCTCCTGATCCTGCTGGGGTGGGGGCAGGGGTGGGGGGCAGCGGGCAGAGCCAACTCAGCTTCCAGAGGGAAGGAGCCCGGCTCGGCTGGCAGGTCCAGTCCTTGCTACCTGTGTAGACCGCCTGCCACACCAGGCTGTGAGCGCTGCGGGCTGAGCATTTCCCGAGGGCCGGCGGCGGGGGCTGTCTGCCTTGTCTGTGATCCCAGAGGCCCGGACTTCGGGGGGGGGCCGCACAGAGAGAGGGGGGACCCCCTGACTCCTGCAGCCCTGTGCTCCCCAGCCCCCCCAGCCCCCGCCCCGAGTCTGCTTTGCAAACAGCAGCCCGTGTCGACGTCTCTCTCCCCAAGGGACTGGACTGGCATTTTCGTGCTTTCTGTGCAGCCTCGAAGCCTGTGACAGTCCCCAGCCTCCCCTCCCCATGGCTCCTCTGCTACCCTTTCTCAGCGTCTGCTTGTTGAAAAGAAATCTCCGGGCTCCTGAATTTACAAACGCTTTATTGAGACTAGAGCAAACCAACAGAGAGCTGGAGGCTCAGAGGTCTGGGCAGGCAGGCACCCCCTCCCGGCAGCAGCCCTCCAGGGGACTCTGGTGGAGGACTCTGTGCAAAGGCCCCCGCCCTGGCCTCCAGCTCTAGCCCCCTGGGGTGCAGGTGGGGGGGGGGGCTGGAGGAAGGGCAGGAAGGCGCCAGGCCTTATAAGCACAGTGATTTTCCACTTAGGAGAACCCGAGTGGGGGACAGGTGCGGCAGCCCTGTTTACAGACAGGGAAACTGGGCTCTGGGTGAAAGTGACCGGCCCTCAGCAGGCAAGAGATGGAGCCGGGAGTAGCCGGCAGGTGCCAGCCGGCCAGGGCAGGGCCCCTTTCGGCCGAAGCTCCTGGCATTTGGGCTGGAAAGTCCTTGATGCTGCCCTCCCTCCCTTTCCAGAACTGGGGGGTGGGGGTGCAGGGTGGGAAGGGGCCCAGGAAGGGAAGGGAGGGGTCCAGGTGGGGAGAACTCCACAGGCGGTCTGGGGCGGTCGCCGGGTCCTGAGGTCCCCAGCCCCCCCTTAGCGTCTGGCTGGGAACCCAGCCCTTCCTCATCCGCCTGCTGCCGAGGATAATTTTGGAGGCTGAGGTCAGGGTCCCTGGGGGGAGGTGGGGAGTCAGAGAAGCCGTGCGACCTCCATGCGGTGGACAGTTGAACCTCCAGCCACTCCCACTGTGGCCCGGGGCGGGGGGTGGGCTTGGGCCAAAGACTGTCTGTCTTGGGACTCAGTGACTTCACTTGAGGAAAGAGTTCGCGGGAGACATGGAAGGGAATGGGGTAACTGCAAGGCGGGGGCGGAGTGGGGAGCCGGCGCGGACAGACGGCGCCCTCCAGCCTGTGGCCAAAGTCAAAGCCAAGGCACCCCCCACCCCAGATCTCCGCAGAGAGCACTAGGAAGAGGCCCCTTCCACAAGCGGGGGCGCCGAGGGCTCCCCTCCAGCCTCCAGTTGCCCACCCGGAGCAGCTTCTGCTGCGTGGGTGCTGACTCAGGGCCTGAGGGCCAGCAGGGAGGGAGTTGGGGGGGTCCTACTAGCCTGACTCCCCAAACCCATCCCAGGGACAGCAGGTATGTCCACAAACCTGCCAGGGCCCTGGGAGACGGCCCAAAGGCCAAGGGTCCCCACCCCGGGTTCAGAGTGGCAGAGCTCACCCCCTCCGCCAGCACCGGGGAAGAGTAGACCAAGAAATGGGTGGGCACCCCCTCCCAGCCCTTGGCATCTGTATGCAAACTAATCCATGCAAACGAAGCACGCACAAAAGACCCATCTAAGGTCAAGACCGCCTGGTACCCTCCCCCAGAGGTTAAAAACCTTTCACTCCCTTCAACCGGCCCCCCACGGTCTACGGGGTCCTACCTCAGGTTCCTAAACCTCCCTGACAGGGACGGGGCTGGGGGGACAGCTGGCCCCCAGAGTGCGGGGGCTCTTTGGAGGGGAAGGTCTCTGGCAGAGTCCGCACCCCCCACCCACACTTGCCTGCGGACTTGGCTGGAGGCCTCCTGCTGGGTCTGGAACAAGTGCCTGGTGTGCAACTGTGCCTGTCGGTGTGAACACACCTGTGAGCTTGCCCACACATGTCACCTTGGGGGAAAATGGACGTGATGAGGCCACCGGTGTGTGTGGGGATGTGCATGCTGTGGGACTGTCTGTGTGTGTTTTGATAAGTGCGTAAGCAAAAGCCTGAGACTGGTGATGTCGCAGACTCTGCGTGTGTGTGTGTGTGTGTGTGACTACCCGATGTACGAGAGTCTTCTGGCAGGACTAAGGCCTGACTGCGTGTGTGTGGGTGTATGTGATTGAACATGGGCCCGGGGGTCCGTGTGTTTACAAGGGTACTCGCATGTTCAGGTGTGCACGTGGCTGAGCACGTGCCTCTGTGTGGCCCGCAGGGCACATGCTGACGGACGGACGCCCGGGGTTTCATAACTGTACGTCCTCTGCCTCTGCGCGCCCATGACTGACCATGTGGCTCGCTTGACTATTTCCATGACGTGCGCGTGTGCGGCAGCGTGTGTTTGTGTCCCAGGGAGTGTGGGAGCGGCCGTGTGTGCCGCTCCCGGTGTGCCTGCGTTTTCCTGCATCTTTCTGGCCGGGGGTGTGGGGGCCCCAGGCGTCCCTTAAGTGCTTTGCTGGGCGCGTGTGCGCTCACGCGCGTTGTCCCCATCTTTCAAATGCGCGTTTGTATTCTTCTGCGTGCGTGAGCCATGGCATGTGTGCTCAGGACCTTGGCGCTAAGTGTTCTGCTGTTTCTGTGCGTGTTTCTGTATTCCGAGCGTGTGCTTGCGTCTTCCTGGGGTCTGCGGCCCGGCCCATGTTCCCTTCATGCGACTTGTCCGGAGCGGGCCCGTGTGTGCGCGCCCGTGGGCCGTCCTGCGGGGGCACCGTGTGCCAGACGCGCGCGGGGTACCTGTGCCCGTCTAGCCAAGAGTGCCCCGTGTGCGCGAGCGGGCTTCCGGGACGCCGCGGTGGTGGGGGGCGGCCCCGCGAGGGGCGGGGGTCACCGGGACTGGCCGGCGCCGGCCCCGTGCGCGCGAGGGCGGGGGCGGGGGGCGGGGGCCGCGGGGGGGGCGGCGGTACGAAAAGGGCGGCGCGCGCGGCGGCGGCGGCAGCTCGGCGGCGGCGGCGGCAGCGGAGAGCGCAGCGCGCAGCCCGGTGCAGCCCTGGCTTTCCCCTCGCCGCGCGCCCGCGCCCCCTTCCGCGTCCGCAACCAGAAGCCCAGCGCGGCGCCCGGAGCCGGACCCGCGCCCGCGCCGCTCCCGGGACCGCGACCCCGGCCGCCCCGCGATGACCGCGACCGCAGCCCTCCTGCCCGTCCTCTTGCTCCTGCTGGCCTTCGGCCGCAGTGCCCATGGTGAGCCCCCCGGCGGCCCGGCTCGCGCCCCCTCTGGGGAAGCCTGCGACGCCCCCCGACCCCGGCCGCCCGGTGCCCCGCGCGCCCCGTCCCGTGCGCCCCGACTCCCGCCCGTCCCTCCTAACCCTAAGCCCCGTGCTGCCTCGCCTGCCCTCCCCGCCACCGCCACCTTCGCATGCCAAGCCCGGCCCCTGGGGTCCCCGGGGGCGGCGGAGGTGTGGGACCCCCGGCCCCATCCCGCCCCGCAGAAGTGGCGCTCGCTGGGTGTCCGCGCGCCGAGAGGGGGTGTGCAGAGACGGCGTGATGCTGGGGAGCCCTCTGTGAAAATGTTCCGGGGTGCAACTTTGGGGGGTCCCTGCGTGCGCATTGGGGAACAGGTCTGTGGAGACAGAGGGGTTGGCTTTGCCGTGGTAGCCCCCCGGTTCCCAGCCAGGAGCCCAGCCCAGGCCCTCCTGCGTGGCGTTTGTCTAGGTGAGGGGCTGCGACACTTCTGTCTGTGGCGGCCATCTGTCTCTGACAGCGAAGAGGGTTGTACCCCCCCCCCGCAGCTCCCCCACCCCCAGTGAGCCCACCCGTGGTTATAGGGGGGGACTGTCTGAAAAGCTGGAGAGAGTTCAAGTAAAGGCACACAGTGGGTGCCTATTACAGCGTCAGAATCTCTCAATATGGGCGGAATTGTGGTCAGCCCTGCAAAATCCTTTTGGGCCTTTTGACCACAAAGAGTCTGGGGTGGGGGAGATCGGGAGTTTGGTCTGGGTGCCTGGTGTAGCTGGCATTAACCTTTAAAAAAATCCGGATGCCTTACCTGTGAGCCCTCCAGGTGAACCTGTCTGGGCTCACCCAGAACTGACTACTACGTCACAATCCGCTCCCCCTTTTAGCTCACTTTGCAAAATAAATAAATAAATAAAAGTGAGGGTTTGGCCCTCCGCCGGGGGGTCAGCTTCTTTTCCCTCTTGCCGTCTCCCTGTTACTGCTTTTAGGATATGACGTCTGTAATTTCTTTGAGGGAACTGAGGTGTCTGACCTGGTCCTAGGCAGCGTGTTGGGGTCACTCCATGACCAGGAGCGTGGCAGAGATTTTTCCCTGAGTGGGTTGAGATGAAGTGCCCACTGTGTGTGAGGCTGGCAAGGCCACCGAGGCTCCTGGGCTGCCCCCCGGGAGGCGGTGGGCCGTCGGGCTCTGCCCTGGCCTCTAGGGCCTTGTGGGGTGAATGGTGTAACCTTTCTTGTGCCTCAGGAGCTGAGTGTCTCCCGGCCTGCCACCCCCAAAATGGATTCTGCGAGGATGACAATGTTTGCAGGTAATGGAGTGGCAGCTCCATGGGGCGGGGTGGGGGGGCAGCTCATGGGGGGGCAGGGGCAGGAATCTGGAGAACCATGATGTCAGACAGGAAAAATGGGTTGGGGGGGCTTGGCCCCTGGGCTGCAGCAAACAGCTCCCTCGCAGCCCCCGCAGGAAGCCGGTGGGGGGCGTGAGGGGGAGAAGCGGGGGGAGTGAGGGGGGCGGGCTGGCCCCAGCTCCCGTCTGCTTACTCAGAGATGGGGTTGACGCAAGAGCCTCGTGCAGGGTGAGACCGCTGCAGGCCACTGCGGCAAAACGCAGCGGCACTTCCCCGGCCTCGCAGGGACCCCTCTGCCTGCTCCCAGCTGATCTGTTAAGGCTTTTCCATTCAGGTGACTGGTGTGGGTTTCCTGGGAGCCACAGGCCTGGCACCGTGCAGAGACCCTCAGGGGCTCTTGGTCCCACAGAGAGCCACCTGAGCTCCTTTTCCACCCCTGCCCCCGACCCCTCACATGTCCCCATCTTTCTCCCTCAACCCCCTCAGGTGCCAGCCTGGCTGGCAGGGTCCCCTGTGTGACCAGTGCGTGACCTTTCCTGGCTGCGTTAACGGACTCTGTGTGGAACCCTGGCAGTGCATTTGCAAGGACGGCTGGGACGGACACCTCTGTGACCTAGGTAGGCACCTGCCCTCCCCCCCCCCCCGCCCCGGTCCTCTGGCCCCAGCCACCCCCCCACCCCCGTCCAGTGGCTGCCTTCCCTCCACCTCTAGCCTCCTCCTAACACACCCAGAGCTCTGTATGGTAATGATCTGTTTATACACTTCCTGCTCGTGCTGGGAGCCTCCTCACAGGTGGAGACTTCATTTTATTCCCCTCTGCACCCGAGAAGGCCCTGGGGGCGGGAGGGGGGCTGCCAGTCCAATAAAGCACATCACGCACGACGCCGAGAGGGTGAGAACCACAGACGCTGTCCGGGGCCCTGCAGCTCAGAGGGGTAAGGACTCGGGGTCCCAGAGCCGAGACCCCGAGAAATTCCCAAGCCAACAGACGTGGGGAGGGGTGCTGGATGCTGAGCGGTGGGGGCGCAGAAGCTGCATCCGGGTTGCTAGGATCAGGGTTGGGGGCTTTGCCGGAAGAGGCTGGGGGTGGGGGTGGGGGGTCGGGAAGGGCTGAGAAGTGGCTCAAGTGCAGATCGGTGTTATCTGTTGATTTCATTAATTTATGCAATCTTTGTCCTCCATTACCCTGAGCAATTGGGAGTTGGCTGTCGCTGCATTTTCAGGCTGCAGAATGTTCATCCGAGCCCATTCTCATTTGGCAAAACCTGCCCTGAAGCCCAGGCGAACTCAGGTCCTCGAGAAAACTCTGGCCAGCTCAGGCAGTTGGCGCAGGGCCTGTCTCTTGGTCCCCAGTGTCAGCAACGGCAGTGGTACCTATAGGGAAACTGAGGCTTGGGGCAGCGAAGGGGTCTGCCCAGGACATCTAGGAAGTCAGGGGAACAGTCAGCTGCCAAAGCCCTCCCTCGGCCCCAGAAATTGGTTAATTCTCTGACACCCTCCCTTAAGAAAAAACGTAAAAGCATGTTGTTCCCCCCCACCCACACCCAGCAAAGCCAAGGCACTGCTTTCAGCCCCCCCCCCCCATTGTCTCGGGTCTTTAAACCCCCCCCCAATATGGTGCAGGATTTTCTCTACAGCTGACTCATGCTCTGCCCAACAGAGCACCGGCTCGGCCCCCCCCAAAGAACCTCTGAGCTGTTTCGGTGACCCTAAGGGTCCCAGAGAAGCCGCTGTTTGGGATCTGGGCTTTTAGCCCTGAGCCCACCCTTTTTGGTATCAAAGCCCAGGACCGCCCCCCGCCCCCCGCCGCCCCATGGAGTTTTCCAGACAAAAGGTTCCTGCCCCACGGGGTCCAGAGGAAACAGCCCTCTGGGTAATTGCTGGCCCTCATGCCTTTTCACCCGCCTTGGAGGCTGTCACCGCCACAGCTGCTGCCCCAGCAGGCAGGCAGAGACCCCCAGCGGCCTCCTGGTGGCGGCTTAATCCACCTGACTTTGGGGCTGGGGGCCCAGGAGGGGAGAAGGCGGGCGGTTCCTCAGCTTGCGAGGCTCTGTGCTGCGGGAGAGGTGCGGGGTGGTCGCTGTCAATTTTAGACGCGCGGTGACAGCAGAGCCCGGAGCAGGGGATTAGGAGTTTGCAGTGGCGGCGGTGTGCTGAGGCCCCGCGCCTTCCGCGCTGCGTACTGATAAATCCTCTTTACGTTTCCTTTTTGCACCAAGCCGGGCTCCCCAGAAATGCCTCGTGTGCTCGGGCTAGGCCATCGGCATGGCGTTCAGCCTTTCCCTTGGAGGACGATGGCCCTGCACAAGGAAGAGAGGGGACCGCGTCTGTGCGGGTGTGGCCTCTGCACGGGGACCCCTGCCCAGGCTGCCTTAACTTGCTTTGCCCCTGGTTGGCCCTGACCCTGCATGTGGCCGATGCAGCAGGCAGCTCAGAGAGTCCAGAACCAAAGCTGGAAGGGCGCTCCGCGATGCGGCCGGAAAGCCGCTCCTTTTCCAAGCGGGGGGAAAGTGAGGCACAGAGTGGGGAGGGGCTGGCCACGGGCACGGCAGGGGCCTCTCACGGGCCGGGCCTGGGGGCCGGGGTCTCCACCGTCGGAGAGCCCCTGACCCAGGCCCCTTTGTTCAGCCCGTCCCTGCCTTGCCGAGCCCCGAATAATGAAGTGCGCGTGACGGGAGGTGTAAAAAGGCAGTGGAAATATACCAGTGTTCATGGAAACCCGTGCCGACAGGCGGGCGCTCCACAGTTCTAATTTCGCTGCCTTCAAAAGATGCAGCCTTTTGATCCCGGACCCCCTTAGTGCAGAACCTGAGAGCAGAGAGACCCCCGGAGGTGGAGGCGATGCTGGGGCTAAATCAGATTCCTTGGTTCCTGATGGGGGCTTTGCATCCCGTTCCCCTCCCTGCTCCTCTTTGATGGAAAATTATGAAGGGTGGCTGACGCCTCTAGCGTTTGGGCTGTACTTGTCCCCCGCAGCGTCAGGGACCCCCCCCCCTGCCCCCTGAACAGGAGACACTTGTCTGGAGGGGGCAGCGGGGAGGGAGCGTCGGCTCTGCGCAGTTTTTGGGGGGGGAGGGGTCTGCAGTAAAAGTCACGCTGCTGGGCTGAAGGGGTGACCCGGTGCCAGGGAGAGGGGCACAGCTGTCCTGGGTTAAAGATTTGTGAGTGGCCGTGACTTTCTGTGACCCTTCAGCCCCCTTGAGCTGTTTCCTCACGTCAGGGCTCCCGGGGAGGCACGCGCCCTCTGACTCAGAGCCCATGGCTGATGGTTGGCAGCTCCCGTGCCCCTCATCCCCCGCTGGACGGAGGGGTCTCTCTCCCCACCCCCGCCCCCGAAGCTCTCCTTCCAGTCTCTGTACCCTCTCATCTCCCCGGTTTTCTCCTCCCCCTCACCCCAGACATCCGGGCTTGCGCCTCGAACCCCTGTGCCAACAATGGAACCTGCGTGAACCTCGAGAACGGCCAGTATGAGTGCCCCTGCGCCCCTGGCTTCTCAGGGAGGGACTGCCAGAAGAAGGACGGGCCCTGCGTGATGAATGGGTAAGAAGCCTCTCCAGGGCCGTGTGTGCTCTGATAAATGCTGCTTTTGATTTCCGTTTCACACCCCTGAAGACCCTTTCAGCACAACCCAGTTGGACCTGTCGCCTGACAAAAGACCAAGTAAGTGCTCATCCTGCTGCCCGTGGGGGGCCGCCCCCCACCATGGTATTTAAGGGGGAGTGTCATTTCCGTAATTTTTTCCTACCATCCTGAAGGCGATTTCATATTCCCCTGACGTCCCCAAGTCCCGAAGCGCGTGAATGACAGTAGATTGGGACTGTGCACCGGAGCTGGGAGCTGCCTCGTTTTCTAAAGGCAACATAAGGAGAGATCAGAGTTCGGCAGCGGCAGCGCCGGAGGCAGCGAGGCAGCATCTGAAGCCCACTTACCGTATTTTAGGGGTGGGATTGGGGGAACCTGCAGCTCCGCACTTGGGTTTTCTGCCGTTGTCTTAGGAGGTGGGGAGAGGGGGCTCCGGCCCTCAGCTACCCTCGGTGGGGGGGCAGGGGCTCTGAGACTCTGGCAGGTGGGCACGGCAGATGGAATAGCCACTGGCCTCTGGTGCCTCTGAGCTGGCTTCTCAGCAGCTCGGCCATTTCCGGCCCTTATCTGTTCAGCGGCACTGATCAGTCCCACCCCGCGCCCCACCTCGGGGCTCAGGTGGGGGCCAGGAGAAATCTTGAGAGAGGCAAGAATTCAAAGCAAGACTCCAGTCCTGGGCCAGTACCTGGGGGTGGGGGCGCCCCCGTCCCACAAGGCGACAGAAGCTTGAATGCATTCCAGGAGGGGCGGAGAGCCCCCGAGCCACCCAGGCCGGGGATCAGCATTGCAGCATCTACAGATCGGTGCTCCCGGAGGTGGGGGGCGCGTCAGAGGAGAGGGGCGGCCACCAAATTCCATTTCTGCTTCCTAGCGGGAAGAGGCGATGCAGAGCCAGACCTTTAAAATATTTTGCTTTTCTCTCTAACAGACTTGACCCGGTCTGTCCAAATAGAGCCCTGGGTTCTTGAAATTCCTTCAGAGCCAGGCTCCCGGGCCACCCTCACCCCTGAAGCAGCAATGCTGATTTCTGGCGCTCAGAGCCCCTTTCTTCCCTGGAGTTTTGGCATCTATCAGATGACAAAGGGTCTGCTCGTTTAAAAGCACTTACATTAAATGCTCCGTGTGCTCCACTTTGAGCAGACGGCTCTGGTCTGCAAGCCGCACTTGGGTGAACGGGCCACTATTAAACAGCCGGGCACAGACGCCGCTCCAGCCGGCACAGACAGAACGCGTATTTCTTTCACTCTGAGAGTCCCCAAGGGTTTCCCGTACAACAGCCCGCAGGCTCGCTCCTCTGCAAATAAAAATAATAATAAGGGGTTGGGGGCTTGGCGCTGGGAGAGTGTGAGCGATGCCAGGCTCAGCTGGGCCCTGCCTCAGCGGCCCCACGGGGAGGATTTCAGGGGTGGGGCTGGCTCCAGCCCTGGCTTGTCACTAACTGTGCCTCTCTCAGCCTCAGTTTCCCCACCTGTCCAGTGACTAACCGTCAGGCCTCTGGTTGGAGAGATGACCTAAGAGGTGGGAGAGATGGGCAGCCCCTGGCTCGGGCGCTCGGGCGTGTTCCAGGTTGGCGGCGTGATGGGGGTGAGGTGCACAGCCCACGCGGGGGGCCTCCAACCCCGCCCCCCGACAGCCCGGGAGCCCCCGGCGGGCAGGGGTCACGGTGCCCTGGGCCCCCCCGGCTGGCCCTCACTCACTCGCCTCGCGTGTTCTGAGCACCTGCCATTTGGTCAGCCCCCCCCGCCCAGCACCACTGTCCTAGCCCAGCCCCCGAGGGCCCTTTACCGTGTCCCCGCTGTGTTGCAGTTCCCCCTGCCAGCACGGAGGCAGCTGCGTGGACGACGCCGGCCGGGCCTCCCATGCCTCCTGCATGTGCCCCCCGGGCTTCTCGGGCAACTTCTGCGAGATCGTGACCAACAGCTGCATCCCCAACCCGTGCGAGAACCAGGGTATCTGCACCGACATCGGGGGTGACTTCCGCTGCCGCTGCCCCGCCGGCTTCATGGACAAGACCTGTAGCCGCCCCGTGTCCACCTGTGCCAACGAGCCGTGCCTGAATGGGGGCACGTGCCTGCAGCACTCCCAGGTGAGGTTCGAGTGTCTGTGCAAGCCCAAGTTCACCGGCCCCCTCTGCGGCCGGAAGCGCGCGGCGGGCCCCCAGCAGGTCAGCCGTCTGCCCAGCAGTTACGGGCTGACGTACCGCCTGACCCCCGGGCTGCACGAGCTGCCGGTGCCGCAGCCCGAGCAGCACATCCTGAAGGTGTCTATGAAGGAGCTCAACAAGAGCGCTCCGCTCCTCTCCGAGGGTCAGGCCGTCTGCTTCACCATCCTTGGCGTGCTCACCTCCCTCGTGGTCCTGGGCACCGTGGGCATCGTCTTCCTCAACAAGTGCGAGGCCTGGGTGTCCAACCTCCGCTACAACCGCATGCTGCGCAAAAAGAAGAACCTTCTGCTGCAGTACAACAGCGGGGAGGACCTGGCCGTCAACATCATCTTCCCGGAGAAGGTCGACATGACCACCTTCCGCCGGGGGGCTGGCGACGAGGGGATCTGAGCGGCCTGCCCACCGCCCCCCTGTCTTCCTTGGGGTCTTGCAGAGCTCGCCTTTGCGGTCTGTTCTCGTCTGTGTGGTGGCATTTGCGCTCCTTTGTGTCAAATCTGGTGAACGCTGCGCTTGCCGTCTGTTCCCTCTGTGCTGCTGTGTGACAAACGCCGTGCCAGAACCCGCCCCCCTCCCCTCTTCTTAATGCATGACCACGAATAATAATAAGAATTTCACCTTTAAACGCGTAAAAGAGATAAGTATGTTATTCTAAACTCCAAGCAACTTAATCTAAAAAAAAATCAAAAAGACCAAAAAAAAACATGGCAACAGAACCAGGGCTCTGTGCCGACGTCCCTCCCCGTCGAGGGGTCTCGGCCACAGGGTCCTCGTGAAACCGTTACGAGTGCTGAGCATGACCGACCACTGTGAAAGGGCTGAAATCTCTTTCGTTCGTTAGTTCTCTCACACGCCACCTCACATCCACACCGCAGACCCTTAGGTCTTTGCAGCTGAGCTGAGATTTTTGCGGAGTGCAGCGGCCGTGTGTCAGGCAGAGAGAGCCCCGGGTTGGCTGCCGCGGGCGGGGAACTTGTCCCTGCCCCGCCACTCGCTGTGCGGACCTTGGCGAGTCCCCTTCCCGCCCTGGGCCACCTTTCAGTCCCTCTCCGAGGGAGGGGGCCTGAACTCCGTGATCACCAACATCCTCTCTTGCTTGTAAAGAACGAGGAACGAGGGGGTAGTGGACCCCAGCGGTTCCTGACCCTACAAATTAGGATCTGATGAAGACTCGGTCTCACCCTGAGATCCCAGGGTTTTGGCCTATCCTGGATGCATACTTGATGCACTGAAATCGATTCGAACTGCATTTCTCAAAGTGGGGAGTCTCCTGGCCCCCTTCCTGTCTGGAAACAACTGCCCCCTTTGAGGCGCCATGTGCAGTCTGGGGGCTGCCGACTTAGGCAGCCCCACCCCCCCCACTGCCTACCCCCTGACCCCAAATCCCACCACTGTGCCCGCCTCCTCCGGTAGCTTAGAGCCGTCCCCCGGCTTCTCAACGCGCCTTGAACCGCAAGTGCCCCCGGTGAATCTGAGCAGCAACACAGCCCTCACCAAGGTTTTCACAGGGTGAAGTGGAAATTGTGGCTTGTGGGGCGTTTTCTAGTTCTGTGGCCATCGTGGTACCAGATCTGGCCTACACAGCTTGGATTTCATTTGTGTTGCTGAGCTGATAACCCTCAGATCCCCGAACAGCTAGCCAGCTTCTGAATGATCGTTTTTGACTTTTGTAAGAAAAAAAAAGCATCTATCTTTTTTGCAAAAAAAAAAAATTGTAATAAAATAGAAGGAAATGGGACAGAGCTCTGTTTAGCTTTCCGGCTCTTAGAGTCGGGCAGCTAAACAGCCCTTGGGTACCAGTTAGAAATATTTTGCGTCTTAAACGGTTTAGATAGGAATCTATATTCTTAGCTTTATTGAGTATTACCTGCCGTGTTTACCTTGCTCCAAGTGCTAAGCCATCGTATCATCTCCGTCGTCCAGAGCACCCCACACACACGCACGTGCGTCATCGTCATCACACGGCCGACCGCATCGCCGCCAGCCACCGCTTTACCGGCCCAGGTCCCTGTCATCCTGATTCACAGCCCGACCCTCATCCCCCCAGAGTCTCCCTGGTCTCACCCAAGCCATGGCCCCATCACTCCAGGCTCATTTTCACTCCCGGTCCTAGCTTCCGTCCACCCGTACACCTGCACCCCCAGACCCGCCCGCCCCGACCCCTCCCACCCTCACCCCCAATCCCTCCCCCACCCCAGCTCACCCTCAATTCCCACCCCCAGGTCCGGCCTCCGCCCCCTCACCCTGCCTCTCCCCACCCCCAGGCTCTGATAACCCTCACCCCAGGTCCCTGTCCCTCCCCCTGAAGTCATCCGAGTCACCATCTCATCTCATTTTTGAGTTCGTTTTAAGAAACAAAAATTTAAAAAAGACAAAAAAAAAGAACTGTTGGCACGGTCGGGTGGGCGTCTGGCACCCCGCTCGGCCCCTCTCGCGTGAGACCTTGATCGAGTCCTGCTAACGGTTCTGATCCTCAGTTTCCCCCGATGCCAAATTCTAAGATTGGACGCGGTGACCAAATTCGCTTCCCGGCTTTCTCGAGCTCCGTGCTGCCGAGATCAGCCGTGTCCCTCCCGCGACCAGGAAAAGATCCCGCCGTCCGCTGAACCCTGACCAGTTCCTCATCGGCTCATCCGCTCATCCACCATTCATTCGATCGGGAAAGCATTTCCAGGCACCTGCTGAGTGCAAGGCGGTGCGCAGGGAGCTGAGAACACGCAGGATGAGGGGTGTCTGGGAGGGGCACAGAGACACCAGTGTCCCCAGGGAGCCTAGCCAGTGCAGGGAAAATAACATGGGAGCAGTGTCCTGAACAGACGCATCCCTTCCAGCCTGGCCATCTCACTTACCAGCACTCGATGAGGCCTCCCCACCCAAATTCCGCAGCGCCCACCCGCACGCATCCTGCGAGATCAGAACAGTGTCGGCAGCCTCGCCACGGTCTTCACGACATGCAGAAATGGTCCATTCCATCCTCTATGGGGTAACCAGATTCTGCTGGGAGTGTTAGGGTCCCTGACTGCCCATCCGCACCCAGGTGCGTTTGGAGTAGTGTGTAGTTTACGCCAAAAACGGAGAAGCTCAAAGACAGCCATCTGAGACACGCTCACCAATTCGGTCCCCGAACTGAGAGAGGAGCAGGCGTGACGATCTTGTAACCAAGAAAAATTTCAAACATGTCTATGATGAGCTCTTTTTAGCTTTTCCGTCTCTGCAACCAGTCATGCAAAAAAAAAATTTTTGTTTATTGAACAAATAAACAAAACCAAGGGCTACTTAATGTGTTTCTTTGCTTTGTTGTGCGCCAGCTACGCGCGTGTCCCTTCTCGCTGGTGGTCTTTGACCCGGGCAGGGGGGGCGGTCCGGGGACCAGGCTTGGAGGGCCCTGTTCCGCGCCATCCGGCCTTTCCCAATCGGTGTTGGCGGAGGCCACAGCCCCCCGACCCTGGCCCCGACTCGGGCACTTGGAGTTTGGGGGTTTCCTGCCCGCGGGTCCCACCTCCAGGGCCTGCGTGGACCTCTTCCCTCTGCGGGTGGCGTGGACGGAGCTGGGGTGAGGGGGTGGGAGGGGGGAGGGCTCAAAGCAAGAGCCCTCCGGGCCAATCCCAGCAGAGCCGAGGGCCAGCCCTCCCCACGCCCCAGATTCCAGCCCAGCACTGCAGGGGATCTGGGAATTCTATGCTGAAGCCCGGGCCTTCCCGGACTTTGGGAAAGTGGCACTGCCCAGGTGAGGGAGTGCCACAGAGTTTGTCCGATACTCAGTTCGGGGGACTTGGAGCCTTTCAAAGGCAGGTGCATGTATGCGCCTGACTTGGGCTCTGCCCTTGACCCAAAGGAGCCTCCTCTCTTCCGGTCCCAGATCCCAGGCCACAAGCACGTACACTCAGCTCAAGAAAAACCACCCACGGAGTGTCCACCCCAGAGGGCTCCGCCAGAACCGCCCCCGAGCCCACAGGAGCCTTGGTCAAGTGCTTCTCCCGGAGGCCCAGCAGGCAGCTCTGGGCTCTGGGCTCTTTCCAGGCTCTCTCTTGGGCTCTCCTCCGCCAGGTCACTGCCACCGCCCACCCAGCTGCCCCTGAGAGTCCAGCCCCCTCTGCCCCACTTCTTACCCCCTTGCTGCTCTGGTGTCTCGCCTGGCCCCACCCCCCGCTCAGCCGGGAAGGGGGTAGTGGGCACCTTATCAACGCTGGAACACACCAGAAGGACAGCTAGGGTGATACAACCTCAGAGACGAGAACTTTTAAAAAGAAAACTAAGATGACAATGCTGAGGTTATCAACGTAGAAATTCTATGAAAGGGATTTTTCTAAAATGATATTAATTATCACGGTTCCTCCACGTGGCCAATAGGAATAGCGCTGGGAAAAGACCCCAAAGTGGGCCAGTTTTGTTACCTGACTTGGGCCCAGGACATCTGACCCTCTGATGGACCAGGGGAGGCCCAGGCTAGTGACAGTTTCAAAACTAAAAGAAAAAAAAAAAAAAGATGATCTTCAATTCTTTTTTCTTTTGTGTGTGTGTGTGTGTGTGTGTGTGTGTGTGTGTGTGTGTGTGTGTGTTTTAGGGCCACAGCTGTGGCATATGAAGTTTCCCAGGCTAGAGCTTAAATTGGAGCTGTAGCCGCCGGCCTACACCATAGCCACAGCAATGTGGGATCTGAGCCTCATCTGTGATCTACACCACAGCTCAGGGCAATGCCTGATCCTGAAACCCCCGAGCGAGGCCAGGGATCGAACCTGTGTCCTCGTGGATACTAGTGAGATTTGTTTCCGCTGAGCCACAGGGGGACTCCCCGATTATTTATTCAGAGCTAGGAGGAGCCCGATGCCAAAACCTGACAAAGCTAACAGCAGGCGGGGAAAGTCACTGTCCTTACTCCCGAAAACCGAGGAACAGTATCCTCAAGGCGATGCCAAAACGAAACAGGCAAAAGTTTTCTTACAAAGTCATGATCACGTTGAGCATTTTCTGGGAAAGCGAGTTGAATTTAGTTTTAATCAAAGTGTCCATAGGGAACCCTGGTGTGTCCTGGAGGGTGGCCGCCGTGATGACGGACGCCTGGAGTGGCTGCTGGCCCGCCCCGGGGTCAGGCAGGTGACATAGGTGGATAAACCAGGCAGCCTTCGGGGTCCCCGCCCCTCCCACGGGGCACAGCGGCTGATGGGCTGGGCCAGCAGGGACGCGGGGTTCTGAGAGGCTGCAAAGGGGGGTCTAGACTCGAAAACTAAGGGGTGCCGGGGTGGGAGGAAGGCCCCAGGCTGCTGCAGCACGTGGGGTGTGGGCTCAGCACCGAGTCATCCTAGCCCTGAGGGTGGGGCCGTGCACCCGCAGGGGCTGTTGCCACAAGGGGTTTTTGCTTGGGGAAGAGAAAGGAAACACCCCGTGAATTCCAAGTCAGGGAAGAGACAGGGTTCCCACGCGGAGGGAGCTGATGCGGGAGGCTTCCTGAAGGTGAGGGGATGGTGGGCCCGCAGGGCCTGGTCCAGGCTCCTGGTACTGAGCCAGCAGCCTGGGCGTCTTCAGGGTGGAGCTCGGTCCCGGGGTGTCGCTAAGTCGACTATAGGTGAAAACATACCATCTCTGGCCCTGCAGCTTTCTTCTCTTCAGGGACTCTCTCCCCACTGGAGAAGAAGGCATTCGCCCTGCTTACCACCCACCCAAGAACCTCCTTTGTCCCTCAGGAGGGAGAGGGAGGGGACACGCAGCCCCAGGTCCCGGCTTGGGGCGGAAACTCCCAACTGACCCTGAACTGCTCAGGGTCCTACCCGGCTGATAATCGGGTTTGGCTGCAGACCCCGTTGCCCGTGACCACAGCGAAGATGTGAGCATGCGAGCGAACTAAACTTCCACCCCCAAAATAGGCCAAAAGAAAACACACACACACACACACACACACACAGTTCAGTAGACGCCAGACGGAGAAATACATCCCTGATTTAAAAAAAAAAATCTTTTAAGCAAACTGGGAAAAAGCACATTTCTCCTTAATATCATCAAGAATTTTGCTCTTCAACAATGTTCAGTAACCTCCGGATCAATAAAACCCCAGGGTAGGTAAGACCATGTTTTATGCAGCAGGAAAGAGCTCGGGCTTGAGAGTCAGAGGGGCCTGGCTTTGCACTTGGCTCTGTCCCTCAGGCCACCTGCCGTCTCCGTGTCTGCTTCGTCATCTGCGGAAGGAGCGGTTTCTCAGCTCCAGCAGCCAGAACAAAATACCACAAATACCACAGGCCCCGTGCTTTAAACAACAGACATTTGGCATTTATTTCTCACGGTTCTGGGCTGGGAAGTGGCGATCAGGGGTCAGCACGCTAGGGTTCTGGTGAAGGCTCGCAGACGGCCACGTCCGCGCCGAGTCTTCGCAGCGAGGAGAGAGACAAAGCGAGACGGGGTGAGAGCCGACCCCGGTGTCTTTTTGGAAGGCCTCCAAGCCCTTCACGAGAACCCTCATGACCTAATTAATTACCTCCCAAAGGCCCCCATGCCACATGCCCTTATACTGAGGGGAGGGGGCCAGCGGTTAGAGCATCAGTACAAGAATTTATGGGGGAAGGGGACACAATTCAGTCCATGGCAAGCAGGTAAAGAGAAGTGCCACTACTATTCTAGAACTTCTAGCCAATGTAATAAAACAAGAAAAAGTAAAACACAGGAGCTCTCATCATGGCTCAGCAGAAACGAATCTGACTAGCATCCATGAGAACGCAGGTTCGATCCCTGGCCTTGATCTGTGGGTTAAAGATCTGGTGTTGCTGTGAGCTGTGGTGTAGGTCACCGACACGGCTTGGATCTGGCTTTCCTGTGGCTGTGGCGTTGGCCAGCGGCTACAGCTCCGATTAAACCTCTAGCCTGGAAACCTCCATATGCTGTGGATGCCTAAAAAAGACACATAAGAAAAAAGAAAAAGTAAGACAGAAAGGTGGTGAAATGTTTATTAAAGATGATAACACTGTTGGAGTACTCTTGTGTCGAAGCGGGGTAAGGATCCAGGGTTGTCACCGCAGCAGCTTGGGTCAGTGCTGTGGCTCGGGTTCAATCTATGGCCAAGCAAGACAGCGCACACTCCCCATATCTATAAAAGCAAGTATATCAATAACATCCTGTTAAAAATATGTAACGGGCAGAGTAGTTATAAACACATCCGTTATCCCCACAATTAGTTTATCATTTCAATGCTTTGGGAGTTCCCTGGTGGTCTAGGGGTTCAGATTCGGCACTTCCACACTGCAGCCCAGGCTCAGTCCTTGATCCGGAACTGAGACCCCACATCAAGTCACCGCACCCCACGGCCCCCCCAAAACACCCCCAAACTACTAACTTAAATGTCAATAAATACGGCATTCGGTCATTGGACAATATGATCTAAGTTTTATGTTTTCAGAAAATGAGGTGGTGGAGTTCCTGCTGTGATTCAGCGGCTTAAGAACACAGCCTAGTGTCTGTGATGATGCGGGTTCGATCCCTGGCCTTGCTCATTGGGTCAGAGATCTGGCATTGCCGCAGGCTACAGGGTAGGTCGCAGATAAAGCTCGGATCTGGTGTTGCCTCGGCTGTGACACAGGCCTGCAGCTGTAGCTCCAGTTCGACCCCTAGCCTGGGAACTTCCATATGCTGCAGGTGCGGCTGTTAAAAAAAAAAAAAAAAGAAGTGGTAAGAATAATTTAAAAAAGAGTGAAGGGACAAGTGGCACCAACAGATATTAAAACTGAAAGCAATAAAAGTAAATATAGTGTGTCTTGCATGAAGCAGACACAGAATATTGGTTTTCTGAATCGGGGAATAAACAAAGGCGTGCATGGATGATAGCTGTGAAGAGATCTCATCTCAAGACTCACCTCCTTATTTGCAAACGTGGAAACGGACTGAAAGAATAACTAGCTTGACATTTTCAGCTTTGCCCCTCAGGAGACATTCGCCAGTGTCTGGAGACAATTTTTGTTTTTCAAAATCCGACAGGCACTGCTGGCACCTAAAGGACAGAGACCGGGGCGGCCTGGGTGGGGCGCTCCAGAAGAGTCTAAAAAACCCTGGGCAGCCCCTACAATGGGAATTATTTGGCCCCAAATGTCAATGACGCCCAGGTTTAGAAACCCTAGCCTAAGACGGTAAGGGAGGAAAGGAACTCTTAGGAGCGGTGAGCACACAGCAACGCCTACGCAGTGAACGCAGTGCTATGGACTTTTTTCCCACTCGCCCCCGCTTTATTGAGATGCAGTTGGCCTACAACACGGTGTAAGTTTAAGGTATGCAAGGTGGTAATTCGATGCACATCAATATTTCTTTCTTTCCTTTTTTTTTGGTCTTTTGGTCTTTTTAGGGCAGCACTTGCGGCACAGGGAAGTTCCCAGGCTAGGGGCCCAGTCGGAGCTGCAGCCGCCGGCCTAAACCACAACCACAGCAATGCGGGATCCGAGCCACGTCTGTGACCTACAGCACAGCTCGTGGCAGCGCCGGATCCTTAACCCACTGAGCGAGGCTAGGGATCAAACCTGCATCCTCCAGGATGCCAGTCAGGTTCGCTAACCACTGAGCCACAGCGGGAACTCCAACACACATCCATCTTGCAGAACGATAACCACGATAGGGCCAGCTGACACCTCCTTCACTTCCCATAATTACGATTTGTTGCTGTGGTTGGAGGGGGGATGTTTAAGATCTAAACTCGTGGCAAATCTCAAGCATAGAATACGGCATCGTTAGCTGTGGTCACCAAGATGTGCATCAGATCCCCAGAACCGACTGATCTCGTAGCTGGAAGCTGGTACCCACTGACCAGCGTCTCTACATCCTCCCCTGCTCCAGCCCCCGCGACTGTCAGTCTGCCCTGTTTCTCGGAGTTCGGTTTTGTTGGATTCCACATATACAAGTCATACAGAATTTGTCTTCCTCTTATTTCACTTAGCCTAAAGCGCTCCAGAGGCATCTATGTTTTCACAAAGAGTAGGATTTCCTTCTTTTGTGGCTGAATAATATTCCTTCGTGTGTGTGT
Organism: Catagonus wagneri; assembly: GCA_004024745.2. Lineage (NCBI taxonomy): Eukaryota > Metazoa > Chordata > Mammalia > Artiodactyla > Tayassuidae > Catagonus > Catagonus wagneri. The sequence continues at coordinate 11,735,124 of PVHT021183632.1, forward strand.
CTGTTTTCTTTATTCATTCATCCATTGATGGACACTTAGGTTTTTCCATGCTTTGCTTATTGTAAATAATCCTGCGGTGAACATAAGGCTGCAGATGCCTTTTTCAGAGAGTGACTTCGTTTCCTTTGAATATACACCCAGACGTGAGGTTGCTGGATCATGTAGGGGTTCTATTTATAAGCTTTTTTGAGAAACCCCCTTCATCGTATGCCATAGCGGCCGCACCAGTTTACGGTCCCATCTACAGTTCCCCTTTCCCCACATCCTCGCCAGCACTTGCTAGCTCCTGTCTTTGGATAATGTGTGCAAAGTACCTCAACAACCTCATCTTATATAATTCACTCGACAACCCAAGAGGTAGAGAATATCATCTTCTAGCACTACAGGTGATGAAATTCAGCCTCGGAAAACACGTGCCCAAGATCATCTGGCTCTAAAGTGGCCAAGTTTAAACCCAGCATCCAGATCTCCAAATGTTTATGCCAATTTTCTTTTTTGTTGCCATCCTTCCTTCAATTTTTTTTTTGGCTTTTTTGTCTTTCTAGGGCCACGCACATGACGTATGGAGGTTCCCAGGCTAGGGGTCCAATCTGAGGTACAGCTGCCAGCCTACACCGCAGCCACAGCAACACAGGATCCGAGCTGCGTCTGTGACCTACACCACAGCTCAAGGCGATGCTAGATCCTTAAGCCACTGAGCGAGGCCAGGGATGGAACCCGCATCTGCATGGATTCTAGTCGGTCTTGTTAACAGCTGAGCCCCAAAGGGAACTCCCTTTCTTCAATTTATTTTATTACTTAAAGAACTTTATTACATTTATAGTTGTACAACAATCATCACCACCAAATTTTATAGCATTTCCATCCCAAACTTTCAGTGCATCTCCCTACCCCCCAATCCGTCTCATTTGGAAACCATAAGTTTTTCAAAGTCTGTGAGTCAGTATCTGTTCTGCAAAGAAGTTCATTGTGTCCGTTTTTTAGATTCCATATGTAAGTGACAGCATTTGATGTTGGTGTCTCATTGTCTGACTGACTTCACTTCTCAAGTTAATTGCTAGGTCCATCCATGTTGCTATAAATGCTGTTATTTCATTGCTGTTATTTCATTCCTTTTAATGGCTGAGTAATATTCCATTGTGTCTATGTACCACATCTTCTTTATCCACTCCTCTGTCCATGGACATTTAGTTTGTTTCCATTTCTTGGCTATTATATAGAGTGTTGCAATGAACATTGGACTACATGTATCTTTTTTAAGTCGTGGTTTTCTCTGGATAGACGCCCAGGAGTGGGGTTACTGGATCAAATGGCAATCCTATTTTTAGTTTTCTATGAAATCTCCATACTGTTTTCCACAGTGGTTGCACCAATTTACATTCCCACCAACAGTGTAATAGGGTTCCTTCGTCTCCACACCCTCTCCAGCACTTTTTGTTTGTAGACTTTTTGATGGTGGCCATTCTGGCTGGTGTAAGGTGGTACCTTACATAGTGGTTTTGATTTGCATTTCTCTAATAACGAGTGATGTTGAACATCTTTTCATGTGTTTTTTGGCCATCTGTATGTCTTCTTTGGAGAATTGTCTGGTTAGATCTTCTGCCCATTTTTTGATGGGGTTGTTTGTTTTTTTGGTATTGAGCTGTAGGAGGTGTTTGTAAATTTTGGAGATTAATCCCTTGTCAGTCGATTCATTTGCAAATATTTGCTCCCATTCTGTGGGTTATCTTTTCGTTTTGTTTAGGGTTTCCTTTGCTGTGCAGAAACTTTTAAGTCCCATTTGTTTATTTTTCTTTGTATTGTCATAACTCTAACAGGTGGATCTGAGAAGATGTTGCTGTCGTTTATATTGCAGAGTGTTTGGGCCTATGTTTTCCTCTAAGAGTTTTATAGTATCTGGTCTTATATCTAGGTCTTTAATCCATTTTGAGTTTATTTTTGCGTATGGTGTTAGAAAGTCTCCTAATTTCATTTTTTTCATATGTCGCTGTCCAGTTTTCCCAGCACCACTTATTGAACGGGCTGTCTTTTCTCCATTGTACATTCTTGCCTCCTTTTCATAGATTAGTTGACTATAGGTACATGGGTTTAATTCTGGGCTTTCTATCCTGTTCCATTGATCTGTATATCTGTCTTTGTGCCAGTACCATATGGTTTTGATGACTGTAGCTTTGTAGTAGAGTCTGAAGTCAGGGAGCCTGATTCCTCCAGCTCCATTTTTCTTTTTCAGGATGGCTTTGGCTATTCTGGGTCTTCTGTGCTTCCAAACAAACTTTAAAATATTTTGTTCACGTTTGTTGAAGAATGTCCTTGGTAGTTTAATAGGGATTGCACTGAATCTGTAGAATGCCTTGGGTAGTGTAGTCATTTTGATAATATTGACTTTTCCAATCCCAGAGCATGGTATGTCTTTCCATCTGTTTGTGTCATCGTTGATGTCTTCCATCAGCGTCTTATAGTTTTCAGAGTACAGGTCTTTTAGGTAGGTTTATTCTTAAGTATTTTATTCTTTTTGATGTGATGGTAAGTGGTATTGCTTCCCTAATTTCTCCTTCTTATCCTTCATTGTTAGTATATAGAAGTGCAGCTGATTTCTGTGTATTAATTTTGTATCCTGCGATGTTGCCAAATTCATTGATGCGCTCTAACAGTTTTCTGGTAGAGTCTTTAGGATTCTCGAGGTATAGTATCATGTCTTCTGCATACAGTGGTAGTTTTACTTCTTCCTTTCCAATTCAGATTCCTTTTATTTCTTTTACTCATCTGATTGCTGTGGCTAGGACTTCCCAAACTCTGTTGAATAGTAGTGGTGAGAGTGGACATCCTTGTCTTGTTCCTGATCTCAGTGGGCATTCTTTCAGCTTTTCACCATTGAGAATGTAAGCTCTGTGTTTGTCATATATGGCCTTTATTATGTTGAGATAGGTTCCCTCTATGCCCACCTTCTGAAGGGTTTTTTATCAGAAATAGGTGTTGGATTTTGTCAAAGGCTTTTTCTGCATCTATAGAAAGGATCATATGGTTTTTAATCTTCAGTTTGTTAACGTTATGTATCACACTGATTAATTTGCGGATACTGAAGAATCCTTGCATCCCTGGGATAAATCCCACTTGACCATGATGTACAATCCTTTTAATGTATTGTTGGATTCGGTTTGTTAGTATTTTGTTGCGGATTTTTGCATCTATATTCCTCAGTGAAACTGGCCTGTAATTTTCTTTTTTTTGCGGTGTCTTTGTCTGGTTTTAGTATCAGGGTGATGGTGGCTTCATAGAATGAGTTTGGGAGTGTCCCTTCCTCTGCAATTTTTTGGAATAGTTTCAGAAGGATATGTGTTAGCTCTTCTCTGAATGTTTGATAGAATTCACCTGTGAAGCCATCTGGTCCTGGACTTTTGTTTTTGAAAGTTTTTAATCGCAGTTTCTAATCAGAATTTGTGATTGGTCTGTTCATCTTTTCTATTTCATCTCATTTTAGTCTTAGAAGTTTGTACTTTTCTAAGAATTTGTCCATTTCTTCTAGGTTTTCCATTTTATTGCCATATAGTTGCATGTAGTAGTCTCTTATGATCCTTTGTATTTCTGGGATGCTCATCGTTACTTCTCCTTTTTCATTTCTAATTTTATTGACTTGTGTCCTCTCTCTTTTTTCCTTGATAAGTCTGGCTAAGGATTTATCAATTTTGTTGATCTTTTCAAAGAACCAGTGCTTAGTTTCACTGATCTTTTCTATGGTTTTCTTCATTTCTGCTTCATTGCTTTCTGCTCTGATCTTTATGATTTCTTTTCTTCTACTGACTTTAGGTCTTGTCCATTCTTCTTTCTTTAGCTGCTTTAGGTGTAAAGTTAGGTTGTTTATTTGAGCCTTTTCTTGTTACCTGAGGTAGGCTTGTATTGCTATAAACTTTCCTCTTAGAACTGCTTTTGCTGCATCCCATAGGTTTAGAAGTGTCGTATCTTTGTTGTCATTTGCTTCTAGGTATTTTTTAATTTCCTCTTTGACTTCTTCAGTGATCCATTGGTTGTAGCATGTTAGTAGCATGTTGCTTAATTTCCATATGTTTGTGTTTTTGCAGTTTTTTCTCTTGTTGATTTCCAGTCGTGAAACATTGTGGTCGGGAAGATGCTTGATATCATTTCAATTTTCTTAAAGTTACTGAGGCTTGATTTGTAGCTCAGGATGTGATCAAACTTAGAGAATGTTCTGTGTGCACATAAGAAGAATGTGTATTCTGTTGCTTTTGGATGGAATATCCTATAAATATCTGTTAAGTCCATCTGGTCTAATGCTTCATTTAGGGCCTGTGTTTCCTTATTGATTTTCTGTCTGGATGATCTATTCATTGCTGTAAGTGGAGTGTTAAAGACCCCCCCATTATTGTGTTATTGTCGATTTCTCCTTTTAAGGTCATTAGCAGTTACCTTATACATTGAGGTGATCCTATGCTGGGTGCATAGGTATTTAAAACTGTTATACCTTCTTCTTGGATTGGTCCTCTGATCATTATGTAGTGTCCTTTCTTATCTCTTAAAATATTCTTCATTTTATGAGACGGAAAAGCAAGGAGATCCTACTGCATAGCACGGGGAAGTATGTCTAACCACTTGTGATGAACACATATATGTATATGTAACCCTGTCACCATGCTGTTCAGCTGGATATAATGGAAAAAAAATATTTTTCATTTTAAAGTCTATTTTGCCTGATATGAGTGTTGCTACTCCTGCTTTCTTTTGATTCCCGTGTGCATGGGATATTTTCTTCCATCCTCTCACTTTCAGTTTGTATGTGTCCCTAGAGGTGAAGTGGGTCTCTTGAAGACTGCATATATATGGGTCTTGTTTTTGTATCCATTCAGCCAGTCCGTATGTTTTGGTTGGGGCATTTAGTCGATTAACACTTAAGGTAATTATTGATATGTATGTTCTTATTGTCATTTTATTAACTATTTTGGATTTGTTTTTGTTGCTCTTTTTTCTTCCCTTCTCTTCTCATCACCTCTTGTGGTTTGATGGCTAGCTTTAGTGTTGTATTTCAGTTGGTTTTTCTTATTTGTTTGTGTATCAATTGTAGATTTTTGGTTTGCAGTTACCCTGAAGTTTTGATATAGGAGTCTACATATAAACGAGATTGTTTGAAGTTGCTGGTTTCTTAACTGCAAGTGCGTCTCCAGTGTCCTGCGTTTGTGCTCTCTTCTTCTCACAGTTTATGATTTTGGTAGCATAATTGTGCATGGGTGATTTTGTATCTTTACTGTATATATGTCTTTACCGGTGAGCCTTGTCATTTGTGGTGTTTTTGTTTCTGATTGTTGCCTATTCTTTTCTGCCTAGAGAAGTTCCTTTTAGTATTTGCTGTACAGCTGGTTTAATGTTGCTGAATTCTCTTAACTTTTGCTTATCTGTGAAACTTTTGATTTCTCCTTCAACTCTGAATGAGAACCTTGCTGGGTAAAGTAATCTTGGCTGGAGGTTTTTTCTTTTCATCACATTAAATATATCATGCCATTCCCTTCTGGCCTGCAGAGTTTCTGCTGAAAAATCTGCCAATAGCCTTATCAGGGTTCCCTTGTATGTTATTTGTTTCTTTTCCCTAGCTGCTTTCAATATTTTCTCTTTGTCTTTAATTTTGGTCATTTTGATTAATATGTGTCTCAGGGTGTTCCTCCTTGAGTTTATTTTATACAGTACTCGTTGCGCATCCTGGATTTGAGTGAGTGGTTCCTTTCCCATGTTCGAGAAGTTTTCTCTTCAAATATTTTTTCTCTTCAAATATTTTTTCTGTCCCCTTCTCTCTCTCTTCTCCCTCTGGCACCTCTATAATATGGATGTTGGTGTGTTTAATGTTATCCCAGAGTTCTCTGAGACTCTCCTCATTTCTTTTCAATCTTTTTTTCTCTTTTCTGTTCTGCGTCAGTGATTTCCACTAGTCTGTCCTCCACCTTGCTTATTCATTCTTCTGCCTCCTGTATTCTGCTGTTGGCTGCTTCTAATGAACTTTTTATTTCAGTTATTGTATTTTGCATAACTTCTTGCTTAAGTTTTATATCTTGTATTTCTTTGCTCGATGTTTCCTCTAAATTATCAATCTTCGCCTCCAGTTTATTTCCAATGTCTTGCATCATCCTCAGCATCAACAGTCTAAAGTCTTTCCTGGAGGCTGATAATCTCCTGATCACTTAGCCATTTTTCTGTTTTTTTTTTCTTTCTCCCTTATCTGAGTTATAGTTCTCTGTCTTTTCATTTTTATAGCTTTTTGGTGTGGTGACCTTTTTGCAGGCAATAGAGTTGTAGCCTTTCTTACTTCTGGTCTCTGCCTCCCCGGTGGCTGAACTTGGTAGGGGGGCTTGCTGTAGGCTTCCTGATGCGAGGGACTGGTGCCTGCACACTGGTGGGTGGGGCTTATTCCTATCCCTCTGGTGGGTGGGGCTTTGTCTCTGGGTGAGATTAGAGGCAGTTGTGTGCCTGAAGTGTCTTTGGGCAGGCCGGTTTACTGATGGGTGGGGCTGTGGTCCCACCTGGATTATTGTTTGGCCTGGGGCTTCTCAGCACTGATGGGAGGGGCCAGATTTTCCCAAAATGGCCACCTCCAGAGAAATGCAGGCTGATGAATATTCCCGAGAGCTTTGCCTCCAATGCCCTTCGCCCACAACAAGCCACAGCCACCCCCTGTTTTCCCAGGAGATCCTCCAAGTACTGCAGTCAGGTTCAATCCAGATCCCTAGGGAGACTTTGCTTTGCCCTGGGACCCAGTGCATGTGAAAGTCTGTGTGCACCTTTTAAGGATGGGGTCTCCGTTTTCCCCAGTCCCATGGAGCTCCTGCGCACAGGCCCCACTGGCCTTCAATGCCAGATGCTCCAGGAGCTTTCTATCCCAGTGGGGACCTGCTGTGGGGCTCAGAACTCTCACTTCTGTAGGTGAGTCTCTGTGATGCAGTTACTTTCCAGTCTGTGGGCTTCCCACACGGCAGGTATAGGGTTGCTTATATCATTTAATCACCCCTCCTACCTCTTGATGTAGTCTCCTCTTTGTCTTCTGGAATAGGATATCTTTTTGAAAGTTTCCAGTCCATTTGGTTGAAGGTTGCTCAGCATTTGGGTGTGATTTTGTTGTTTTTATGAGAGAAGTTGAGCTCCAGTTCTTCTATTCCGCCACCTTCTCCCTTCCTTCAATTTTGGAAAACAATTTATTCTCAGTTTACTTAGGATTAGCAATTGTGTTTTACTGGGAGTTTTTGGGAGACAGGTAATCTCAGTCTGTCACTCCTGCAGCTCCTCAGTGAGACTCCTGAACAAGAGAAGGTTCTACGACAGGCCCAGGTTGCCATATGAGCCGCTTAGCCTTTGGGGCCACATGACCCCAGATCCAAAGGTGTGTGAAATGGCAGCGGCAGAGAGGTTGCTGTCTGGACCCTCGGGCAGCCCCTCCCAGCTGATTCATGGTGCAGAATTTTAGGATATTGGTGCCAATTCCACCAGCCTCTGTGGGTAACTGCTCTCGGTTAAGAGTAGTTGGGGAGTTCCCTTTGTGGCTCAGCAGGTTAAGAACTCAACATAGTCTACATGAAGATGCAGGTTCAATCCCTGGCCTTGCTCAGTGGGTTAAGGATCTGACATTGCCGAAAGCCGAGGCATAGTTTGCAGACACTACTTGGATCCAGCCTTGCTGTGGCTGTGCTGTAGGCAGTAGCGGCATCTCCAATTTGACCCCTAGCCTGGGAACTTTTGTATGCTGCAGGTATGGCCCTAAAAGAACACACACACACACACCCAAAGTAGTAGTTGAGTAGTTGAGAAAGGACTTTTCTGGTAGCTCAGCAGGCTAAGATTCTGGCATTGTCACTGCAGTGGCTCAGGTCACTGCTGTGGCGAGAGTTCCATCCCTGGCCCGGGGAACTTCCACATGTTGTGGGCATGGCCAAAAAAAAAAAAAAAAGGTGAGAAACAATTTTTTAACTTGGAACTCTTGATGGTGGGCAGCCAAGCTACCCAGTGTGGACTAGGTGTATCCCGATCCACAAAGCCTAGAGTCAGGCCCCACGGCAGAACTCCATCATCAAACGGAAGTGGTGGCTACAGGCTCAGGTTCAAGCAAGACCCTAAGGCCAGACTAAGTTATACGGGGAAGTGACCCAGATACTCACGGCCTCTATCTTCAGTGAATCACCTCTTCTCTGTTAATCTGAATTTATGGCTTCGTGGATAGTTCCCGTGACTTCCAGCTCTGAGGGAGAAAAGTTCCATCCTGGTTTATAGATGGCTCTGTGTAATCTCAAGCTGTTGCTCTGAACTAGACAGCTGCGGAACCAGAGCCCTGCTCCGGCACAGGCACGAGGCTGCTGGTGAGGCCAACTCCTGCCAATGGGCAGGATTTCAACTGTTCTGAGAGGAAAGATGGCCGGAGGCAAGGCTCTATGCTGATTGGTAGACAGTCGTTGATGGTTTTGAAACCGACAACATTTATGACTTGAACCTGGCCAGAACCCAGACTGGGACTTGAAACCACGTGCTGGGACTCGAACCCGTGTGCTGGGACTCGAACACAGCCTAAACCCAGATTGACCCTTGAACCCACAGTTTTTAAATTAGAATCACTCACCTGGTGCCTGGACTTACTGAAGTTCAGTTTCTTTGTGCCTCCGCGCAGAAAGAATTCAGCAAGAGACAAAGTGATAGGCAAGAAATAGATTTATTAAGATAGGACGCTTGTGAGAGATGCAAGCGGGCAGGCAAGGGGCTGTGCCCAAGGATTAGGTGGGCTACAGTTTTCTCAGCCAAGGGAATGGGGCTGCGGAAAGACTTCTCTTCCTCTTTCTTCAGGTAGTAGCTCCTTCTGGGTATCTGGCAAGAGAGCATTTGACTGCATAAGGCCAGACCAGGACTGGGGCTTATTCAAGTCAGCAGAAGTGTGTCCTTAAACCCCTGCCCTTGCTCTGAACCTGGGCGCAGGTCTCACCCCATCTCCGCCCCAGTGACCTGGGGCCCATCTCATGTCTCCACTAGTCAAGAAAGCCTCCTGATGGCCCTCTTGAGCAGTTATGAGCTTACAGTGTCCTCCACAAATCCCCCAAGTTTCCCTCTCCGTCTGTGGTCTCTTACTGGGGCTTCTGCGACTACCTGCGTAATTATGCTGCTGCCTCCCTATCAGACTGGCTGGGGGGGGGGTGTCAAAGAATCGGAAGAAAGAGGAAAAACTGGTGAGAAGCAGGTCTGAGAAAGACACGAGTGGACGGAGCCCTCCCAGTTGGCGTGGAGCCTGAAGGCACCTGTATCCTGGGGAGGGGTCAGCAAGGTCTTCAAAGGGTGACCTCGGCAGAGGGAGGGTTCATTCATCGGGGAGATGGGTAGGCTGTCAGACAGCTTCCGTTCTCAGCTGCCAAGCCATGGCCCCACGCTCGGGAACGAAGCGGCCACGTTGGAAGGGATGGAGGGGGCACGTGGCAGCAGCACCACTCCCTCGGCTCTCCAGGGGGACCCTCTGCGGCCACTGTGGGGCGCCCAGCTTGTCAGCCCAGAGCCCCGAGACAGCACCCTTTCCCCGGGGATCGTCCAGCTGGCCACTTGAACTCCCCATGGCAATGAACTGACATGCGAAGAAGGGGGCACTGTACTGGCGGGGGTGATGGATGCTGATGAGCGAGGAGAGACTGGGCTGCAGCTACACACCGAGGAAAAGGAGCGGTGTGTCTGGAATGTGGAAGGTCCCCTCGGCGCTTCTTGTCACTCCCAGGTCCTGTGAAGAAAATCAGGGAACCACTTTCATGATCCCTCTAACCCAGTCTCTTCACCAACAAATGCTTGGGCCACTTTGCAAGCCCAAGAACCATAAGAGGCAGAGTTCCCTGGTGGCTTAGTGGGTTAAGGAGCCTGTGTTGTCATTGCTGTGGCTCAGGTCACTGCTGTGGCCTGAGTTCAATCCCCAGCCCGGGTACTGCTGAGGGCCCCGGCGAACGGCCAAAAAAAAAGAGGGGGAACTGTGAGATACATGCTAGAAGCAAAGGGGGAATGAAAAGATGAGAAGAAGGCAGTTATAAATACCAGCTACAGCTCTGGGTCCAGTTCCAGGTGTGACTGTAATTCCTATGAGTATTTCTTCCTTATTTTGAATCTGTCTCTGTATGAGCGAAATGTTTTTGTTTTCTTCCCTTCTCTCATCTCTTTGTCTTCTAGCCTAAGCTGTGGCAAGAGTCATTAAGTTTTTTTTTTTTTTTTTGAGACATATGGAAATTCCCAGGCTAGGGTTCGAATTAGAGCTGTAGCCGCCGGCCTACACCCCAGCCACAGCAACGCCAGATCCGAGCCGCGTCTGCAACCTACACCACAGCTCACGGCAACACCGGATCCTTAATGCACCGAGCAAGGCCAGGGATCAAACCTGTGTCCTCATGCATAATAGTCTCCTTCGTTTCTGCTGTGTCACAACGGGAACTCCCAAGAGCCATTAACTTTCTATCTCAATATTTAGGTTTCAGGATTGAAAAGGAGGAGCGTCCCCAAGTCCTGGCCAGGCGGGTGTGTTAAGCTCCTTGAAGAAGGCTCCGGAGTTCTGCAGGACCCTGGTATCACCAGCTTCTCAGGCAGCAAGGACCAGCCTAGGTCTCCTAATCCTTGTGGGGTTCCCGCCCTGTTCGTGAATCCAGCTTGCTCTTTTTTTTTTTTTTTAGGGCCGCATCCGCGGCATATGGAGGTTCCCAGGCTAGGGGGTCTGATAAGAGCTACAGCTGCAACGCCAGATCGTTAACCCACTGAGCCAGGCCAGGGATCGAACCCACAACCTCATGGTTCCTAGTCAGATGCGTTTCCGCTGCGCCACAACGGGAACTCCAAATCCAGCTTGCTCTTGATCCTCTTAGCTTCCTGACAGCCTGCAGGGCTTTCGTTCTTCAAGCTCCAGCATCAGAGGGAAAGACAACAGATTTCAGAGCCAGCTCCCAGCCCCCACAGCCCTGCAAGGTAGGTCTCTCCCCCTCCCTCTCTCCCCCCTCTCTCTGAGTGGTTCAACTCCTAGGATCAAACTCTGGCTCATACAGCTTCCAAGCCACAGCTCTTGACTTTTATGGGGGGGGGGGGTTGTGCTCATGGCATTTAGAAGTTCCCGGGCCAGGGATCGAACCCGAGCCACAGTGCTGACAACGCCAGATCCCTTAATCCACTAAGCCACCAGGGAACTCAGTGGACTTCTCTGTGGCTAAATCTGCTCTTGGGGTGGGCGGAGCAACCAAACACACATGAACAGCTAAACAGTGTGTGAACAACAAAACACTAATGCAACACAACACATGTGAAAGATTTTACCTTCATTCCATCGGCTGGTGCGTCCCACACCCCTCTGAGGGCAGCGCCCTGTGCGCATGTGTGTGGGCTGCAACACATGGTCTGATGTTTCCAGTCCAGGCCTCGTCGAGGTTATTGTCAAAGTCACGGAGATTCCCCGACTTGGGCAACCTCAGTTTTTCATCGTTTTAGGCGTCTGTGTCCAGAAGCGGTTTAATTACCCATTCACAGAACAGTTGCCCTCATTTTTAACATCTGTCATTTAGGCTTTTTGTTTTGTTTTGTTTTGTCTTGTTTTTCGCCACCCCTCTCTCCCCACCAGCTGCGAGGAAGATGGAGAAGGGAGCGCTGATTCATGCTGAATGCTGGGTTTAATTGTGTATGATTAAATCAAGAGTGAAATGCCAATTGTTACAGGTTGGATTCCCCTGGAAATATACTCGAAGTGGAGATTTATGTCCGGGAGATTTGTCGAGAAACATTCTCGAGATCAGCACCGGGGGCGGGCGAGGGGGCGGGTTGTATACGCGGGCGAGTCCAGGAGGCGGGCGTGGAGGCTGAAACCGGTTGGGCTGTCAGGCAGCTGCAAAGGCCTCAGACAGTCATGGCGGGGGTGGGGATCGGAGCTGGGATGGCCCTTCCAAGTGGTCCTGTTCTCTGCAGACCAGTCATCTGAGGGGGGATTACCCCAGGAAGAGGGCTTTGACCTTGGGCAAAGAGGTCCTCTTAGGTCAAGGACAATTAGGAGTGAGGGGTGGGGCTTGGCTGAGAACTCAGCTGCCAACACTCTGGGCAGTGGACATTCCAGCCCCAAAGAGTAGCCAATACGCTCCGGCCCTGGTGCCCCTGGGCTCCGCTTGCTTCATGTAACGATTTCTGAAAGCATCTCTCCCAGGATTCTAGGGGCCTCTTTGCCTGGGGACACCTCGCACAGAGTACCTGCCCCTGCAACTGCAGCTGATCTTGAGGCCACACCTGAGGTCTCTCCCTCTGGCGTCTCTCTCCTGCCTTCCACTCCAGAGTCCTCTCATCACTGCAGGTGTATCGCACCTGTCGCGGTCTAGGGGGCCCGCAGTCGGGCTACCCGGACCCTCACCCCCCACGGGATCTGAAACCTTGGCCACCGCGCACTGCCCCGGCCACGAGGGCCGGGCCTCCCCGTTTACCCCCAAATGGGACGGATACGTACTAAGAGCGGCCCGGAAAACAGCCTGGGTCCCAAGTCTGTTCCTTCCTGTTCCCATCATCTAATGGCACCCGCATCTCCTCCTGACAGCGGGTCGCTCTCCTGCCAAACGGTGACCCCTTTCCTTGTCCACTGGTCTCTTTGCACAAAGAGCTTTGATAGGACTGGGCAGGAAGTGAGCTTGAAGTTTAGTCGGGGCAGTGGCGGACAGCAGATCCTGTCTCTTAGAGGAGCAAAGCTGTGATTGGACAATATTGTCAAAAACAACCGTTTCGGAAATCCTGGAAATTAACCAGAGGCTTATACCAAATTGCAAGACACTGATTGGCGAGAAGCTACTTAACCCGGGTTGACCATGGTGGGGTCCGTGTCCTTTTAGCGTGGGGCTGCTGCCGACTCCCTCACCCCCAAGGAGACGCGGCAGCCTGAAGAGCAGCAGCCTCACTGCTGCCCGAGAGCTGGGTTTAATCTGGGGCTCCAGAGAAAAGCCCCTTGTCCGGGGGCACTGTCAGAAGCAATTGCCGTCTTTCCAGAAAACAATCAAGCAAGGCCAATATCGCAGCTGCCTGGGGCTATAATACCGATTCTCGGGAAAGCAGCAGACCAGCCAGAGTTTAAAAGAGAGATCTGGGGAGGGGGGGTAGCCGTGGGGGGCTTAGATAAGGCCCTGCAAATTCCTGGCCGGCCGGAAGGCTCTGTGCATGTGTGTATGCAGGGAAGATGAGAGGCCCCGTTACCTCCTCGGCCCGGCTGACGGTGGGGTTCTGCACAAGCAGGCAGGAAAGGCCAGGACAGGCTTGCAAACTGCGGGGCTTTGAGTGTGTGCCCGACCAGGCCAAGGGGTGGAACCCTCACTGGCTCAGGGTGTTTAAGCAAAACCTTCAACCGGTTGTTGGCTGACCGCGAAGCTAGGCTGACCCAGATCGATTTATAGGAAGCCAGGCTAACAAGGAAGCCAAGAATTTTCTTTTTTAAAGTGTAGGTATTGGCAATTACACGCTGGTGGGGAAGGCCTCTAAATAATTCATCCAGGCTATTCGCTAAACAAACAAATACATGCAGCCATGACCCTTGGAGGAGGGCAAATCAGGATCCACATTTGTCATCAGAAATTATCCAAATGTCCAGTTTCTAACAAAAAGTATGAAATGTACCCAACGGATCCGCAGTCACACACAGGAAAGGAGCAGTTGGGGGCAACTCTCTCTGATGGACCCTAGGTGTTAGACGTGGTGGGCAAAGACTTCAAACCAGCTATTAGGAATGTGTGCAAAGACCCAGAGGAAATGGTTTTTTTTTTAAAGAATTACACAGCACCTGCTGTACAGCACAGGGAACTATATCCAGTCTCTTGGGACAGACCATGATGGAAGATAATATGAGAAAGGGAAAATATATATATGTATGTATGGCTGGGTCACTTTGCTGCACAGCAGAAACTGGCACAACACTGTAAATCAATGATAATTTAAAAAAAAAGCAAACTAAGCCCGCATAGCCCCACAAACTCGAACAAAAATAAATGAGGACCTAAAGGGGGAAAAAAGAAAAAAGAAGAATTGCACAGCAAAGGAAACCATCTCCAAAACAAGAAGGCCTCCAACTGAATGAGAGGAGATATTTGCAAACACTATATCCGATAAGAGGCTAATAGTCAAAACATACCAAGTACTCGTACAACTCAACATAAAACAAACAAACAACCTGATTAAAAATTGAGCAGAGGGCCTGCATAGACATTTTTTCCAAAGATATACAGATGGCCAACAGGCACATGAAAAGAGGCTCAGCGTCTCTAATCACCAGGGAAATGCAAATTCAAACCCCAGTGAGCTCTCACCTCACACCTGTCAGAATGGCTGTTATTAAAAAGACAACAAATAACAAGTTTGGCAAGATGTGGAGAGAGGGGAACCCTTCTGCACAACTAGTGGGAATGTAAATTGCTGCAGTCGTTGTGGAAAACAGCATGGAGCATCCTCAAAACATCAAAAAGGGAGTTGCTGCTGTGACTCAACTGTAAGCAACCCAGCTAGCATTCATGAGGATGCGGGTTCCATCCCTGGCCTCGCTCAGTGGGTTAGGGATCCCGTGTTGCTGTGAGCTCTGGTGTAGGTCACAGACTCACGTGCAATCTGGCATTGCTGTGGTCGTGGTGTAGACTGGCAGCTGTAGCTCTGTTTTGACCCCTAGCCTGGGAACTTCCATATGCCATGGGTGCAGCCCTAAAAAGACCAAAAAAAAAAAAAAAAAAAAAAATTGAAAAGAGCTACCATGCGATCCAGCAATTCAACTTCTGGATATTTTTCCAAAGAAAATGATGTTAGCAAAGATGTGTGCGCCCCAGGGTTCGCTGCAGTGTGAGTCGTAGTAGTCAAGATACAGCTTTGCTTTGAAGATACTGCTTTTTTTACAGGTTGAAGTTTGTGGCAATCCTGTGATGTCACATCATGGTTAGCATTTTTTAGCATAAAAGAATTTTTAAAATAAGGTATGTACCCTGTCTTTAAATACACTGCTATTCCACACTTACAGACTACAGTATAGTGTGAACATAATTTTATGTGCTGCAGGAAACCCCAAAATGTGTATGACATACTTTATTGCAATATTCGCTTTATTATGGGGTGGTCTGGAGCTGAACCCATGGCATCTCTGAGGTCTGCCTGTATAAAAAGAGAACCAAATAGAAATTCTGGGGTTGAAAAGTATCACAGAAATGAAAAATTCATTTCGGAGGCTCAAGGACGGATTTGAGCTAGAAAAAGAAAGCCTCAGGAAACTTGAAGAAAAAGCAACAGAAAATAAAAACAGAAGGAAAAGAGACTGCATAGCATGAACAGAACTTTGAGATCTTGTGACAACATGAGTGAAAGGCGCAGAAGTTTTTTGGAAGAAATAAGAGCTGAAATTTTCCCAAATTTGGTTTTAAAGAAGCCATCAATACGTGCCTGCAATAAACTCAACAAATCTCAGAGGATAAACTCAAAAAAATTCACACCTACACATATCATAGTCAAAGGTTATGACTATCATATATGTCATCAAAGACAAAGTCTTGAAAGCACCAGCAGTAAAATGACTCATCATGTACAAGAAAACCACAATCGGATTATCTTTAGAAATAATGGAAACCAGAAGGCAGTGGGATGACATCGTCAAAGTGCTAGAAGAAAAAAACAGTGGAGTTTTTCCATAGCTAGCAAAATTATTCTTCAATTATGAAGGTGAAAGAAAGACACACCCAGATAAGCAAAGACTTGAAGGAATTCACTGCTAGCAGACCTGCCTTAAAAAAAGACTGAAGGGTATCCTTTAGGCTAAGAAGCAATGACAGCAGATGGTAACATGGACCTACAGGAAGAAACAAAAGGCACACCTAAGGGAGATTATGTAGGTACATAAAAGATATGATAAATATATTTTTAACATTTTCCTCTCTTAATTGATGCAGAACACTGCTGCGCAACATGAAAATTATAAAACTGTATTGTTGGACGTAATAACGTGTTAAGTTGTCACCCATGTGGCAATATCAGCACAAAGGACAAGGAAAGGGAGGGCAGTAAGTTCCAAATTTCTACGTACTGTTGGAATTCAGTTAGTATTAATCCTAAATAAATTAAGTTGCATATGGTAATCCCCAGAACAATCACTAGGAAAATCATTTTTAAATATAGGCTGAAAAAAAAGACTGCCAGGAGCTTCTGTCGTGGCTCAGTGATCACAACTGGTTTCCATGAGGACACAGGTTCAATCCCTGGCTTTGCTCAGTGGGTTAAGGATCTGGCGTTGCCGTGAGCTGTGGTGTAGGTTGCAGACATGGCTTGGATCTCACATTGCTGTGGCTGTGGCTGTGGCTGTGGTAGGCCAGCAGCTGCAGCTCCGATTCGACCCCTAGCCTGGGAACCTCCATATGCCACAGGAGTGGCCCTAAAAAGCAAATAAATAAATAAATAATTAAAAAACGAAAGCCAATAGTGCACTAGAAAATATCCATTTAACACAAACAATGAAATAATAGAAAAAGAGATGAATAAAAAAGGCATGAGACATATGGAAAACAAATAGCAAAATAGCAGACATACTTGAAACAGTACCAATAATTACATTAAATATAAATAAATACTCAAAGAAGCAGGGATTGTCAGACTGTTAAAAAACGACAACCAGGATCCAACTTCTTGCTGTTTATAGTAAGTACATTTCAGATTCAAAGATAGAAATAGACTGAAAGTGAAATTATAGAAAAGTTATACAGGAACCCCTTGCTTTATTGGGTTTCGTTTGCACTTTGCAGATAATGAGTTTTTTTAGAAACTGAAACTTTGGGGACTGGATTAAGATGGCGGAATAGAAGGACTGGAGCTCAACTTCTCTCCCGAAAAACAGCAAAACTACAACCAAATGCTGAGCAGCCTTCAACCAAATGGACTGTAAACTTCCAAAAAAGATATTCTACTCCAGAAGACAAAGAGGAGACCACAACAAGAGGTAGGAGGGGCGATTACGCGATAGAAGCAACCCCATACCTCGCGGGTGGGAAGCCCCACAGACTGGAAAGTAACTGCATCACAGAGACTCAGCTACAGGACTGAGAGTTCTGAGCCCCACGTCAAAACCCCACGCCTGGGGATCGGGCACAGGGAGAAAGAGCCCCCGGAGCATCTGGCATTGAAGGCCAGCGGGGCTTGTGTGCAGGAGCTCCACAGGACTGGGGGAAACAGAGACCCCA
>PVHT021183632.1:11753318-11863701 GCA_004024745.2 Catagonus wagneri
TTAGACTGTTGATGCTGAAGATGATGCAAGGCATTGGAAATAAACTGGAGGCAAAGATTGATAATTTACAGGAAACACTGAGCAGAGAAATACAAGCTGTAAAAATTAAACAAGAAGAGATGCAAAATACAATAACTGAAATAAAAAATTCCTTAGAAGCAGCCAACAGTAGAATACAGGAGGCAGAAGAACGAATCAGTGAGGTGGAGGACAGATTAGTGGAAATCACTAATGCGGAAGAGAAAAGAGATAAAAGATTGAAAAGAAATGAGCTGAGTCTCAGAGAACTCTGGGATAATGTTAAATGCACCAACATCCGTATTATAGGGGTGCCAGAGGGAGAAGTGAGAGAGAAGGGGACAGAAAAACTACTTGAAGAGATAATAGCCGAAAACTTCCCTAATATGCGAAAGGAACCACTCAGTCAAATTCAGGAAGTGCAACGAGTACCATATAAAATAAACCCAAGGAGGAACACCCCGAGACACATATTAATCAAAATGACCAAAATTAAAGACAAAGAGAAAATTTTGAAAGCAGCTAGGGAAAAGAAACAAATGACATACAAGGGAAACCCAATAAGGTTATCAGCAGATTTTTCAGCTGAAACTCTGCCGGCCAGAAGGGAGTGGCATGATATACTTAACATGATGAAAGGAAAAAACCTCCAACCAAGATTGCTTTATCCTGCAAGGCTCTCATTCAGATTTGAAGGGAAGATCAAAACCTTTACAGATAAGGAAAAGGTAAGAGATTTCTGCAACACTAAACCAGCTTTACAACAAATCTTAAAGTACTTCTCTAGTCAGAAAAGAAAAGGCCACAACCAGAAACAAAAACACCACAAATGGCAAGGCTCACCAGTAAAGGCATATATACAGTAAAGACACTAAATCATCCCTGCACATCTATGCTACCAAAATCAGAAATCGTGAGAAGAGAGCACAAATGCAGGTCACTGGAGACGCACGTGCAATTAAGAAACAAACAACTTCAAACAATCTCATTTGTATATAGACTCCTATATCAAAACTTCAGGGTGAAAAAAAAAAAAAAGAGCAACAAAAACCCCAAACAGTTAATACAATGGCAATAAGAACATATATATCAGTAATTACCTTAAATGTTAATGGACTGAATGCGCCAACCGAAAGACACAGACACAAAAGATACAAAAACAAGAAAACAACCAATGGATCACTGAAGAAATCAAAGAGGAAATTAAAAAATACCTAGAAGCAAATGACAACAAAGACATGACACTCCAAAACCTCTGGGATGCAGCAAAAGCAGTTCTAAGAGGAAAGTATACAGCAATACAAGCCTACCTCAGGACACAAGAAAAAGCTCAAACAACCTAACTTTACATCTAAAGCAGCTAGAGAGGGAAGAAGCCAGGTCATGGAAACAACCTAAATGCCCATCGACAGAGGAGTGGATAGGGAAGATATGGTACATACACACAGTGGAATATTACTCAGCCATTAAAAGGAACGGAATAACAACATTCATAGCAACATGGATGAACCTAGAAATTATCATACGAAGTGAAACCAGTCAGACAATTAGACAGCAACACCCAATGCTACCGCTTACATGTGGAAACTAAAGAGACACAATGAACCTCTTTGCAGAAGAGACAATGACTCACAGATTTTGAAAACCTTAGTTTTTCAAATAAGACAATCTGGGGGGTGGGGGGATGCACTGTGGGTTTGGGACACAAAATCTATCAAATTCACTTATGATCTTTGTACACCTATAACTGAAATAAAATTCATTGTTAATAAGACAAAAAACTGAAACTGAAACTTTGCGGCAACTCTGATTAAAGAAAGTCTATCAGCACCATTTTTACCAGCATTGGCTCACTTCATGACTTTATGTCATATTTTAGTAATTCTTTCAATATTTCAAACTGTTTCACTATTATCACTACATCTGTTATGATGGCCCGTGATCAGTGACCCTTGATGTACCTGCTACAACTTATTGGAGGCTCAGATGATGGTTAGCATTTTTTTAGCAATAAAGGATTTTTAGGAGATCCCCGGTGGCCTAGTGGTTAAGGAACTGGCATTGTCACTGCTGTGGCACGAGTTCAGTTCCTGGCCCTGGAACTTCCACATGCTCTGGGCATGGCAGAAAAAAAAAAGACTTAAAAAAGAAAGTATGTGTATTTCAAAAGACAGGATGTTATTGTGCACTCATAGACTAGAGGATAGCATAAACACAATTCTTGGTAGTGCTCCCTTTTTTTTTTTTTTTTTTTTTGGCTGCATTCATGGCATGTGGAAGTTCCTGGGAAGGGATTGAATCGACACCACAGCAGCAACCTGAGTCACGACAGTGACAACACCAGATCCTTAACCCAATGAGCCACAAGAGAACACCCACATAATTTTTATATGAACTGAGAAACCAAAAAAATTCATGTGACTCACATTATTATAGCATTTGCTTTATTGTGGTGGTCTGGGAACAAACCCACAATATCTGCCTGTACCAAGAAAACTGTAACTATGAGAGAATGGGAGTGGTTGTATTAGACAAATAGACCATGAAGACAACAACGAAAAAGTTATTAGAGACAAAGAAGGGATATTTTATAATGATAAAAAGAGCAATTAATCAAGAGGATCCGATGATCCTAAACTTTCATATGCCTCATAACAGGATTTCAAAATACATGCAACAAAAGTTGATATAAATGCAAAGAGAAATAGAGAATTTATAGTGGACAATTTCAACGCTTCTTTTAAAATAATTACTAGGACAAATAGACAGAAAATCAGCAAGGATGTAGAAGCCTTGAACTACACTATCAGTTGGCTTAACTGACATCTATAGAATCTCTACTTAGTGACAGTAGAATACACATTCTTTGCTTTATACATGGATATTCTTTAAGAAAGACCGTCTTCTCTGCCATAACATGTCTTAGTAAATTTTTAAAAATTGAACTCATACAAAGTATGTTCTCCCATCACAATAAAGTTAAATTAAAAAACAACAGAAGGATGGAGTTCCCATCGTGGCTCAGTGGTTAACGAATCCGACTAAGAACCATGAGGTTGCAGGTTCGATCCCTGGCCTTGCTCAGTGGGTTAAGGATCCAGCATTGCTGTGAGCTGTGGTGAAGATTGCAGACGTGGCTTGGATCCCGCGTTGCTGTGGCTGTGACTGTGGCGAAGGCCGGCAGCTACAGCTCCTGTTAGACCCCTAGCCTGGGAACCTCCATATGCTGCGAGTGCAGCTCTACATAAAGGCAAAAAGACAAAAAAAAAAAAAAAGAATCTGGAACAAGAAGAACAAAGCGAACCTCAGGAAAACAGGAAGAAGTAAAGAATAAAGATTATAATGGAAGTAAATAATGTAGAAAAGAAATAGACAAGAGAGAAAATAAATGAAAACAAAAGTTGGTTCTTTGAAAAGAGCATCAAAATACACAAACCTTTAGCTAATTTGATCAAGAACAGGTAAGAGAATACCTGGATCACCACAGTCATTAACACAAGACTGACATATGCTCTGACAGTATGGAGTTTAAGAGGGTTTTAAGGGAAAACTCAACAACTCTATGTCAACAAGTTAGGCAACTGAAGAAATAGATAAATTCCTAAAAAGGCACAAATCACAATTCACTCCCGAAAAAATAGAAAATCTAAATATTCTCATAGTCAGCAAAAAAAAAAAATTGATTAGTTATTAAAAGTCTTCCTACAAAGGAAATTCCAGGGCCACATAGCTTTCACTGTGGAAGTCTATCAAATGTTTAAAGAAGAAATAATATTCATATTCCATGAACTCTTCCAGAAAACAGAGGAGGAAGGAATACTTCTCAACTCGTTCTTAGAGGTCAACATTACCCTGGTACCAAAGCCAGCCAAAGACATCACAAGAAAATAAAATCACAGACCAGTTTCCCTCATGAATACAGATTCAACAATCTTCAACAAATGATAGGAAAGTAAATTCAGCAAAATATAAAAAGAATTACATACCACGGTCAAGTAAAGTTTATCCCAGGAATGCAAGGCTGCATTAATATCCCCCCAACAAGTAATATAGTGTACCATATTAACAGAATAAGGGGAAAAAACCCTCATGACCACTTCAATAGATATGAAAAAATATTTAACAAAATTCAGGAGTTCCCTGGTGGCTCAGTGGGTTAAGATTCAGGCATTGTCCTGACTGGGGCTCAGGTTGCTGCTGTGGTGCGGTTTCAGTCCCTGGCCCAGGGACTTCCTCATGCTGCAAGTGCAGGAAAAAAACCCTAAAAAAACAAAAACAAAATTCAACATGCAGTCATGATTAAAACAACAACTACAACTCCCAACAGACTTAGAATAGACAGAAACTTTGTCAACCTGATAAAAGGTATCTATCTAAATCCTGTCCCCAAGGTCACATGTATTGGTAGAAGAATGGCTGTTTTCTCCCTAAGATCAGGAACAAGGCAAAGATTCTCACTCTTGCCACTTCTCTTCAACGTTGTACTGAAAGTTTTGGACCATGCAGTCTGGTATAATCAATACATAAAAGACATCCAGATTGGAAAGAGGGAAGTAAAACAGTCTTTATTCCAGATGACATGTTTTTATATGTAAAAAGTCTGAAGGACTTCACGAAAATTCTCCTATACTAAACACATTCCAGGGATTATAGGGTACAAGATCAACAAACCAAACTCATCTGCGTTTTTATAATGGCAATGAACAATCTGAAAATGAAATTAAGAAAAGGACTCCATTTAGTAGTATTAAAAAGAATAAAATACTTAAGAATAATCAGAAAAGTATGCTGTACACTGAAAACTATAAAACATCGCTGAGGGAAATGAAAGAATATCGAAATAAATGGAGACATTTCATGTTCACGGATTAGAAGAATCAATATGGTTAAGATGGCAGTTCTCCTCGAATTGATCTGTTGAGTCAACACCACCCCTTTCAAAGTCCCGGCAGGGTTTTTCACAGAAATTGACAAGCCTGTCTCAAAGTTTACATGGAAATGAAAAAACCCAGAATAGCAAAAACAATTTTGAGAGAGAACAGAGTGGGGGGAGTTTCACCCACCTCCCAATTCCAAAACTTACTCTGAAGCTTCAGTAATGAGATGGCGTTAAACCAGCATTAAGAGCGGACATATAGATCAATGGAACAGAGCCGAGAGCCTAGTGATAAATTCTTACATTTACGGTCAATTGATTTTTGATAAAGGTGCCAAGACTATTCAATGGAGAAAGGATCAGCTTTTTAACAAACGCTTCTCGGACAAGTGACTATCCAGAAAGATACTCCTGGGCTATCACACTACCACAAGAATTAAATACAGACGGGCTGCAGACATTTGAACAAACATAAGTGCTAAAGCTATAAAAGTTTCAGGGGAGCACATAGTAGAAAATCTCCCTAATCTTAGGGGAGGCAAAGTTCTCCTAGATTCAACTTCCAAAGCATGATCTAAGAAAGAACAAAATCGATCAATTGGACTTCATCAAGATTTACAACTTTTGTACCTCAAAAGTCATTAATAGGAAAATGAAAAGCTAAGTTATAGACTGAGAGAAAATATTTACAAACCGTGTATCTGATAAAGAACTTGTATCCAGAATATAGAGAGGACCCACTGAAAAGACAAACATCCAATTAAAAAATGGGCAAAAGATTTGAATAGACATTTCACCAAAGAAGATAAACAAATGGCTAATAAGCACTTGAAAAGATGCTCAACATCATTAGTCATTAGGGAAATGCAAATTAAAACCACAATGAGATACCACTCCACACGCCCCAGAATGGCTATAATTATAGACAATAACAAATGTTAGTGGGAGAAGTGGGCTCCCTCGTACATGGGAGGGCTGAAATATAAAATGGTACAGTCGCTTTGGAAAACGGTTTGGCATTTTTTTCCCTTAAAAAGTTAAACATAAATTTACTAAATGACCAGACAATTCCACACCTGGGTATCCATCCAAGGGAGATAAAAACACATGTCTACACGAAAGTTGCATGTAAATATTCATAGCACTTTCACTGCTAATAGCCAAAAAGTAGAAACAACCCAAATGTCTCTTCGCTGATGAGTGGGTAAACAAAATGCAGCGTATCCATACACTCTTAATAAAAAGGAATGAAGTCTTGATACATGTTGCAATGAGGATGAACCTCGGAAATGTTATTGGGCAAAAGAAGCCAGACACAAAAGATTACATATTGTAGGATTTTGTCTGTATGGATTGTCCAGAAAAGGTAAACCTACAGAAATGGAAGGCAGGTCTATGGGTGGGGGTCTGGGTTGCAGTCGAAATCAACTGTAAATTGGGCTGAAGGATCTTCCTGAGATGATGGAAACGCTCTAAAACTGGTTTACAGGGACGGTTATACAACTGAGCACATTTTTTGAAAATGATGTGCATACTTAGAATGGGTGAATTTTCATGAAGCGATGATGCCGTTAAGGTTTCCTGGAACTCCTTCTGTGTCCCTGGCAGAAGGCTCCCCCCTTTGAGAAGCAGGACCTCTGTAACGACGGGGCACCGAGTTTCAGGGTGGATCCTGAATTCTCCAATGGGCCACAGTGAGTGAGGATAAGCAGGACCATCCCTCCTTCTGCCTTTGATTCCTGGACTCATAGCTTTCCTCCTGGGGACTAAGCACCTTATAATGGTCATCCATCCATCCATTCATTCATTCATTTTGGCTGAACCCAAAGCATGTGGATGTTCTGGGGCCAGGGATCGAACCTGCGCCACGGCAGCGACCTGAGACACTGAAGAGACAATGCTGGATCCTTAACCTACTGAGCCGCCAGGGCTCTCCAGTGTCATCCACTTAGTGTCTATGTTCTAGATGATAGCCAGCTTCAAGCTAGCATCTCAGCTGTGCTTTTGACAAGCCAACCCGCCACCTATGTCTGGCAGCTTTGGGTCTGTGACAGGATCAGTGGATGCCGTGGTCGCACTCACTCTGCCATAATACCTCCTTTGCTGGAATCTTATGTGGGGTCTGTGTCGATGGATCTAATACTCTCTAAACCTTCAGGTGGGGTGAGGGGCTGGGGTTGGCTGAGGTTTGGGAGCTGCGAAGGGCAACTATCTCCCTGAATGTGATGTTAATTCCAATGCGTCAACTTGAAGGGTGTGTCAGATGAGGGTAGCCTTTAAATCGACCAACTCAAGGTGAAGGAGCTTGTTTTTTGTAATGTGGGTGGGCCACGCCCAATCAGTTGAAGGCCTGAATTGCGTGAAATTGATCTGCTGCCAGCCTTGGGACTGGCGCTGTACCATTTCCGGTCCCCAATGAGCCAGTCAAACTATTGGTCACTGCTCAAGAATCCGTATGTATCCCAAGCTTTCCACACTTCTTTCCATGCAAAGTGGATGACTGGGTGCACCGCTGGACACTGGGAGGGGTCCCCCTCACCAGTGCATTAACTAATAGGGCAGGGAAGTCTCAGCCTCCCCCGAGCTCTCTTTCTGGCTCTGGAGCCCCGAGCCATCGTGTAAGAAATCCAGCACCTCTTTTTATTTTTTTGGCTGCCCCCGTGGCATATGGAAATTCCGGGGCCAGGGATCGGACCCGTGCCACGGTTGCAGCTTGCCCCACCGCTGCGGCAATGCTTGATCATTAACCCAGTGCGCCACACAGGAACTTCCAAGAAAACCCAGAGACTCTGTCGCTTCTTTAGGGATCGATCGCATGGAGAGACACATCGGGGGCTGTCGGGTAGCAAGGAGCACAGGCTGTTCTGGCCCCCAACTCTTTGCCTTCCCAGCCCCGGTGGCAGGCGCGTCAGTGAGAGGGCCTGCAGGTGACTCCGGCCCTGGCCCTGGCCCTGACTTACCGCATCTCCTAGGTGGAGAATTCAGCTTCTTCCAGAGCTCAGCAATCCTAGTAATTAAGTCTTGGGCCAGATCCCCAGCTCCTTCTGCCCTCCAGCTGCAGGAGATGAGAGTCTCTAATTTGTATCTTGCTAAGGAGACCCTCTGGTTATCTTAATTAGCCTTTAATTGGTGATTAACCACCCTCAGACTTTGCTTCTCTTCCTCCCGCGTTTCAGCTGCCCCCAGCAACAGCCGTCCAATGCCACAGCCAGCAGGATGACGGTCTCCGGGTTCCTCCCGGACTCCTGATGTGTGGTACTCTCCCGGGCATTCCTTTCTTCGGGTCTTAATTGGACCTCTAACTGCCTGCCAGGGGCTAGCAGCGCTCCCCTGTCACTCGTCCTCCTTGCCAGCCATCTGGTGGCTGAGCCAGCTCCAGAAGCCCATTTCAGAGGTACTTGGACCGCTCCTGGTACCACCTGTTGCAGGTCAGATTCTCCAGCATTTCATCTCTGAGCTGAAGGTTTCCAGGCTGCAAGTCAACTGGGAAGAGTCTGTGGGACCGACTGGTGGGGAGGGGGCTGGAACAAGTGGGATACGGCCCCCCGAAGAGAACGAGCAGTGAGCCAGCCACAGCAAAGACCTCAGTTGATCCCCCGGGGGCCCTGGGATGGCTCATCAGACTTGTCCCGTGTTAGAGAGAGGGTGCCAAGCCTTTCCCTCCCCACACCAACCGGCCGTGGTAGACCAGCTGACCCTGCCCAGTGAGGGGGGAGTGACCTTGGCCGAAGCAGGTCTGTTTGGGCGAAAGTACCCCTCCCCCGCCCCCGGAGAGGACTCAGGGATGAGCTGTGCACCGAAAACACCCTGAGCAGCCCGGGAACGAGGGCCCCCGGCCAGCGCTGGTGGAGAGTGAACCTGGGCAGCGCACCATAGCACCTGTGTCATGGGAGCGCTTCCTCTGTGCATCTGATATTGGGTGAAAACCAAACTTAGACTCTAGGATAGAGACCTAAAGTGCCTTGGGGTAACTTCCTGGAAATCCTAGGAGAAACAGTCCTAAGAGCACCGTCTTTTTTTTTTTTTTTTTTGTCTTTTTGCCTCTTTTAGGGCCACGCTCGCAGCACATGAAGGTTCCCAGGCTAGGGGTCTAATCGGAGTTGCAGCCGCCGGCCTTCACCACAGCCACAGCAACAACGCGGGATGCGAGCCACAACTGCGACCTGCACCACAGCTCACGGCAACGCCGGATCCTTAACCCACTGAGCGAGGCCAGGGATCGAAACCGCAACCTCATGGTTCCTAGTCGGATCCGGTAATCCCTGAGCCACGACGGGAACTCCCTAAGAGCGCCATCCTGGTCGTCCGCCTTCCCCGGCTCTATGTGCCAGGCTCTGAAAGACTGAAGTTTGTAGTGGGGAAGGTGGTGATTTGGGAGTTCCCGTCCTGGCTCAGTGGTAACAAACCTGACTAGTATCTGTGAAGATGCGGGTTCGGTCCCTGGCCATGCTCAGTGGGTTAAGGATCTGGCGTTGCCGTGAGCTGTGGCGTAGGTCGCAGACGTGGCTCGGATCCTGCGTTGCTGTGGCTGTGGTGTAGGCCGGTGGCTGTAGCTCCGATTTGACCCCTAGCCTGGGAACTTCCATATGTCGCGGGTGCGGCCCTAAAAAGCAAAAAAAATAAATAAATTTTTAATATGGTGGATGGGGAAATGTGTTAATTGGACAATACTGTCTACAGGGACATTTTATTGCTACCAAGAGTGAATCACTGATGTCACCTGCAAAACAGGACCCCTTGCTCACGACACCTGCCATGCTCTTGGCTCCTCAGGACTGGGGTGGCTGCCTCCAGAGTCGGGGGGCTAGGCACAGGGCAGCCACTCCCAAAGCATTTCCACTGACCCGCGCAGCTGGGACACAGTCGCTGGCCTGGCAGCCTGCAGTCCAGCAGTGTCCCCAGTGGGCCAGGGAGCCAGGGTCACCTGCAGGGGACCCGGCTCACCCCACCTCTCGGGTCCCTGCCCCCTACAGGTGCTTCCTGGAATCGCTTCCCAAATGAACCAGTGGTACCGGACCCTTATCCAAGGCCTATCTTAGATTTGTAACCCTCCCCTTGCTCGCGAAGGGAACCCAATGCACATGGCAGCAGTAAAAAGAAAAGGCACAGACGGGCTGACCCGTGTACGCAAGGCCCATGGAAGGCCCAGCCGCGGCCCTCTCCTTCAGACCCTCCTCATATGATGACATGAGCCAGCTCGGGTGATGGCTGGCCGGGCTGGGCTGGACCTCTCACAGTGGCTCTGGGGCGTGTTCTCTGGTCAAAGTGGGCGAGGGATTTCTGCTGCTCCACTCTCAAGGACTCAGCGGGGATGGCTGACCCCCCAAAAGGACAATGGAGCTGCTGGCAGCAGAAAGAAGGGGATGGTGCTGTGTGCAAAGGCAGCTGAAGTCGCTGCAGGTCCCCTGAGCTCAGACCCTGCTTGTTGGTTTGCTCAACGCCACCTACCTGCCCCCCACGTGGTGCCAACGGATAGAGACCCATGTGGCAGAACAGGACGCATGCGGCCTCTGGAGCCATGCCTCCTTACCTTCTGTGGCCACTCCCCACTTCCCAGGCCCAAGTTCAGAGCCTTGCCTTCCCCAGCTGTGCAGTGGGCCGTGGTGGCAGAAACTGAGATCTCGGGTGACAGTTCAACCCCCCCCCCACCCGCCGCTTGGCACAGGGCTGGCGCCCAGCCACCGTTTATCCCTTCTTGCTTCTTTCTTGGAGTTTTCTTTTTCTTTCTAGGGCCGCACCGTGGCATATGGAGGTTCCCAGGCTAGAGGTTGAATCAGAGCTGTAGCCGCCGGCCTGCGCCACAGCCACAGCAACGAGGGATCTGAGCTGTACCTGCGACATACACCACAGCTCACGGCAACGCTGGATCCTTAACCCACTGAGAGGGGCCAGGTATCGAACCTGCGTCCTCATGGATGCTAGTCAGGTTCGTTCCTGCTGATCCACGATGGGAATTCCCTCTTGAAGTCTTTTTTTTTCTTTGTTTTGTGTTTGGAAAGAACAGAAGCAGAGTGCGAGTGAGATTTCCAAATGAGCTGCCGCGGGGCAGGGGGGGCGGTGTGTGGGGGCCCCCATGGCGGCGCCGCCTCTTCTGGGACCTGCGGGTGCTTTCTGCCTGATGCACCTGTCACGTCTCAGGGTCTGTCCGTCATGCGAGGTGTGTGCCGCGTCTCTGTCCTTGTCAAGGCAGCAGGCAACCAGCGCTAAGGAAGCCCCCGATGTGAGCTTCAGCGTGCGCCTCCCACCCCCGAGCGCCCCCAGCCCCACTTGCTGGGGTTTCTCTCCCAGCTGCAAATAACAAGCACCCAGGTGCTCTGTTCACATCAGAAGAAAATGACACAGTCTTTACACCCAGGCTTTTAAAATCGTGCAGAGTACTTCTGCTCAGACACCGTTGAGTAAAAAGGGGGGCAAAATTAGTGAAATGTGAAATAATTTGACGAAATTAGACCTGGTTTGTCCAAGATTAAGGATAGCTCTTAATTAAGTGGCCCAAGCTTTCTTACTGGGGGAGAAAAAAAATCGCTTCAGTCCTTAATTTTCTTAAGCATCTCTGTAAGGACGCATGTGCACAGGCTTCTGGGGGTGTTTATTAGGTCGTTTTATTTTAATCACCCATGGTTAGGCTTGCCAGGAGACACTGCAGACTTTTCTCTGAATTCTCAATGAGCCACTTCAAGAGATCATCCAGAACCTTCTCCAGAAGTCCCCCGGATTCCCCGGCAGGAGGAAACTTCCACTCCCCCCGGGGCTCTGGGCAGGCAAGCTTTCGGACTGAGGATCCAGGACCCTCGCTGATGGACTTCCAGGTGGGGGTCCGGGACCCTCGCAGACCCCACGGCCCCCACAGCGTGGGTTTGCTCTCCAGCCCCGTGAGAGATGGATGGGGACAGGCCAGGCGCTCAGAAGGGGCCCGAGGGCGGGGACGGAGGAGGAACCTCCCAGAAGGAGGGATGGCTCTAGGAGCGGCATCTCTGAAGACAGGAGGACGCAGCAGGGCCAGGGGTTGGGTAGGAGGGGACGGGAGGGGACGGGAGGGGACGGGAGGGCTGGGCCCCGGAGGAAGGCAGAAGGGCCGGGCCAGCTCGGACCTGGCCGAGGGAGTCAGCGGGCCAAGCTGGGCAGCATCTTGCCAGCCGGTTGGGACTTGGGTCCATCCTCTAACCCCAACCCCAGGACTTTCCTTCTGAGGTTAAGCAGGGGAGTGACATGCTCTGGGCGGTTTTCAGGGCTGTGATGACAGCTGGGCAGAACTGGGATGGGGGAGGCGGGAGCCAGCAGCAGGACGCAAGCACGGGATGGGCGGGAGGGGACCAGTGACAGGTGGGCGGACGGGAGAGCTGGCGTGAAGGCGGCTCTTGCATGAGGTTGAGCCCCACACCGGGGACGTGGAATAAGATTGTCTGGTGACGGCAGGTGTGTGTGTTCAGAGCTCAGCAGAGTCCTGATGGAAGCAGGGGGTGCGCAGGGGGTGCAGGGAGATCTGACTGAAGGGCGATGTGCAAGGTGCTGAGATGACAACCAGCCGGGGATATTGCAGCCCCTGGAGGTGAGAAATGGCGGGGCGGGGTCACGCTGGCCCCCCAGGCGAAGTGCTGGGGGAGGGAGAGGGGCAGCGACTGGGGGCGAGGGGGGACCAGAAGCAGGGAAGGAATATCCCAGGCTCCCCGCCCTCCCGTCTCCAGCTGATGCCTCCACTGGGAGCCCAACCAGACAACACCGGGCCACGGGTTCCACCCCAGGGCATGCAGCGGGCAGGTGGGGGGTGTCGGCCCCTCCCCGCCATGGCCTGTCACCGTGCCGCCATCTCCCAACCGGAGTGCCCATCCCAGCGAGGAAAAGGCCCGCCCTTCCTGCCGGCAGGGGCCGAGTCACAGCCCCTGTGGGGGGCCCTCACCCCGCGCCCCTCCCTCCTCACTCTGCTCTGAGGTTGACACCTTTGTTCCTCCCTCGGGGTCCAGCCCACGCGGCTCAGCCCTAGAAAGCTTCCCTCCTGGAGCCCCTGTCGTGGCTCAGCGGTTAACAAACATGACTGGCATCCACGAGGACGTGGGCGCAATCCCGGGCCTCGCTCAGCGGGTTAAGGATCCGGCATTGCCGTGAGCTGTGGTGTAGGTGGCAGATGCGGCTCGGATCTTGCGTTGCTGTGGCTGTGGTGTAGGCCGCAGCTGCAGCTCCGATTCAACCCCTAGCCCGGGAACCTCCATATGCAGCAGGTGTGGCCCTAAAAAGCCAGAAAGAAAGAAAGTCTCCCTCTTGGCACCCCAGGATGGGGAGGGGGCTGCTCCTTCCCTGTCTCCTCCCTCACCTTCCTAAAGTGTCCCTTTCCCCGGTTCCCTGCAGGGTGTGCTGCAGTTTAAATGAAGTGAAGGGTGGCGGGGGGGCCACAGCCACTGGGGTGGGGGGAGGGGCAGCCTGGACAGGCGACCAGGGCAGAGGACCCGGCAGGGACAGGGTCTGAGCAGCAGCTGTGCAGACGCCGTGCTGGATCTGAGGCCAACACGCGGGTTCGAGGGTTCTCCCCTCTCAAACCTGCTCTCCCTGTGATGCAGGTGTGCTGGCCGGGCGGGGGAGGGGAGGGGAACGGTGCGAGCCCACCCCGGGGAGGGGGTCCCAGTGTCCACTGGGGACAGCGTCCTTCAGGCTGGCTGGGGAAGCAGGGCAGGGAGGGCCCCAGGCTGCCCAGCCAGGCCAGGTCTGTGTCTGGTACCCAGTCCAGGCCACCCCCTCACCTACGCCCCACTGCCAATCAGCACTGAAAGGGCCTGGGGTAGGTTTGAACCACCTGCCTGCCCTCCCATCCTCTGGCAGGGCCCGGGGATGCTGCAGACAGTCTGGCCCCTCTGCCACGGCCATCTGGGCCCAGTTAGGCCTGTAGTCTGGAGCCAGAGATGTCCTGGCCAGGAGAGGGTCCCGGTGGGGCCTGGGGGTGTCCCTCAGCTCCCGGCTGTGCAGGCTGGGCCTCCACACGATGGCAGCATGCACGCACTGAAGCCCGCTGGGCTGCCTGGTCTGGGCCGGGACCCAGACGGCCCTCGGCTCCCCGGTCCTGCTCCCCGCTTTCTACAGCGGCTACAGCGGAGGCATCAATGCCAGTGCTGCCTGGAACTTCGTGTTGTGTCCCCTCCGCTGTCACCTGGTTCCCTGGGGCCCACCAGCACCTCTTGG
The DNA here is from genome assembly GCA_004024745.2 of Catagonus wagneri. Lineage (NCBI taxonomy): Eukaryota > Metazoa > Chordata > Mammalia > Artiodactyla > Tayassuidae > Catagonus > Catagonus wagneri. Next base: position 11,767,381 of record PVHT021183632.1, read on the forward strand.
GCCCCAGGCCCCTTACCTGTGGCCCATCCGCAGGGAGGGCACGCCCCTAACGTGGGCAGGGGGAGGCGCGGGCACTGGGGCTTCTGGTGCCTCACACAGGCTCGGCCGGGGCCCTCCCACACTGTCCAGAGCCTCCCCGTCCCCAGCTGGCCTGACCTCCCCCTCCCAAGGCCCGAGGGACCCAATGGACAGGTTTTAACCAGAGGGGGGTACGCTGGGGAGTGTGCTGGGGAACCCCATCCAGGAAAACGGACGATCCACCTGCAGGTCAGAGAGCCCCACTGGAAGGTGAGAGCCAAGCAGGGCCGGCTCCGCGGCCCCTCCCAGCACCCCAGACCCCGGGCAGCACCCAGAGCGTCTTGTCCCATTTGCTTCCCGGGCTCCCTGCTGGTCTCCTCAGTCCCCAGCAGGAACACCTCCTGGGTCCCTGGACAACGACTCGGCCTCACTGCCTTATTCCTCTGCCTTCTTATGCGTGCTTTCTGCGCCCGCTTCCCCCCGCCTTCCCCCCGCCCCTCCTCTCCAAGCAGGTCGGCTCCCCTGGGACCCAGCGCCAAGGCCAGAACCTTCTGTGGCCTTCACGATCCCGGCTCCGGGACTTGACCCCGCAGCCTGCAGGTGCAGTGAGGGACGGGAGAAGGTGGAGACAGCCACAGGCGCCTCCCGGACCAGGCAGGGAGCTGTGGGGCCACCAGGCACGGCCCTGTCTCCTGGCCCCGGGGCGACATAGTGCAATATCTAGAGACAGTTTTGACTGTCACCACCAGAGACCACCGGCAAGTGGTGGGTGGAGGCCAGGCGTGGGGCGGAACATTCCACCTGCACACAGCAGCCCTGGAGCACAGAAGGATCCAGCCTCCAGTGGCAGCAATGACGAGGTTCAGAAACCCGTCTGCACAGACCTAGAAAGTGGGGCTCCCAGGACAAGCTGAGGGCCTCAGTCCGGGGGTCTTTCCTGTGCTCTGAGCCTCTTTCCCTCTTTGGGTCCGTTCGCAAGAACTGAAGGCACGAAGCATCTGGCCACACTGAGCACAAAGTTTCTGCCCCACGCTGTGGCCTTCTGGGCTCCCTGACGCCGCCCCCTCTCCTTCTGAGACGTGTGGCTGCCTGGGTCCCCAACTCCCTGTGCAGCTCCCGGGCCCTCTCTGAGCTCAGTTTCGCTTCCTAGAAAAGGAGGCGGCTAGGGTCAAGCCCTGGAGCTGGGCCCCCGCCAGGCCCGATGCCCAACGGAGCGTTACGGATGCCAGCAGGAGCCGAGGCCACCACCCAGCCCGGCCCGCGTGGGCGCTGACCTCAGCCCCCAGCCGCGGCAGCCGTGGGCTCGGTTGATCCGGGGCCCCCGCAGGAATGAGTCCCACCTGCCTTATTGATAACTGCCACACATACGCGAGACGCCAGGCGTGCTTACAGGGTCGGGCCCGTTCTGTTCTAGAAAATGCCGGACATACATCAAGGCTATTTTCGGGCGCCGGCCGGGGCCAGGCAGGAGGAGGGCAGGGGGCTCTTGGCCGATCTGGTTACGGCCATGTGCGGGGACAGCAAATGCCACCATTTCTGTCCAGTGATGTCATGGCAAGGGTGGCAGATGGCACGAGCTACGTGCAGGCCCAGGACAGGGATGGGGAGAGAGAGCAGGGGGCAAGTGGCCGTGGAAAACCTGGGCCCCTTGGAACAGTCTTTCCTGGACCCCGCCCCCACTCACAGCAGCCAGGGAAGGACACCCAGAAGGGCCGGGGGACTCAGGCTTGGGGCACAGGGCAGGGGAAAGCGGTGGGGGACGTCGCCTTGGGCCTTCTGAGGAACAGGCTGACAGGTCCCTCCCTCCCTGCCACTTTGTGGCGAAAGCAGGGACGCCTGAACTCTCAGCTGGGCTGTCAGAAGATGTGCTGAGAATCTTGGCGCTGGGAGGGGGTGCGTCTCAGAGCGTTTGGGACTCCCGGCCGTGGCGTGTGCTCTCTGGAGCCTCTCCTCTAGGGTGCCTCTCCCTGCACCTGCCGGCCCCCTGATTTCCACTTCTCTTGGGGATCCCAAGGAAGGCTGGAGGGTGAGGCAGCATGGGGAATTCACTGCCACTTTTGCACGGGGTCCGACGTGCTCAGGCAGCGGCCCGGCGCCGTCCTCCTTTCCTTCCGGACGGCTGCCCGGCTGTGTCTTCCCCCGGCTCCGTGGTTCTGGCTTCCCTCCATTTCCTCAAGCCCTTCCCGCTCTGCGATCTGACCGTCAAATGGTCCTTTTCCTCTGACAACGTGGAGGCCGGGGGGGCTGGGAGCAGGGTGAGGTGGTGTGGTTTGTCCCCTTCTGCGCTGTGCACACGGCACCCTGTTCACTCGGCTCAGCCTGCAGAGGTGCCCGGCCCGCTCGGAACCTCACTAAACTCACCACCCCTGAAAGTACCAGGACTTTTTACATCCTCACCCTGGTCTTGTAAGCTTCTCCCCTCCTCAATCTAAACCTTGCCTCCAGGAGATCCCCTTGTGGCTCAGTGGTTTAAGAACCCAACTAGTATCCAAGAGGATGTGGGTTCGATCCCTGGCCTCACCCAGTGGGTTAAGGATCTGGCATTGCTGTGAGTTGTGGTGTAGGTCACAGACCCGGCTCAGATCCCTCGCTGATGTGGGCTGTGGTGTAGGCCGGTAGCTGCAGCTCTGATTTGACCCTTGGACTAGGAACTTCCGTATGCCACAGGTGCGGCCCTTAAAAGAAAAAAAATAATAAAATAAAATTTAGAAAATAAATTTAAAAAAGTAAACTTTGCCTCCAAAGGACTTTCAGTCTCCCCCAGTTTCCCTTTGGCTTTCCTGCCGTGTTCCCTCCGTGGGCAGGGGCGTGGGCAGGGTTGGACACCGAACCAATTTTCCAGGCGGGACAGGCAGATCAGTCAGAGAAGCAGCCCAGAGCCAGGTCACCCGTCCCCACCACGAAGACTGCGTCTCCTCTCCCCACCCCGAGACACGCTGGAGGCTGGCTTTCATCTATTTTAATTTGGTTGACAGACATCAGACCTAAAACAGATCTGCAGTTGGAAGGGGAAAAATTCCCCAGTGTTTTAATTTGGTCCATCCGACTCGAGCCAAAGAGCCCATGGGCTGACTTTTTCCACCGCCCGCCTCCCCCCCCACGCCCATCCTGGCGGATCGCGTGGGTTCAAGTCACCTCCGACACAGAACGCAGCCTGTTCTTGGCGGCTCCTGAAATGACTTGGCTGAGAGCATAAAAAAAGATCCTGACATTCTCTGCGGCCTTGACTCTTCCCAAAGCAGCGTGTCCTGGACGGCAGTCCTACCTTGTAAGGCAGCTAAGAGGCCCCGGGCCAACGAGTGTGCTGTCAGACCCGGAGGACAGGGACAGGGACAGGCATGAATGACCCGGAGGATTATCTCCGGCTCTCGGAGCGTTTGGGAGTCGGGAGGAATGAGGCCAGGGCGCCCAAGGCGGGGGAGAGGTGTTGGTGTGTTTTTTGAACGCCAGGACTATAATTAAGGGGTGAGAAGATTCATGCTAACCCGTAACCAAGGCTGCAAGAGAAACCATGAAACCCAATCGCCCCAGGAGTCTGGGTTTGGAACCGCACGGGGCCCCCTCTTTGAAGCCTATTTCGGAGCGAGCACATTTGTCACGGGTGCTGAGGCTCCGACAGCGTCAGGTGGCGTGTGGCCGTCCCGTGATGCCCAAAGTAGGTCTTGCTTCGCTCTCGGGCCACCTGCTCTGGGGCCACCTCAGGAGGCTTGGAGGGACTTTCCGGAGAGCCCTGTCCACCTGTGTGTGTGTGGGGGGGGAACTTGTCTGAGCAGAGGACGTCTCAAGGGCATAGGACTGGGGTGCAGAGAAATCTTCTAGAAGAGAGCCAGCCGGAGTGGGAAAAGCCCGTGTTCAGCGGGTCAGCGTGAGACGGGGGGGACACTCCTGGCCCCGCCTCGGGTTGAAGCACGGCCTCTGGGTGCAGGCTCTCAGCCTGTCGAATCTGGGCGAAGGGTCCGCTGGCTGCTTGTTCTTATCCTCTCAGCCCTTGTGGCCGCTGGACGCTTTTCATCGTGAAAACACGAAAAAGCAGAAAACAAAAAGCTGCGGCCCTGACTCCGTCCACCTGCGCGACCGCCCACGCTTCCCCCGGGCTGCTCCACGGCAGCCCGGCCCTCGGGGGCTGGAGGCGGGCCTCCCACGTGTCCCCTGTGCCTCTGACCACATCCTCCGAGACGAACGGTTCCTGGACAATCCCACACAGACGGCTGGTTGTGGCCAAGCCATGCGGTCACGCTGTTGCCACAGCGTTGGCCAAAATCCTTTCTTAGAAAGCCTGGGGCTTGGTGTTCCCCGGATGCGAGGCGCAGCCCCGCCCGGCGCGTCAGCCGGGTTCCCCGCTCCTGGGGGAATGAGGTCCCGGGCGCGGCCGGGGCAGGAACCAAGCCCAGGGGGGTGCTTGCCTTTGAATGACCCCAGTTTAGTCAACAGATGACAGCCTTGGAGCCAAGTTTGGATAAGGCCTGACTCGGCCCACGGGTATCCATGCTGCTTGCCGGGGCAGGCAGAGGCATGAACTTGCAAAGTCTCGGCTTAGTTCCTGGCGCTCTGAAGTCCACCTCCTTCCTGAGGCTGGTGGTTACTGTGCTAATCAGCTAGGCCGCAACGGCAATTAGACGTGACCGCACTGGGAGCCGTGCCAGCCGGGCGTCACCGTGGGCCGCCCTGAGCAGGCTCGCCTGGCGCTGGGCTCTCCCAAAGGTGCTCGGACTGTGCCGAGCCGCGGAGGCGGAGCTCACGCCTGCCCCTCTGCTTCCCCGTGGGGGTCCCAGGCGCGGAGCCCCATCCCTGCCGTGCCGCGGACGGAGAGAACGAGGCTTGATCGTGCCCACTGTTCCTTTTCCAGGAGCTCGGAACCGCTGGCATCGGTGCCGAGAAGATGCTTCCACGGGGAGCCTTGGCCTTCTTTCCCCCTGACCTTTGCCTCCGCTCAGCCAAGGCCACAGCCAAGGCCAGTTCCAGGGCTGGAGGCCTGTTCTGAATCACAGCCCTGGTCACCGCGGCCATCCACTCGCCAGTCCTGCCTCCGAACAGTTAGCCTGGTGGCCACCCCACACGGCCCCTTCTCGGCCTCCCTCTGGGCGGGTGGGTGGGAGACCCTGGGCTCAGCAAGCCCCCCTTTATCAGACGCATTTCCAGCAAGAAGACCCTGCTCCGTAGAAGGCCACCATGCCAGCCCCTTCCAGCACCTTCCAGAGAGCTGTGCCACCCTGGTGGCTCACCGCCTGCTCCCTGCCCTCCCCAAGATTCAGGCAAAGTTTGCGTCCCTTCCCGGGAAAGGCGTCCCCGACCTCAGCCACGGCCAGATCCTCCCGAAGGGCCACCTCGCCGCTCCCCCCCTGCTCCTACCCTCCCTTTTTCTTCTTTTCGTCCTGTTTTTTATTGAAGTATTATATACACACAAATACGCGCACATGCGATAAATGTGCCAACTGGTGCATTTTCACAAAACGAACACATCATGTAATGCAGCTCAGACCAGGCCCATTTCTGCCCCTGGAAGCGCTCTCATGCTCTTCCCGGTGGCAGACTCTGCCATCTGACCCCGAAGTGGTTCTCACTCTGAACAAATGAGCGACAGGCCAGGAATGGGGGGCGGGACCAAGCCAGGGCGAGAGTCCTGTCCCGGGTGCTGCGAAACAGCCTCACGGTTTCCCAGAGGACCCTGGGAATGAGGGACCCGCCAGTGGGGGTGTGGCCCAGCCCTGGGGGTCTCCACGGGCTCCTCCGAAGCTGGGCGCCACTGTCCTTCTGCCCAGAGCGCGCAGCCGGGGTGGGGTGGGGGTGGGGCTGTCACCTCTTCAGTCTCTGATCCGTCCGCCTCCTCCCCTCGGGAGCCCTGGCAGGTTAAGGCGCTGTGAGCTCTGGGGAGCAGGAAGTCGTCAAAGCAAAGAGGACCACAAGGCGTCTTGGGGGGCCCAGCAGGGACCCAGGCGTTGATTCCTTCCGTCATTAGTTCGCACGATATTCCCTGAGAGCTGTATGCTGTTGCCGGGCACGGCCAGGCCACTGGAGGGCGCAGAGAGAGGCCAGCTTCCAGCCCCAGGAAGGGGCCGACCAAGCAGATCGGGTGGGGTGGGCTTGGGGGGAGAAGGAGCAACCTGGGCAGAGCCTGGTGCCCAGGGGGAAGGGCGGACAGGCCAGAACGAAGCGGGTTGGAGAGAAGGCAGGGCCCTGGCAGGGGTGGCTGTGCAGAGCTGGTGGGGGGAGCCCCAAGGAAATTTGATGCACCTGAGCATTTAAAAAAAATTGAGGGAGGGGAGTTCCCATCATGGCTCAGTGGTTAATGAATCCGACTAGGAACCATGAGATTGTGGGTTCGATCCCTGGCCTTGCTCAGTGGGTTAAGGATCGGGCGTTGCCATGAGCTGTGGTGTAGGTTGCAGACGCGGCTTGGATCCCGCGTTGCTGTGGCTGTGGCATCGGCCGGCGGAACCTCCTTGTGCTGCGGTTGCTGCCCTAGAAAAGGCAAAGAGACCAAAAAAATAAAATAAAATGCGGGGAGGGCAGATTTTTCAAAATCGTAGTAAAATATACACCATATAAAATGCGCCGTCTGAACCATTTTTAAGCGTGCAGTTCAGTGCCATCCAGCGCGTTCTCACGGTTGTGCAAGCTTCACCGCCACCCTTCTGCAGAACTTTTTCATCCTCCCAAACTCAAGCTCATTAAGCGCTGATTCTCCGTTTCCCGGCCCCCCGGCGCCCTGACCCTTCGGGGAACCTCCTGTGAATGGAATCCTGCAGAACCCGACCTTTCGTGACAGCCTATTCCACTCAGCATAATGTCCTCAGAGCTCGGCTGCATCGCAGCCTGGAGCAGAATTCACACCTTCTTAAGACACCACCGGTCTGCGGTGTGGGTATGTCACCTTGTGCTCGTCCACGCCTCTATCCATGGACCCTTGGTTTCTTATTTTGACTTCTGTGAACAAATTACAACTATCCAAGTCCCTGCCTTCAGTTCCTCGGAACTGCGAGTCGTCTGAGCATTTGAAAGCACAGAAGTTCCTGCCCAGCTTTTGAAAGCCCAACTGGGGGTCACTTTGGAGGGTGAGTGACCCTGGAGGCAGGCCCCCCGGGGTGGAGGCTGGGCAGAGACCTCAGGGCCTGAGCTGGGCTGGGGGAGGGGCAGGGAAAGGCAGGACTGGGGGTCTTCCTTGAGCCCGCCCGTGTGAGTGCACTGGCTGTGGGCATGAAAACGGCCCGGATTGCAGCTGGGCGGGCTGAGTGGTGGCTAATGACACCATTATCCCAGTTGCAGGGTGCAAGGCCTCCCTCGCTGGCGGGGAGGAAGGGGGGGGAGATAATGAGTTCAATTTGGCCGTTTTAATAATTTCTTCCTTCATGAATTCAACAAACATTTCTGGAGGGTCCATTATGGGCTAAGCGCTGCACTGGATGCCTGGAAATCGCAGCCAAGGGATGGAGGTCGCTGCCCCCTCCCCACCCCAGCTGGAGCTGCCGTGTAAACACACGAGCAGGCTGCCTCGAGGTACCAGGAGGCGCCTCCTTGGGGGCTGCCGCTGCCTGGGGAGGCAGAGCGAAGAATGAGGGGCTTGCGGGGCAGCCGGGGTGGGGGCCCTGGGGCCTGGGAAGGTCATCCTAAGCCCCAGGGTCCAGGAACCAGCATGGTGGCCACGGTGCATGTGTATGAGGAAAAAGGGGGAGTTCCCTGGTGGTCCAGTGGTTATGACTTGGTGCTTTCACTGCTGCGGCCCTGGTCTGGCAACTGAGATCCCACATCTTGGCGCTGCCATGGCCAAAAATACAAATAAAAAGAGGGGCGAGAGAGGGTAAGGGGGAGCAGGGGGGCGGGACGGAGGCCTTGCAGCCAGGCTGAGGCTTTGCCTTTGACCGGTGATCGGGGGGCCGTGGACTGTTCAAGTGAGAACGTTGTCACTTTGTGGGGATGGATGCCAGCCCTAAGTGTCAGGTTATGGGAACTGGCTAGTGGGGGGTTTGGCGGTGGCACTGGGCCACGGCAGACGAGGACAGGTCCCTAGAAGCTCTCAGGCCTCGGTGGTACAGGTCAGGCTGTCTCCAGGCACCCTCTGTGTCGCCTTGAGAGACACAACCAGGAGGGCGTCCTGCCCGCTGCTCCCCTCCCTTTACTTCATCTCCGGGCGGGCGGGAGGCGGCCCGTGCGGGAAGGAAAACTGACAGGAAGCAGGCTTCGCCCCCGCCCCCGAGCCTGTCCATCCTGCGCGGAGATGGAGCAGAAGCCCCAGCGCAAAGGCGGGGCAGTCACTCCCGGTGCAGCCGAGCTGCCCGAGAGCAAGGCCCCCGGGGGCTGGGGAGCGGGGCAGTGACAGAACGCACAGTGAGCCAGGGTCCTTGACCTGGAGGTCGGGGCTCCCCGAGTGGGCCGTGACTGCAGCCCCCACAAGGGGCTGCGCACCTGCTCCGAGCGGCCGTGCAGGCAGCAGCCTGGAGGTGCGTGGGCGCCCTGGGCGGCGAGGATTAGCGCCGATTCAGAGCTGGTCAGGTGCACGGGGGGCTTTGTTCAGACCTGTTTGCCTTTTGTCCCCGCCTGCAGAACGCCCAGGATGCATGATGTCATTTCAGACGCATTAAGCTGGAACAGCTCAAAATTGAATAATTAATTACACTCAGCTTCAATCGCAGTGACTAATTGATCAGGGGTTGCCAGCAGACACCTGGACGGGATTAACTGCGCACAATGAAGGCTGCGGGCAGGTGGCGCGGCCCCTCTGGACCCCCGGTCCCTGCGTGCAACTTAATTAAGACTGACTTGATTTCTCTATTCTTGCCCGACGTGTCGGGCAGGCCCCATCCCAGGACCAGGGGCTGCATGCGGGCTGGGCACTGGACTTGGACATGGAAGCTGCCTGAGGTCCAGGAAGATGCTGGCCCTGGCCCGCGCTTGGGTCCAAACCCTGGCTCCACCCTTGGGCAGGCATTTAATCTCATGGCGCCTCTTCATCTGTCCAGCCAAGGCTGGCACTGCTGGGCCCGGCCCCGCTGCTGGCACCGGGACTGGTGTGTCCCCTGGGGAGGTTGCTCTTGCTCTCACATCCCTTGTTGGGCTGTAGCTGGAGCAGCTGGAATCCCTGCCTTGTCCACCAGGCCTGCGGTTCCTTGTCCGCTCCCCGGAGGAACTGCTCCTTCCAGGCTCCACTTGTGGACGTGACTGCCTCCTCAGCTATCTTACGACCCTTTCCTGTGTACATAGTGGCCTCGGGGTGTTTGGGGGCCTGGCTCACAGTCCTGTTCTTGAAAATTCACTGCTGTGTGAATGGCGCATTCTGTTCCTGCAGTGGGCTGCCGCGTACAGTTGGGCAGGTTGTGCGCTGCACAATTCAGGCTTTGCTCTGCGTGGTGTGGCTCACCATTGCACAGTGGGGCACACCAGCTTGCGTTCGCACTGCAGTTTATTTCTCCCTGTCCGTCTCCTCAGCGATTCCTAGGCTTCTCAAGTTCACGCCATCTCAGTCCTATGCCCCAGGGCGGAACTGCCACCCAGAAATCACAAACCTCACAGCCCACCTTCTGCCCTTCAAGCCTCCAGCACACTTAGCTGGTCTGGCGGAGGAGCCCCCTATCTCCTGGAGCCTCCGTTTCTTCGTGCCCCCAGATCTCGCTGCTGCCCTCACGCAGCCCCCTTCCCTTGACCTGCAAATACACTGGACCCCTCCCCTCCTTTGTGACTTAGTCTCCTCCAGCTGCTGGCTCCTTCCGGGCGGGGTCCGCACGGCCTCCATCCCCCTCACCACCAGCCCCCCCTCACTGGCTGCCGCTCCTCCAGGTCCCCAGGCAGCCACCTCAGGTCCCGCGGCTGCTCCAGGGGACGCTCTCAGTTGCTACGGCACCTGAGGCGTCCGCAGCCTGGGCCTCGGCCACCCCTCCAGCCTCCTTGAGGCTCCTTCTTCTCTGATCTGCCTGCCCGTCCCGGCTCCCCCGGCCTCGTCTCTCTGCCCCCAGCCTCAGCCCGTTCTGCCCTTCGCCACTGCGGTTTTCTGGGCTGCCGTCCTCGGCCTGCCACACCCACTAGGTGGCCGGTCGGCCCAGCCAGCCACAACCAGCTTATTTTGTTCCTCGCCTGTCCTGCGCGTAGTCAAGCTTTTCCCTCTGAAAACCGGGACCATTTGGGACATGAGCCTGGCAGTGACGTTGCCCTCCCTTGGAGTACAGTGAGCCGTCCCTGGCACCCCTCTCCCCTCCTCCTTGCCCTCGCATCTGGCACAGCCCCTCTCCCACGGTGCCAGACACTGGGCTGCCCAGTACGTGTGGAGGGGCTTTGCCAAGCCCCAGGACCAGGGCCTCCTGGAATCCGTTATCCTCTTTAGCCCCTGGGGCTGTGGCGCCTTGAGTTCTGCTGTCACATTGGTGTCACATTGATACCCGAAGTACCAGGTGCCCATCTAGTCCCAGTGATCTGGGCAGCCCCCCTCGTCTGCCCTTGGCACCGCCCAGGGCACGTGTCAGTACAGTTCCCCCTTATTCTCTTGGCAAAAGTCGGAGGTGCTTTAATGTAAATTTCTCAAGACGGAGGAGGCTACCAGACGGTGAATCTCCCTTGAACTCTGTGCCGTGGTCGTGACGGGAGCCCCTTTGGGTCCCTGAAGGAGGGTTAAGCGGTACGGACAGGCATTCTCCTAGCCACAGAAAATGGGGTCCACTATCTCCCTCTGGAGGGTGCTTCCGGAGGCCTCTGTCCCGCCGTCCACCCACTTCCAGAGAGAGGGCGAGGCTCAGCCAACCTAAACAGAAGCAAGCGTCCCTGGACAGTGGTGTCGCTGGTGCCCAGTGTGGCTGGCAGGTAAAGGCCGGAGGCTGCGTCCAGCACGGTGGACGTGCCCAGGACTTCCAAGCCATCCGGTGTCTGGACCACGCCACCCGCTGGGGATGAACCTCCCAACCTGGACACGCGGGTGGTGGCAATGGGGCCTGTGGCCCGAACCCATTGGGTAGGTAGGGGGCGCTTTCCTGGATCTGCGATTTTATCCGAAGGTAAGCAACGTGTTTCCCATTTCTCCTTTCATGTGACAGTAGCAGTGGTGTTGGCACTTGTCGTAACAGATGCAAATACAAAAGAATTTCCAGGAGTTCCCGTTGTGGCTCAGTGGTTAACAAATCCAACTAGAAACCATGAGGTTGCGGGTTCAATCCTTGGCCTTGCTCAGTGGGTTAAGGATCCGGCGTTGCCGTGAGCTGCGGTGTAGGTTGCAAACACAGCTCGGATCCCGCGTTGCTGTGGCTGTGGCAAAGGCCGGCAGCTACAGCTCCTGTTAGACCCCTAGCCTGGGAACCTCCACATGCCGCGGGTGCGGCCCTAGATAAGGCAAAAAGACAAAAAAAAAGAATTTCCAAATCCCTGCTAAACTGGTCACCGTGTCTTCCAAATGCTTTTAGGCATATGCAGCCGTTTAACTAGCTGTGTACACACTCACCCTTTTTTTCTTTTTTTTTAAGCAGATGGGATCAACCGTACAATTCTTCCTCGTGTCTTAACTCTTGACAGCTCGCCCCCAGCCTGCACGCGTCACTCGCCTTCATCCTGTCCATCAACAGAAGAGTAAATAGTGTTCCTTAAGTGGATGTCACCGTGGTTCATCCAGCCATTTCTCTAATGATGGACAAAGAGGTCGCTGCAATTTCTTATAATGACAAATAGTGCCGTGGTGGGGGCGGGGAGAAGCCCTTGGCCCTCATCGATGTCGGCAGAACGCAGTGGCAGCGCGTTTGAAACGTTCCTTCTAAAAAGGTTGTTCTAATCCACACCCACTAATAACCTGTGATTTGAAAAAACAAAACAAAAAAAGAACATTTAAACCAGCTGGGTTAGAGAACGGCACCCAAGGCAGAATTCACACACGTCGTTTTAGACCTGACTTCGGAGCCAGAGGGAGGCCCTTGGCGCCTCGCTCCCCTGGGCCCTGGAAGCTTCTGCGGGGAGGCCAGCTCTGCTCCGTGCTGTAAAAATCCCGGCGGCGGCCGCGACCACCCATCTGTCCGTGTCAGAGGGTCCTGCCCGGGCCCCTGACTCCTCACTTATCAGCACCGCACAGTGCCGAGCCCCTGAGTGGTTTATGGAATTTCTAAAAAGACCCTTTTCAAGTGATGTAACACGCGCGAGGTTTGGGGAGATGGCGTCTGTTCAGCCCAAGTCCATTTCCAAGGGCAATGCCGCTACCCTTCTGAGAAAAGAGACGAAAGCGGTCCCGCACATTTCCTCGCGCTGCCACCCCCACTCCCGAGGCCTGTCCTGGTGTCTCCACGGGGCAGGATGCCCCCCCCCACTCTTTCCAAGCCCCCCTCCTCAGTGGAGTTGAACACACCAAGGGGCAGGGAGAAGGCTCTGTTTCTCTCTGGTTGGCAGACCCTGTCACCAAGGGCGCCCGAGCCCAGGGAGGCGCGTACTCCCCAGACACGTGGAGCCCGCCAGGCCACGTGGAGCAAGCGCTTCTGCCCTCTGGCCAGCCTCACAGGGCTTTACAACTAGGCAGTTGGCTTCCAGCAAGGCTCCCTGCCTTGAAGCTCTACTCAGATGTCAAAGGTCACGGTTGTGGCTCAGCGGCTTAAGAATCTGACTAGTATTCATGAGGATGCAGGTTCGATCCCTGGCCCCGCTCAGTGGGTTAAGGATCTGGCGTTGCTGTGGCTGCAGTGTAAGCTGGCAGCTGCAACTCTGACTCGACCCCTAACCTGGGAATTTCCATACACTGCAGGTGCGGCCCTGAAAAGCAAAAAAAAAAAAAAAAGACATCTGAGGTCATTCAAAACCCTGTCCTGCTAGTTCCGGGCTGGCTGGGACGGGGTGTCCGGAGGCAGCGTGTGCGTCCTGATGGCGGGTTCAGCATCCCCTAAACGCACACCCCTCCCAGGAATATTCTTCCTCAGGAACAAGGGTTTCGTTTCCACTTCCCAGGTTAAGGCGCTCACGTTCTCTGCCGCAGTCTCCTCGCCCAGAAGGCGGCTCACGGATGCCGTTGCTGCGCCCAGCGCAGGACAGGGGCTCCCAGACGGAGCTGTGGGCCCGGCTCTGGAGCAGACGACACAGAGTCTCCTTTCCCCATCGGGGGTCACCCTGACCTGAGTGAGAGGACCTTGCGCGTCTTGGGGCCTCCCCCCGCTGTGCCCCAACGCCTTCTCGAGCCCCATGGATTACCCCTTGAGGGGCTGAGAACAAAGGACCCCCAGGACATACCTACCTCAGGGTTTGCGGGAAGATGGAATTCCTCGTGTGCATCAGGGCAGTGACTGCCTTGGTCCCTAGAGCTGTCAGCAAACACGAGTCCCCCTGGAAAGTCCGCGAATGGGGCACACGCGAGTCCCCCATTGACTGACAGAAGTAGTTTTACTAATTCGGCGTGAAGTTGTGTGTGTTGGGAGAGGGGTGCCTTCACTTTTTTAGCATTTACAGCAATCCCCCCCACACCCACCCCGGGCAAGCCCAGTCCAGCCCCAGCATCCAACTTTCTCATGTATTTATTTAAACCCTGCCTCATTCTGGAGAGAATTTAGGGCCTCATCATGAATGCCATCTTTGTGCGGCCTCCCAGCGCCAAAGGCCGGGAAACCCAAGCCAGGCACGTCTGGAGGTGGGGCCTCCATACGGCCTGAAGGCCTTGGCCAATCACACCGGGCCACCACCCGCCTGCCCTCCGAGGGGAGAGGCCCTCCCACGGGCACCACCGCGTCCCGCTGTCCCTGGGGGCTCCCGCCCTGTGTCCCCAAACCCCCTCCAGGGCTCTCTGACCCTGGAAGAAGCGCTTGCCAAGTTCTCTTTCTCAGCAGATAAAACACATCTAGATTCTCTTTAAAACCCGTGGATGAAGTGTGGTTGTGTGTGTGTGTGTGTGTGTGTGTGTGTGTGTGTGTGTGTGTCTGCGCTTGCGTGTATGTATATGTGTATGTATGTGTTTTTATGTGTGTATGTGTGTGTATGTCTGTACCTGTGTGTATATGTATTGTGTGTGTGTGTGTGTGTGTACACAGAGGTCACCCTCGGGCCTGCACTCTGAAAGCCGTGGCCAGCAAGCGGCGGGGTCTGGGGGAGGCCACCTGCCCAGGCTCCGGGCAAGCAGAGCGGCCACTCGGAGGCCCAGCGCCTGCCCCAGCCCGCGACGGGCGGCATCTGCACGCGTGGGTCTCCGTCACCAGAAACCCGCCCCGGGTCTCAGGCTGGTGCTACCTGCCCTGGAGCAGGTTGCCCCCTTCCCGCTGGGCCAGATGTCCCATAGGCCCATTGTCAGCCGTCCCCCAGGACCCAGACTGTGGCAGCTTGAAGTCTGAGGGACACCCAGGGCTGGTGACCTTAGAGTCCTTTAATTCGGGGTGGGGTGTGCAGGCAGGACCCAGCACGTTCGAATGTTGATGGTTCTGCAGGGAAGGTGGGCTGGGGGTCCAGGACCTGGTGGCCACTGGGGATGCCCGAGGGGAGGTGTCAGCTTCCTGGCCAGGCTGTCCCCAGAGGAGACCTCATTCCACACTCCCCAGCGCAGCAAGGGGCCAAGTGGCCTTCCTTTCAAGCCTTGACCTCAAGTCTCTGAAACCCTTTGTTTCTAAAACCTGCCGCCCTCCAGGCAAATCATGCCCCTTTTAAAGAACTTCCCCATCGGAGTTCCCGTCGTGGCTCGGTGGTTAACGAATCCGACTAAGAACCATGAGGTTGCGGGTTCGATCCCTGGCCTTGCTCAGTGGGTTAAGGATCCGGCGTTGCCGTGAGCTGTGGTGTAGGTTGCAGACGTGGCTCGGATCCCATGTTCCTGTGGCTGTGGCGAAGGCCGGCAGCTACAGCTCCTGTTAGACCCCTAGCCTGGGAGCCTCCATATGCCGCGGGTGCGGCTCTACATAAAGGCAAAAAGACAATAAATAAATAAATAAATAAAGAACTTCCCCATGAAAAGAAGCTCCCCGGAAACCACTGGGCCTAGAAACCTCCGCTGAGGGCCGCCGTCTGTCACCGTGCCCCCTCCAGCCTGGGCAGAGTCCGCGACAACTGGAGATCTTTTTTGGGCTCGCTGCCAGCCAGGTATTAATAAAACAATAATGTGGGTTCAACCAGGGAAGGCGGCGCTGAAACCGGACTCCAGGCGCCCACGCGTTCCTCTCGGCCCGGCCATGCCCCACGGTGCCTGCCCCTCCTGAGCTGGGGGAAGTTTGGGTGGTCCCGCCACCTGTTGGAAGCGCTAGGAAGCCTGTAACCCAAGGAGGGCCTGAAAATAGCTTGAGACATGGCAGCCACGATGGTGCTGCCCTTGACCGTGGGCTCGGAGGTGGCTTTGGTGTGGGATTTGAAAGGCGGACGTTTCTCACACACCCACCCCCCAAAGAAAGAAGCTAAGGATTTTAGACCGAGGCAGGCCTGAATTCAGAGGCAGTGCATGTGGCCTGTCCCCCCAGGGGTCCCGATACCCTCCCTCTGGGGAGGGGACCCTCCTTGCGGGGTTGTTAAAAGCACTAGGGAGACCTAGGCGGAGACAGCTCATGGCCACGAGCAGCCCCGCCCTGCAGCCCCCGCGGCCCCAGCCTGATACTGAGCACACCAGGTCCTGCTTAGAAACGGCAGGTTGACTGCGAGCGCCCAGAGTCACAGCAGGGCAGGGTTCAAGCCGTCAGGCTTCCCAGACAGAGGATCATCGGCTTGGCTGGCTCCTGTGGCCTGAAGGCGGCCACCACTTTAGACAAACCTTTCGGAGCCATCCAGAGGTTACAGGCCCTGGACAGAAGGTCAGAGAGTGTCCGCAGGTCTTGAGGGCTGAGCCACCTGACTTCCTCCAGGCACAGGGGTTTTCGGGTGGAGACCCTCACCCTGCCACCCCCACCAGCCAGGGCACGCAAGAGGGTCTTGGGGTGGGCTGAGGGGCGCTGGCAGCACGGGAGAGGCTCCCCAGTGGTCCTGGCCACATGCTAAGTGTGCACGGATTCCTGACGCCCAAAATAGCCTGGGACATGGGACACGGCGCCAGGAGCTCCTGTTCAACATCTCGGCAGCTGGTGGCTTCAGGCTGGGAACAAGGAACCGCTATTAGCAGCTTCTGTGGCCCTGGCGGGGAAGAGGGGGTATTCTGGATGGGGACAGAACTGGGCACAAAGGTCAGATCTGATCCTTCCTGGCTGCATGGACTTGAGAAAGCTGTTTCCTAGCTCCACGCCTCAGTTTCCTCAGCTGTAAAACAGTCAGCTGTCCCGCACGCTTCTTGCAAGGAGCAGGCATGACACGTGCGTGCCGCCCGCGATCACTAAAGGCTGCGCCCTGCCTCCCACCAGATGAGGGTCCAGCCGGGCCCCCTGAGCCCCCTAGTCTGCGATGACACTTCATGAGCTCAGCCAGGAGAAGTAGGCGGCCTTGGCGCTGCCTGCGCCTGTCAGCTGGGGACTCTTAAAATCCAATGGAGGACAGGGACTTTCGGCAGAAGAAAACTGCAAGCCTCGGAACGCAGGGTGAATCTGTACACAGCAGAATCCCGGGTATCCTGCGTAGAGTGAAGAAACTGGGTGATGTCTGAGGATCTTGGGGAATGAGACAGATGGCTGATTAAGGCGCTCAGGAGAAAGGCGAGTCCCAAGGCCCCCCGCGGATCGAAAGGCAGGGAAAATGTGAGCGGACGAAAAACATGCGTCTCAGAGGGCCCTGGTGACTTTCCCCACAGCCGCAGGCAGCAAGTAGTGGAGCTGAAATATGGGGCCAGGCCTGCCCTCCTCCGCCAGGGTTGGGAAAATGGAGGAAGTGGAACCTGAGAGTCTGCGAGGGGACCCCCGCGGCCGCTCAGAGAGGCGGGACACTGTGGACGTGGGGTAACATGTCCTGGTCTATTTTAGGGCCTCTGCTGAGAGCACAGGAATCCAGGCACATGGGCCCAAGGGCCGGGACCACCTGTCAGATCCTTCCCAGCTGAAGGCGGGGTGTGGATGATCCAAGGCCGGAAAAAGTCAAGGCCACCTCCAGGCCTTCCAATTTTAGACCCACACGTCTCCAGTCCAGGACACAGAGTGTCCCGCTGGGGCTCAACGGGACCTATTTAGGAGAGAACAGACCCTCGCCCCAGACAGATCCAGGCCAGCGTCCCCTCAATCTTTCATTAACCGTCTCAGATGGCCAGTCGGGAACTGCGGCCTCGTTTTACTTGTAAGGCCTGGGGCGAGATGGAAGGTCCTTACTGCCCCACCGCGCACCGGCACAGTGCCATGGGCCAGAAACGGGGGTCTGGGGTCCCGGACACCCCTGGACGCCACTCAGCCAGAAAAGTGTGGCGAGCAGAGGTGCGGAGACCTCAAGGGCAGCGGAGGGCGGGGTCGCGGCTGACGCGTGGAAGGCTTCAGGCTGGCCCGTCCGTCTGTCCCGTCTGTCAGCTGAGTAACTTGGGAACTCTGGCTCCTGATCTGTAAAATGGGGCCAAGGACCCACCCTCAGGGGCCTCTTGAGGGGATTAACTGATACCCTGGCAGCTCACAGCCCGGCAGTGCGGCTGCGGGCTGCGAGAGGCCCCGGCCTGCCCTGAGCAGCCCAGGGCGGGCCCGTCTGTCCTGACCGGGCCCCTGCGGGGTGCAGCGGGGAGGCGGGGGAGCTCTAGGCCCTGGGGTCACGGGGCACCCAGGGAGACCTTCCGGAAGCAATGTTCCCAGGAGCCTGGCCCCCCGCCCCCTCCCAGTCCCGGGCCTCCTTCCTCCACCGGAGGAGGCCTTCTTCCCGGCAGATCCCGCCCCCGGAACGGCTGCCTCCTAAGTCCCTGTCCCCGTGGAAAACCTCTTTGGGGGCTGCGCCGTCCCTGCCCTGCGTGCAGTGTTGATAACCACCGACTTCCCAACCCTGTTGGAATTTCCGTTGTTTTTTTTTTTGTCTTTTTGCCTTTTATGTAGAGCTGCACCCGCGGCATATGGAGGTTCCCAGGCTAGGGGTCTAACAGGAGCTGTAGCTGCCGGCCTTTGCCACAGCCACAGCAACGCGGGATCCGAGCCGCGTCTGCAGCCTACACCACAGCTCACGGCAATGCTGGATCATTAACCCACTGAGCTAGGCCAGGGATCGAACCCGCAACCTCATGGTTCTTAGTCGGATTCGTTAACCGCTGAGCCACGAAGGGAACTCCCCTGTTGGAATTTCTTCACTCCGTCCGTTTGATGATGCTATTTGCTGATCCTTGGCAGTTCTGCTGGGCTAGGGTGCGTGTGTCTGTCCACGCCTGGGCGGTTTCTCGGTTTCCTGGGGAAAGCAGGGGCTGCTTTCATAGCTAAACGATGGGTGTTCCCACTGGCGGGTTTCATCCCTCTTGCCAGGCCAAATGGGGGCGGTGGGGACACTGGGCAGGGTGTCCTGGGGAGGCAAGGAGACGTCTCGAAAATGTCCTGCTGAGGAGTGTCCGTTGTGGCACAGTGGGTTAAGAAACAGATTAGTATTCACGAGGATGTGGGTTCAATCCCTGGACTCGCTCAGTGGGTTAAGGATCCATTGTCACTGCAAGCTACGGTGTAGGTTGCAGAGGTGGCTCAGATCCGCCATTGCTGTGGCTGTGACATAGGCCGGCAGCTGCAGCTCTGATTCAACCTCTAGCCTGGGAACCTCCATATGCCGTGAGTGTGGCCCTAAAAAGACAAAAAAAATGTCCTGCCACACCTCTGCTTTCGATCAAGACAGTGACATGGGCTACAGACTGATGCTCCCACGTGAAACCACCAAAAAGTTCAGACAAAATAGGTGAAACAGGGATTTTCAAGACACTGGGCAACACGACAAGTTGGGAAGCAAGGGAGGTGAGGTCTGTGATGGGCCAGCTCCCTCCCTGGGAGCCCTCCAGGCTGCGGGGCAGGGATGGGGACCCAGGCAACCTCGGGAGTACCCGGAGTCCAGGAGAAGGAGCTGAGAGGCTGGGGAGGTCAAGGCCGCTGGACTGCTTAGGGTGAGAAGGCCCTGGAGGGTTGCAAAGGGACCCCCGCGTCCCCAGCAGAGGACGGAGCAGTTCAAGCCTCTCTGAGGTCGGTAGCTGCTTAAACCCAGGAACAAAACAACAACCAGGGAGTTCTCGTCGTGGCTCAGTGGATAACGAATCCAACTAGGAACAATGAGGTTGTGGGTTCGATCCCTGGCCTCGCTCAGCGGGGTAAGGATCCGGCGTTGCCATGAGCTGTGGTGTAGGTCGCAGACGCGGCTCGGATCCCGTGTTGCTGTGGCTGTGGCGTAGGCCGGCGGCTACAGCTCTAATTAGACCCCTAGCCTGGGAACCTCCATATGCCACGAGGGTGGCCCTAGAAAAGGCAAAAAGACAAAAAAAAAAAAAAAAAAAAAGAAAGGAGAGATGAAAGCAACAACCAAAAAACCCTTAGACCATTCAAAGGCCTGACAGGGAAGGGTCCCAGCACTCACCCAGGGCTGAGACTAGTGTCTCTTCCCACCGAATGAACTGGGAAAACTCACGTTCAGTGGGCAGTGCGTACAATTCTCAAGAAGGTAGGGCCTCAGCCATGGGACGTAATCAACCCTGCTTCAGACGGGCCCAGTAAATTATAAAAAATAAAAAACAAACAAACAAAAAACCAAGACAACATCCCAAAGGATCAGACCGTTTCCTAGTAACTTGACTGAAAGCTTGGACAATTTATGGGAAGACGAGGGCACATATCGCACAAGAAGGTAAAATTCGTTGGGTCTGGCATCCAATCAAAGTTTACTGGGCATTCAGGGAGGCAGGATACAGAAGCCCACGATGAGCGGACTCATTAATTAACTGAAACTGACCCAGAATTTACACAGATGTTAGAATTAGCAAAAACGAACATTGAAACAGTTATTATAACTATACCCCATCTGTTCAAAGGTTAAGCGGAGGCATGGAAAAGAAAAAAGAAAAAAAAAATAACTAAATTGAACTCTAGAGATGAAAAGTACAGTGTGTGAGAGGAAAAGTACGTGAGATTATTAGCAGATCAAACACTGCAGAAAAAAAAGATCAACTCGAAGATATAGTAAGAGAAAGTATCCAAAATGAAACACCCGGAGAAAATAATCCAAAAAATTAAAATAGTATCAGAGAGTCCTGGGGCAATTTCAAGCAGCTTAATAGGTAGGTCATTGAAGATCCTATAAGAATGGGGAGGGAGGACAGAAGAAATATTTGAAAAAATAATGGCCAAAATATTTCCAAATCTGATGAAAACAACAAATGCTCAGATCCCAAAGAATTCAATGAACATTAAATATAGGAACAAGGAAGAAGCTGCTAAAGTACAACATAATCAAGTTGCTCAAAACCGGTAATGAAAAATATCTTATATGAGAAAAGAATGTATATACGTGTACGACTGGGTCCTTTTGCTGTACAGCAGAAATTAATGGGACATTGTAAATCAGCTGTAATTAAAACATTTGCAAAATAACTACATTAAAAAAAATCTTAAAACACAGTCGGCAGACAAAAGACACGCTAGTCCAGAGGAACGAAAATAGGATGAATGCAGAATTGTCATCAGGAACGACGCAAACAAGAGGCCAACAGAGCATCAATCTTAGAGTACCGAGAGAAAGAATAAACTGCCAAGCTAGAAAATCTTTGCTGATACACCTGGTGAAAATACCTTGTGGGGACAAAGGTGAAATAAAGTCTTTTTCAGATACGTGAAAGCTGAAAGAATTCATCACTAGCAGGGCTCCACCTCAAGAAATGTCAGCAAAGTCACACAGGCATAAGGAAAATGGGGTTATATACAGATCTACACAAACGAAAAAATACCCCGAGCGGTCACTATGTGGGTCAATAGCCAGGATGAGTCTTTAACTCTTTAAATTCAGTTGGAGTTCCCGTGGAAGCTCAGTGGTTAGCGAACCCGACTAGTATCCATGAGGACGCAGGTTCGATCCCTGTGCTTGCTCGGGATCCGTGATTGCCGTGAGCTGTGGTGTAGATCGCAGATGTGGCTCAGATCCTGCGTTAGCTGTGGCAGCTGCAGCTCCGATTTGACCCCTAGACTGGGAACTTCCATATGCTGCAGCTCTGGCCTTAAAAAGAAAGAAAAAAATGAACAAAGGTTACTCTAAACCCTAAACTAATGACCAAAATAATGAAACCAAGAGTTACAGCTAAGAAATCCACAAAGAAGATAAACTGGAATAATACAAATAATGACGGGTCCCAAGAATGCAGAAAAAGAGGCAACAGAGAACAAAGAACTGGTGGATCAAACAGAAAGCAAAGAGTAATAGGATAGGTGCAAATTTAAGGAAAATCCACATTCATAGTCACTGTGAGCTGCACAAGGACCCTTATTAACAGACAAGCAAGACAAGCAAGACCCAGCATCGCTTCTAGCTCAGATGCACCTCAAGTAGAAAGACACAGACAGGTTATTAAAGGAAAAGGTTGGGAGAGATGTGCCAGGTTATCACTAATCAAAAGAAAGTTCAAGTGGCTTTATTAATTTCAAACAAGTAGACGCCGTGCTGAAAAACATGTTCATTTCATAATGTTAACGGAGTCAGGAGTCAAGAGGAGGGAACAACCCCAGCCCTTGACACCTCTAATAACAGAGTTTCAAAATACCTAAGACAAAGACTGAAAGCTCCAAGCCAGACCTGCAATGTGAGTTGGCTCTTTCAGTATCCTTTTCTCAGTAATGGACAGAGCAATTAATAGGCAGGAAGGCAGTGGGCAGGAAATCAGGGTGGCTATGGTGGACCTGACCTGCGCTATCAGCCGACTTGACACAACTGACATTTACAGAACACTCCACCCAGCAACCACAGACGCACAGTCCATTCAAGAGGACATGGAACATTTATAAAGATAGGTCGCATTCTGGGCCATAAAATAAAATAAGCAACAGGATGCTTAAAAGGACGCGAGTCCTACGTGGTATGTCCTCGGACCACGGTGTATTTAAATTAGAAATCAATAACAGAGAAATCTCTGGGAAATTTCCAAGCACTCGGAGATGAAATAACACATTTCTAAATAACTCATGAGGCAAAGAGAAGTAAAAAGGGAAAGGAGAAAGTATTTTGCGTTGAATCAAAATTAAAATGCAACTTATCAGAATTTGTGGGCTACCTCCCAAGCAGAAATTTATAGCATCAAATGCCTATATTAAAAAGAAGAAAGGTCTCAAACCAATGCCTCCATTTATAAATTAATAAACTACCCGCCAAAAAAACTTCCAGCAAATTAAACTTGCAGTAAGCAGAAAAGAGGAAATAATTAACATCAAAACAGGAATCAGTGAACCATACAGCAGCAAATTGATAGAGAAAATCAATGAAACCAAGAGCTGATTCTTTGAAAGATTAACAAAATTGTTCAACCTCTTACCAGGCTGACCAGGACAAAAAGAGAGAAAATACAAATTGCCAATATCAGAGATGAAAGCGGTGACATCACCACACAGCTACTGGTATTATAGGATAACAAGGGAATTTGATGAAAAACTCTGCGCCTATAAATTCTGCAATTTATGTGCTATGGGAAACTCTTTGTAAGAAACAAACTGTAAGAGTTCATTCAAGATGAAATAACCAAAATAGCCGTCTATACATATGTATTAAAAACATTGAATTTTGTAGTTGAAAGCTTTCCCACAGAGAAAACCAGGACAGGCCCAGATGGCTTCGCCAGAGAATGCTACCAAACATTTAAGGAAGAAATAATACCAATTCTACACAAACTCTTGAGAGGATTCAAAGGAAGCAATACATTCTAATTTATTCCATGAGGGCAGCATTAACCTGATACGAAGACCAGATGAAGATATTATAAGGACAGAAAACTATAGACCAATGTCCCTTGTTAACACAGATGCAAAACTCCTTAACAACATTTTAGCAAATTGAATCAAACACTAAGTATATGAAAAGATTCACGACCAAATGGAGTCTATTCCAGGAATGTAGGATTTGTTTAACATCTGAAAATCAATTGACATGATTTACTGCATTAATGTACTAAAAACAGGAAAACCATAAGAACATTTTAATAGACATAGAAAAAGCATTTAATCAAATTTAACATCCATTTGTGATTAAAAAAAACAAAACAAACTCCCAGCAAATGGGGAATGGGAGAGAAGATCCTCAAAGTGACAAAGAGCACCTACAAAAACCCTACAGCTATGGAGTTCCCGTCAGGGCTCAGCTGAAATGAATCCCACCAGGAACTATGAGGTTGCAGGTTCAATCCCTGGCCTCGCTCAGTTGGTTAAGGATCTGGCATTGCCATGAGCTGTGGTGCAGGTCACAGACGCGGCTTGGATCTGGCATAGGCCAGCGGCTACAGCTCCAATTTGACCCCTAGCCTGTGAACTCCCATATGCCATGGGTGCGGCCCTAAAAAGCAAAAAAAAAAGCAAAACTACATCTGCTTCCCCCCAGAGGACAGTAACAAGACAAGGATGTCTGTTCTCACCATTTATACTCAACAGTGTCCTGGGGATTCTAACCTCTCTGCTAGCCTCTAGATTAAAAAGACAGGAAGGAAAGAAAAGGCATTCAGATTGGAAAGCAAGAAGTAAAACTCCTTGCAGATGGCCTGTTATCTGTGTTGGAAATCTCACGGAATCAAGTGCAAGAAAGCTACTGAAATTAGTAAGTGAGCTTAGCAAGACTGCAATTATAAGATTAATATAAAAAATCAGCTGTTTTTCCATACGCTAGCAACAAATAATCAGAAACTGAAATGAAAATGCCATTTACAATAACATCAAAATATATCAAATACTAACGGATAAATCTGACCAAAGATGTGAAAGGCCTGTACCAAGAAAACTACAAATCTGTTGAAGGAAATTAAAAATGACATTCAGTGGAGGGAAGAGTTCCCACTGTGGTACAGTGGGCTAAGAATCAGATGACAGTGATTCAGCTTGCTGCAGAAATGCAGGTTTGATCCCAGGCCTGGTGCAGTGGGTTAAAAGGATCCAGCATTGTTGCACACGCAGTGTAGGTCACAGCTGTGGCTTGGAACTGAAGCCACAGTTCTGGCCCAGTAACTTCCATATGCTGCAGGTGCAGCCAATAAATAAATAGATACTCCTTGTTCATGGGTTGGAAGACTCAGCGTTGTTAAGATGTTATCTCTCCCCAAGTTAATCAATAGATCAACACAATCTCAATCAAAATCCCAGCAGGATTTTTTTTTAAATGATAATTGATAAATTCATTCTAAGCTGATTCTGAAATTCATATGGTTGGAGCTCCCTGGTGGTCTAGTGGTTAGGATTCAATGTTTTCACTGTTGTGGCCCAGATTTAGTCCCTGGTCTGGGGACTGAGATCCCATATCAAGCCACTGCACTGCGGCCAAAGAGGAAAAAAAAAACTGGAGTTTGCATCGTGGTGCAGTGAAAACGAATCCAAATAGGAACCATGAGGTTGCAGGTTTGGTCCCTGGCCTCGCTCAGTGGGTCAAAGATTCGGTGTTGCCATGAGCTGTGGTGTAGGTTGCAGACATGGCTTGGATCCCGCGTTGCTGTGGCTGTGGCATAGGCTGGCAGCTACAGTTCCGATTAGATCCCTAGCCTGGGAACCTCCATATGCAGCGGGTGTGGCCATAAAAGGACAAAAAGACAAAAAAAATTTTTCCTTTTTTTTCATTTTTGGCCCTCTGCGGCATATGGAGCTCCTGGGCTAGGGATCAAATGGGAGCCACACTTGTGCCCTAAGCCACAGCTGTGACAACGCAGGATCCCTAACCCACTGTGCTGGGCCAGGGATCAAACCCACATCCCAGTGCTCCCAAGAAGCCATCCATCCTGATCCCTTTGCACCACAGTAGGAGCTCCCCACATTTTTTAAATAATAAAATAAAATTCAGGAGTTCCCGTCATGGCTCAGTGGTTAACAAATCTGACTAGGAACCTTGAGGTTGCGGATTCGATCCCTGGCCTTGCTCAGTGGGTTAAGGACCCGGCGTTGCCGTGAGCTGTGGAGTAGGTTGCAGACGCGGCTCGGATCCCGTGTTGCTATGGCTGTGGTGTAGGCCGGCGGCTACAGCTCCTGTTAGACCCCTAGCCTGGGAACCTCCATATGCCGCGGGTGCGGCCCAAATAAGGCAAAAAGACAAAAAAAAAAAATTCATATGGTAATGTAGAAACCTAGAATCACCAAAGCAACTCTAAACCGAGACCAATGTTGGGAGGTTAACACTATCTGATTCCAAGGATCATTATAAAGCTATAGTAATTAAAACGTGGTGTTGGTAAAAAGATAAAAGAGATCAGTGGAACAGGATTCAGAGAATCCAGAAACAGAGCACATGTATATGGAGACCTTGACTTTTGACAAAAGCACAAAGGCAGTGAGTAAAGGATAGTTTTCGCAATATATGGTGCTGAAACAATTAGATATTCACACCCAAAAGATGAACTAATCCGTATTGCACAACAAACACAAAATGCATCATAAAAACGGGAGACTATAAAACTTCTAAAACAATATGTAGGAAAAAAAAAATCTTTGTGAGCTTGTTTTGAGATTTCTTAATTAAGACAACATAAAAGAACAAATTGGTAAATGAGACGCTTCTTTTCCCAAAACACTTTTAAGGAGTTCCCTAGTGGCTCAGTGAGTTAAGGATCTGACCTGAGTTGCCACCAGACTGGGAGAGAATATTTGTACACTTGATCTTAGCCAAAAGGCTGAGAAGCGATGGAGAGAATATTTGTAAAGCACATACTTAAAAAAGAACATTCATCTGGAATATTTTTTAATAAAACTCTCAACAGAACACTGTAAATCAGGTATAATGGAAAAAATAAAAATCATTTAAAAAGTAAATAAAACTCTCAACGCATAATACTAAGAACACAAACAACTCAGTTTAAACACGAGCCAAATATTGGAGCATACGCTTCACCAAAGATATATGGATGGCAAATAAGTACACAAAAATCGTTCATCATCATTGTTATTTCTTAGGACAAGGCAATGAAAACCATGATGAGATACCAACACAGCTTTAAAAAGCAAAAAAGGGCAGATGGGTAGTAACAAGTTTTAGTGAGAAATTGGAACTGCAGCACACTGAGGTAAAGGTAAAAAGGTACAAATACTTTAGAAAACAACTTGGTGGGTTTTTAAAAAGTGAAAGTTGCACCATAACCTAATCAACCCCATGTTCGCATGACCCGCAAGAAATGAGACCTATGTTCACTCAAAAATTTGCATGTAACTGTACATGGTGGCTCTGTCAGCCCCCAACTGGAAACAACTCATATGTCTATCAACAGGTAGATAAATAAACACAGTATGAGAAGAAAGTTGTGTTCTAGCTCCAGAGTCTAATGCTATTCAGCAACAGGAAAGGAATAGGAGGGAGATGGGATTAAGATGTCAGAATAGGAGGACTGGAGCTCAATTGCTCTCATAAAAACAACAAAAACACGGAGTTCCCATTGTGCCTCAGTGGTTAATGAATCCGACTAGGAACCATGAGGTTGCGGGTTCACTCCCTGGCATCGCTCAGTGGGTTAAGGATCTGGCATTGCCGTGAGCTGTGGTGTAGGTCACAGACGCGGCTCGGATCCCGCATTGCTGTGGCTGTGGCGAAGGCCGGCGGCTACAGCTCCTGTTAGACCCCTAGCCTGGGAACCTCCATATGCCACGGGTGCAGCTCTAGAAAAGGCAAAAAGACAAAAAAAAAAACAAAAAAAACAACGAAAACACAACCAAATGCTGAGCAACCCTCAACCACATGGACTGGGAACTTTCGAAACGATATCCTACTCCAGAAGACAAAGAGGAGACCACATCGAGAGGTAAGAGGAGCGATTAAACGATATAAACAACCCCCTACCTCCCGGGTGGGAAGCCCCACAGACTGGAAAGTAACTGTATCACAGAGGCTCACCTACAGGACTGAGAGTTCTGAGCCCCACATCAGGTCCCCATGTCTGGGGATCTGGCACAGGGAGAAAGAGCCCCCAGAGCATCTGGCACTGCAGGCCAGTGGGGCTTGGGCGCAGGAGCTCCATGGGACTGGGGGAAACAGAGACCCCATTCTTAAAAGGCGCACGCTGACTTTCACGTGCACTGGGTCCCAGTGCAAAGCAAAGTCTCCCTAGGAATCTGGATCAAACCTGACTGCAGTTCTTGGAGGATCTCCTGGGAAAACAGGGGACGCTGTGACTTGTTGTGGGTGAAGGGCATTGGAGGCAAAGCTCTTGGGAACATTCATCAGTCTGCCTTTCTCGGGAGGTGGTCATTTTGGGAAAATCTGGCCCTACCCATCAGCTCTGAGAAGCCCCAGGCCAAACAATAATCCAGGTGGGATCACAGCCCCACCCATCAGTAAACAGGCTGTCTAACCACCCCCCCCCCAGGCACACAACTGCCTCTAATCTCACCCAGAGACAAAGCCCCACCCACCAGAGGGATAGGAATCAGCTCCACCCACCAGTGGGCAGGCACCAGTCCCTCCCATCAGGAAGCCTACAGCAAGCCCCCTACCAACTTCAACCACAAGGGAGGCAGACACCAGAAAGAAGTAAGAGAGGCTACAACTTTATTGCCCTCAAAAAGGTCACCACACCAATAACCTATAAAAATGAAAAGACAGAGAACTATAACTCAGATAAGGGAGAAAGAAAAAACCCCAGAAAAATGGCTAAGTGATCAGGAGATTATCAGTCTCCAGGAAAAAGACATTAGACTGTTGAAGCTAAAGAAGATGCAAGACATTGGAAATAAACTGGAGGCAAAGATTGATAATTTAGAGGAAACACTGAGCAAAGAAATACAAGATATAAAACTTAAGCAAGAAGAGACGCAAAATACAATAACTGAAATAAAAAGTTCATTAGAAGCAGCCAACAGCAGAATACAGGAGGCAGAAGAACAAATAAGCAAGGTGGAGGACAGACTAGTGGAAATCACTGATGCAGAATGGAAAAAAGAAAAAGATAGAAAAGAAATGAGGAGAGTCTCAGAGAACTCTGGGATAACATTAAACACACCAACATCTGTATTATAGCAGTGCCAGAGGGAGAAGAGAGAAAGGAACAGAAAAAATATTTGAAGAGATAATAGCCAAAAACTTCCCTAACATGGGAAAGGAACCACTCACTCAAATCCAGGAAGCACAATGAGTACCATATTAAATAAACCCAAGGAGGAATATCCTGAGACACATATTAATCAAAATGGCGAAAATTAAAGACGAAGAGAAAATATTGAAAGCAGCTAGGGAAAAGAAACAAATAACATACAGGAGAACCCCGATAAGACTATAGGCAGATTTTTCAGCTGAAACTCTGCAGGCCAGAAGGGAGTGGCATGATATACTTAACATGATGAAAGGAAAAAACCTCCAACCAAGATTACTTCACCCAGCAAGGCTCTATTCAGATTTGAAGGAGAAATCAAAAGCTTTACAGAGGAGTTTCTGTCATGGCACAGTGGTTAACGAATTCGACTAGGAACCATGATGTTGTGGGTTTGATACCTGACCTTGCTCAGTGGGTTAATGATCCAGCGTTGCTGTGAGCTGTGGTGTAGGTTGCAGATGTGGCTTGGATCTGGTGTGGCTGTGGCTGTGGCGTAGGCCGGCAGCTGTAGCTCCGATTTGACCCCTAGCCTGGGAACCTCCATACACCACAGGTACGGCCCTAAAAAGAAAAAAAAAAAGGCTTTACAGATAAGCAAAAGCTAAGAAAATTTAGCAACACTAAACCAGCATTACAACAAATACTAAAGGAACTTCTCTAGACAGAAAAGAAAAGGCCACAACCAGAAACAAAAATAGCAATTCCATGTACGATTATGCTACCAAAATCAGAAATTGTGAGGAGAGTACAAATGCAGGACACTGGAGACGCATTTGCAGTTAAGAAACCAGCAACTTAAAAAATCTCGTTTATATGTAGACTCCTATGTCAAAAATTCAGGGTAACTGCAAACCAAAAATCTACAATTGATACACAAACAAATAAGAAAAACGCAACTCAAATACAACACTAAAGATAGCCATCAAACCACAAGAGGTGACAAGAGAAGAACGGAAGAAAAAAGAGTAACAAAAACAAATCCAAAACATTTAATAAAATGACAATAAGAACAAACATATCAATAATTACCTTAAGTTTTAATGGACTAAATGCCCCAACCAAAACATACAGACAGGCTGAATGGATACAAAAACAAGACCCATATATATGCGGTCTTCAAGAGACCCACTTGACTTCTAGGGACACATACAAATTGAAAGTGAGAGGATGGAAGAAAATATTCCATGCGAACGGAAATCAAAAGAAAGCGGGAGCAGCAAGACTCATATCAGACAAAATGGACTTTAAAATGAAGAATATTTTAAGAGACAAGGAAGGACACTACATAATGATCAAAGGATCAATCCAAGAAGAAGAGATAACAATTTTAAATACCTATGCACCCAACATAGGATCACCATAATACATAAGGCAACTGTTAACAACCTTAAAAGGAGAAATCGACAATAACACAATAATGGTGGGGGACTTTAACACCCCACTTACAGCAACGGGTAGGTCATCCAGTCAGAAAATCAATAAGGAAACAAAGGCCCTAAATGAAGCATTAGACAGATGGACTTAATACATATATATAGGACATTCCATCCAAAAGCAACAGAATACACATTCTTCTCGAGTGCACACGGAACATTCTCTAAAACTGATCACATCCTGGGCTACAAATCAAGCATCAGTAACTTTAGGAAAATTGAAATGATATCAAGCATCTTTTCCGACTACAACACTATACTACTGGAAATCAACGACAGAAAAAAAAATTACAAAAAACAGAAACATGTGGAGACTAAACAACATGCTACTAATCAGCCAATGGATCACTGAATAAATCAAAGAGGAAATTAAAAAATACTTAGAAGCAAACGACAACAAAGATAGGACACTCCAAAACCTATGGGATACAGCAAAAGCAGTTCTAAGAGGAAAGTTTATAGCAATACAAGCCTACCTCAGGAAACAAGAAAAGGCTCAAATAAACAACCTAACTTTACATCTAAAGTAGCTAGAGAGAGAAGAAAAGACAAGACCTAAAAAGTAGAAGAAAAGAAATAATAAAGATCAGAGCAGAAATCAATGAAACAGAAATGAAGAAAACCATAGAAAAGATCAATGAAACTAAAAGCTGGTTCTTTGAAAAGATCAACAAAATTGATAATCCCTTAGCCAGACTTATCAAGAAAAAAAGAAAGAGGACTCAGATCAATAAAATTAGAAATGAAAAAGGAGAAGTAACAACGAACATCACAGAAATACAAAAGATCTTAAGATACTACTATATGCAACTATACACCAATAAAATGGAAATCCTAGAAGAAATGGACAAATTCTTAGAAAAGCACAATCTTCCAAGACTAAACCAAGATGAACTAGAAAAGCCCGTGCAAAAAATCCTCAACATTCAGGAGTTCCCGTTGTGGCTCATTGGTTAACGAATCAAACTGGGAACCATGAGGTTGCGGGTTCAATCCCTGCCCTCGCTCAGTGGGTTAAGGATCTGGCGTTGCCATGAACTGTGGTGTAGGTTGCAGATGCGGCTCGGATCCCGCGTTGCTGTGGCTGTGGTGAAGGCTGGCAGCTACAGCTCCTGTTAGACCCCTAGCCTGGGGACCTCCATATGCCGCGGGTGTGGCCCTAGATAAGGCAAAAAGACAAAAAAAAAAAGAAAAAAGAAAAAAGAAAAAATCCTCAACACAATATTAGCAAACTGAATGCAACAATACATTAAAAGGATTGTACATCATGATGAGTAGGATTTATCCCATGGATGCAAGGATTCGTCAATACCCGCAAATCAATCAGTGTGATACATAACGTTAACAAACTGAAGATTAAAAACCATATGATCCTTTCTATAGATGCAGAAAAAGCCTTTTACAAAATCCAACACCTATTTCTGATAAAAAAAAAACCCTTCAGAAAGTGGGCATAGAGGGAACCTACCTCAACATAATAAAGGCCATATATGACAAACCCAGAGATCACATTCTCAATGGTGAAAAGCTGAAAGAATGCCCACCAAGATCAGGAACAAGACAGGGATGTCCACTCTCGCCACTACTATTCAACAGAGTTTGGGAAGTCCTAGCCACAGCAATCAGATGAGTAAAAGAAATAAAAGGAATCTGAATTGGAAAGGAAGAAGTAAAACTACCACTATTTGCAGATGACATGATACTGTACTTAGAGAATCCTAAAGACTCTACCAGAAAACTTTTAGAGCGCATCAATGAATTTGGCAACATCGCAGGATACAAAATTAACACACAGAAATCAGCTGCACTTCTATATACTAACAATGAAAGATCAGAAAGAGAAATTAGGGAAGCAATCCCATTTACCATCGCATCAAAAAGAATCAAATACTTAGGAATAAACCTGCCTAAAGAGACAAAAGACCTGTACTCTGAAAACTATAAGATGCTGATGGAAGACATCAACGATGACACAAACAGATGGAAAGACATACCATGCTCTGGGATTGGAAAAGTCAATATTATCAAAATGACTACACTACCCAAGGCATTCTACAGATTCAGTGCAATCCCTATCAAATTACCAAGGACATTCTTCAACAAACGTGAACAAAATATTTTAAAGTTTGTTTGGAAGCACAGAAGACCCAGAATAGCCAAAGCCATCCTGAAAAAGGAAAATGGAGCTGGAGGAATCAGGCTCCCTGATTTCAGACACTATTACAAAGCTATAGTCATCAAAACCATATGGTACTGGCACAAAGATAGAAATATAGATCAGTGGAACAGGATAGAAAGCCCAGAATTAAATCCACACACCTACAGTCAACCAATCTATGACAAAGGAGGCAAGAACATATATTGAAGAAAAGACGCCTCTTCAATAAGTGGTGCTGGGAAAACTGGACAGCCACATGTAAAAGAATGAAATTAGAACACTTCCTAACACCATACACAAAAATAAACTCAAAATGGATTAAAGACCTAGATATAAGACCAGATACTATAAAACTCTTGGAGGAAAACATAGGCCCAAACACTCTGCAATGTAAACGACAGCAACATCTTCTCAGATCCACCTGTTAGAGTTATGACCATACAAAGAAAAATAAACAAATGGGACTTAATTAAACTTAAAAGTTTCTGTACAGCAAGGGAAACCCTAAACAAAATGAAAAGATAACCCACAGAATGGGAGCAAGTATTTGCAAACGAATCGACCGACGAGGGATTAATCTCCAAAATTTACAAACACCTCCGACAGCTCAATACCAAAAAAACAAACAACTCCATCAAAAAATGGGCAGAAGATCTAAACAGACAGGTCTCCAAAGAAGACATACAGATGGCCAAAAAACACATGAAAAGATGTTCAACGTCACTCGTTATTAGAGAAATGCAAATCAAAACAACTATGAAGTACCACCTTACACTGGCCAGAATGGCCATCATCACAAAGTCTACACACAAAAAGTGCTGGAGAGGGTGTGGAGACAGAGGAACCCCATTACACTGTTTGTGGGAATGTAAATTGGTGCAACCACTGTGGAAAACAGTATGGAGATTCTAAAGAAATCTAAAAACAGAATTAACATTTGATCCAGCAGTCCCACTCCTGGGCATCTATCCAGAGAAAACCATGACTCGAAAAAACACATGTACTTCAATGCCATTGCAGCACTCTATGCAACAGCCAAATCATGGAAACAACCTAAATGCCCATCGACAGAGGAGTGGATAAAGATATGGTACATATATACAATGGAATACTATTCAGCCATTAAACGGAAAGAAACAACAGCATTTATAGCAACACGGATGGACCTAGAAATTAACATGCGAAGTGAAGTCAGTCAGACAATGAGACACCAACATCAAATGCTGTCCCTTACATGTGGAATCTAAAAAAAGAACACAGTGAACTTCTTTGCAGAACAGATACTGACTCACGGACTTTGAAAAATTTATGGGTTCCAAATGAGACAGCTTGGGGGGTTGAGGGAGATGCACTGAGGGTTTGGTATGGAAATGCTATGAAATTTGCTTGTGATGATTGCTGTACACCTATAAATGTAGTAAAATTCATTAAGTTAAAAAAATAAATAAATAAAAATAAAATTTGTCTCCAAGAAAAAAGGAATAGGAGTTCCCATCAGGGCACAACGGAAATGAATCCAACTAGGAACCATGAGGTTGCAGGTTCCATCCCTGGCCTCGTTCAGTGGGTTAAGGATCTGGTGTTGCTGTGGCTGTGGCGAAGGCCGGCAGCTGTAGCTCCGATTCAACCCCTAGCCTGGGAACCTCCATATGCAGCGGGTGTGGCCTTAAAAAGACAAAAAACAAACAAACAAATAGGAATGAACTGTCCGTAGAGGTAATAGTTCAGTTTCAAAATAACTTTTGGTGAATGAGAGAAGCCAGGCTTCTGTACAGAAGACGTACTGTAGGATTCCATCTTTTTAAAACTCTGTACAGTTCAAAGGAATCTATAGGGACAGAAAGATGATTAGCACTTGCGGGGGGAGGGGGAAAGTGAGGAGGAATCACAAAAGCAAATGAGAAATTCGGGGAGATATGTTCCCACACTTGATGGTTCTGATGGTCTCATCGCTGAATACAAGTTCGAACATCTCTTCGCACTATTTTATTTTATCCTCTTTACTTATTCATTTTTTTGTTTCATGTGTCCTGGCTGGCCTAGGGTGCACACAGCTGGCTAAGTGGGGGTTCACCAGGGAATGGACCCCGCCTCTGGGGCAGTGTCTCGGTGGGGTTCTCAGGGTGGGGTTCTCAGGGTGGGGATGGCGCTAGTACCTTAGCGGATAAGGCACAGATGTTCCCAGAAATACCAGCAGACGGTAACATACACACCTCTTCGATCAGTATCACTTTTAGGTGCAATTTTGCCTGAAAATGCTCTGAAGGACTTAATGGGGTGTCTGCCCCTTGAGAACCTACTGGCAAGGGGTATCTCAGTGGAACAGGAAATTTCTGCACAGCCTGTGGCTGGCAGTAAGGTTGTCCCCCAAGAGCCTCTGACAAATGAAAAACCCAAGGAATCTGCTGATCCCATAACTCCCCCCCCCCCCGGCCCCGACACCGCCGCCCCCCCCCCAGATGCCGTGTGGACCAATAAACATCTGTCACCATCAGCTGTTAAGCCAGGAACATTCTGCCTTGCGGCTATTTTTCACTTCTTCCTCACAAAACTCCTTCACTGTCCAACTTTCTTATGGACACACAGGATAAATTACGTTTGTCAACTGTAAATTGAAATTGCGCCGCGGCTGGTAGCCTGTTAGGAGGCGATTTCCTTTGTGTGATGATTCCTACACATCTGGTGGGAAACTTGCAGGATTTAAGCTACGTGAGGCAGTTGAAAATGGAGTCACCGCGGCCAAGGCGCGCGTCCGTGGTCGTTGTTGTGAAACGTCCGGCAGAGGATCGCGAGTGTCCTGGGGTGATAAGAGTGCTACTTTAGATAAGGAATTCATTTGGCGACATCCGTGAAAAGACTTCACTGGAGCAGGAGTAACTGATAGCACCCGCAGCCCAGAGCTTTCCGGATGGATTCTCCGGAGGCGCTGGGGGACAGAAGGCGACTCCCCCGCTCAAACTCCCTGGCTGTGCTGCCCAAGCACCTGACTCGGGCTGGCCCTGAATGGGTGAGGAGGAGGGTGTGACCCCTGTGAGCCCCGGGCAGTGCCCACCTGCCAGACCCAAACCTGTCCCCTCCACGGGCACCGTCCTGCAGGGGGCTCTCCCTTCTGACACCTGCCCCAGGCCCTACTCCTACCCTGCACCTAAAAAGCACCCCCTAGAGTTCCCTCTATTGCCTCCTTTTGTTTTCAGAGGGTATTGGGCCAGGGGTGCGGGTCGGTTGTGTTCCAGCGTCCAGTTCCTGCTGCCCAGGCCATGGACACTGACCTGCGCGTTCCATTTGAGAAGTGGACGTGTCCGGCTCTCCGCGGTTGAAGGCCAGAAGAGGTTCCCGGT
Source organism: Catagonus wagneri (assembly GCA_004024745.2). Lineage (NCBI taxonomy): Eukaryota > Metazoa > Chordata > Mammalia > Artiodactyla > Tayassuidae > Catagonus > Catagonus wagneri. Next base: position 11,802,313 of record PVHT021183632.1, read on the forward strand.
GTGAAAGTTGGGGTGCCCCGGGGCCCCGGAGGGTGTGTCCTAGGTGTGGCGGTCCACAGGGCAGAGCCTGCACCCTCCTGAGCTCCCCCCGGGGTCTGGCCTCGCTTCCCCTCCAGCCATTTTCGGGGTGTTGACAGGTCCCCTGGGCCACCAGGGTCGGCTGTCCAGGGGAGGATCCCCACAGCTCGGCATTTAGTGCAGCCCTGCCTCCCACCCCACCCTCTTCCCAGCCCCCGAAGACCTGGGCGTGGACACCAACGGCGTGGCTCCCGCAGGAAGGCCACACAGGCCACGACCCACACAGGCCATGACCCACACAGGCCACGACCCACACGTGGGTTCTATGGTGAAGGAGCTCTTCTGATCATGCCCACCGCACTGCCATCCCCACCACACCTGGAATACCAGAAACCCACCTGGACCAGTGGGCCCCCCGCCTTGGCTGGCCAGGGAGGGAGGGCGTTTTGAATGGGGGTGAGAAACTGTCCTTTTCAGAGTCACACACCACTGCGTTCTTTGGTTTTTGTTTTGTGTTGTTTGTTCTTATCTTTTTTTTTTTTAAGCAATAATTATTCCTGTAATTGTCTTAAAGGTTAAAATATTATGACAGTTCCCTGATTGGGCTGTTGAGAGAATTAAATGAGATGAGGCTCCAGGGAATGTCAGAGCCGTTTTCTGGAGCGTTCTGATGGCGCAGGAAGGAGGACGGCCCTTCTGCCACCAGGCTCCTTTGCCTCGGCTGTCTGTGGGGAGACGTTTGGTCCTCGCAGCCTGTCACTCTTTAGATCCTGGCTCCCAGCATCCTCACATGTCAGATTCCCCAGGAGGTCCTCCGGAGGCCTTGCATCTTAATGCCGCACTTCAGTCCTTGAGTGGAACGCTCTGTCTTAAAGAACTTTAGGGGCGCGATTCTTATTAGCACGTTCAACCTCTGCAGACCGATGACGCTCCTAGCCGGCCCCTTTTCCAACCCAGGCTTGGAACCCAAAGCCCCCGCCTCCGCACTGCTCCTTACCACCGCCGGCCCTAATCTTTGCTCCGTGCTGGGGTGTGTGTTGGGGGGGGTATTTTCGCCCCCAGCTTTGCCTTCCAAGCAGCACAAGGGCCTTGGGACAGTCACAAGACAAGGACCCAACCGTTTCAGCACAGTAGATGCAGGAAATCAAGGGACTTCGCTGGGGTGGTTTAAGCATCTGTGAGGGAGGAAAACAGAAAACACACCTCCAGGGCCAGTCATGAGGATTCGGTAGAATAAATGTCAGGTAAAGGCTCCTGAGGTCACAGTAAATGGAAGAGGCGGCCGCAACCAGAGGCCTGGGGTCCCAACTGAGCCCTCCACCGAGCGCTGTGGACGGAGCTGTGGCAGCGGGGAACTGGCCCGGCTCTGAGCCTGGAGAGTGGCAGGCCCTCCCGCAGCCGCAGCCCAGGGCAAGAGGAGAGAAAGGGAGCTGGGGTGGGGGTGAGGGGTGGTCTTTGGCCCCTGGGGCTGCGCTGGCTGCTCTTTCAATTAGAAGAACTCAGGAGCGCTCCCTAGAATTTCCAACAAAGAAAATCCCTAATTTCTGGCCCCCTGCCTGGTCACGTCACTTTGAAAATGCAGGCAGGATGGAGGATTGAGAGGGTGGGGGTGGGACTGGAGACCAGCGGAGCCCCAGGATGGAGGATGGGGAACGGGGCCCTTGGAGATCCCCAGGGGGCACCCTGAGCTCACCGGAAGCCACTTGGGGCTGCTTCCCCACATTCTTTCCTTCTTGAGCAAACAGAGGGGGCCCTTGGTGCCCAAATGTGTGTGTGGTTGGGGGGAAGCTTCCTGGTGGCACCGGGGATAAAAGGAACCTAAGGGCCCAGGCCTCAAATCTGTGACTCCATCATTAGGGACCTTGTGAGGTGACTCTCCCTGGTGGTGCTGAGGCTTGCTGTTGTCCCCATGCTACAGCTCACAGTCTGTCCCACCTCCATTTGTGGTCATGTGGCCTGGACTTAGCGTCACTTCCCAAAGTCTGTGGATCCCACTCTGAGGGCCCCAAGAGGGAGACAGTATAATGAACACAGGCACACAACACACAATCCACTGCGCCCCCGCCACCCGACCCTCGCAGGCGGAATTCAGTAAGTTTCAAACTTCACCTGCCCCTATAAGCCTGCCTGGAGGTCCTCTGTCCCTTTAAGAGAAGACCCACTAGTAGGAAAAGACCAACCACCAAAAAGATTACATCGCTTTTACAGTATTGCCCTCCTGCTGCTTCCTAATGGCTCTACTGGAGGCCTGAGCCCTGGGACAAAGACCCCCAAAGAATGAGAATGGACCCACCGCTTGGTCAAAGAGAGCACAACTCCCTTTTCTCAGCCCTGGGGGCTATAGGATTGAGCTCGGAGATTCGAGATTCCAGAGATGGTTTGAGGTCTGCCGGGCGCCCTGAGGTCTCCAAGACCTCTGAGCCCAGGTACAGGACTGGGCTGCAGGTGGCTAAAAGAGTGAGGAGGTTTTTCCTGCCGCAGGGATTGCAAACGTGGCTGGACTGTGAGAGGCGACTTCCTTCGGGCTGCGGTTCGCCAGCGGCCCGTGGTCAGGCAGCACCCAGCACGGTGATCCCGCGCATGCGCTGAGGTTCACCGCGGTTCCTCTGGCCACCTGCCGCCCCCCCGCCAGACCACGATTTGTGCCCACGGGTCACCAGGATTTGCCAGGTTTTGTAGCATTTGCCCAGATGGCGCATGTGACTCCACCCCAAGCCTGGGGGACAGGTTTCCAGCTGTTCCAAAAGGTCGGGTTAAGCTCGGCCTTTCCCGCCTGGGGCAAGGGGACAAAAGCGGGAAGGGCAAAGCCTCTCCAGGATGACCTTGGTAAATTTCACCCTTGGGGAAACTCCTAAAAGCCTGTTTGGGATGCCCTCTTTCTTTAAGAAGAGGAAACTCAAAAGCCAACGGAAATTTGAATTCTGGAGGAGGCTTCTCACACCTCTTACAGTTTTGCAAATAGCTCTCCCAGCTGGAGGCAGTTCCACCTCCAGCACTGGCTGCACCCTTCTCTTTGAATCCAGGTGTCTAAGGAGTTGAGTTTGGGGTTTTTAGGGAGGTTTGGCACCTGCAGCCTCACCCCTAAATCTTTAGCTACCCCTTCGGGCAAAAACAGCACAGCCTGCAGTTGAATCAGGGTGCGCCAGTTGCCCGTGGTCTGCCAATTTCCCATGCGTTGCCAGATGCCCACAGCCCACCAACTGCCCAGGGCTCGCTAATTCCCTGTGTCCCCCCCACCCCAGTTGCCCGAGGTCCACCAGATGCCCCAGGACTGCCTGTGGCCCACCTGCTGCCTGAGGGGCTTCCTAGTTGCCCACAGTTTTCCCACTGCCTGAAGCCAACTGGTTCCCTATGGTCTGCCAGATGCCCCAGGCTTGCCCATGGTCCACCCACTGCCCAAGGCCTGCCAGTTGCCCAAGGTCTGCCAACTGCCTATGGTCTGCCAGTTCCCCGAGGCTCACCCTTGGTCTGCCTACTGCCCAAGCCCCACCTGTTCCCCAAGGCGTGCCAATTGCCCGTGGTCTGCCAGTTGCCGGAGTCCCGCCAGTTGCCCGAGGTCTGCCAATTGCCCGCAGTCCGCCCGCTGCCCAAGGTCCTCCAGATACCCCAGGCTCACTTGCGCTCCGCCCACCGCCCCCAAGGTCCCGCCAATTGCCTGCAGTCCGCCCGCTGCCCGAGGTCCTCCAGATACCCAGGCTCACCCGTGGTCCGCCCGCCGCCTGAGACCAGCCGGTTGTCTGAGGCCTTCCGGTTGCCCGTGGTCCGCCAGATGCCCCAGGTCCGCCAGTTGCTCAGGGTATGTCCGCTGCCTGAGTCCTGCCAGTTGCCCGAGGTCTGCCAATTACCCGCGGTCTGCCCGCCGCCCAAGGTCTTCCAGATGCCCCAGGCTCACTCATGGTCCGCCCACTGCCCAAAGTCCACCAATTGCCCGCAGTCCGCCAGATGTCTCAGGCTTGCCTGTGGTCTGCCCGCCGCCCGAGGTCTTCCAGATGCTCACTCATTGTCCGCCCGCTGCCTGAGGTCCTTCAGATGCCTAGGCTCACCTGTGGTCCATCGCTGAGACCAACCAGTTGCCTGAGGCCTTCCAGTTGTCTGTGGTCCGCCCGCTGCCCGAGGCCCGTCAGTTGCCCGCGGTCCGCCCGCTGCCTGAGGCTCGTCAGTTGCCCGCGGTCCGCCCGCTGCCCGAGGCCCGTCAGTTGCCCGCGGTCCGCCCGCTGCCCGAGGCCCGTCAGTTGCCCGCGGTCCGCCCACTGCCCGAGGCCCGTCAGTTGCCCGCGGTCCGCCCGCTGCCTGAGGCCTGTCAGTTGCTCGAGGCTGCTGTGTGGTAACTGTCACACTGAGTCTGCCCCGACGCCTCGACTGCCCAAGCCCTTCTTTGCTTCTCTGCAGCACAGCTCACTGTGCTTCAGCACCATTCACCGTGGTTGGCGACTTCTCAGGTCTCCGTGATTCTCAGATCCATGAGAATCTGCATCTCCGTATTCTCATTTCAAGGTACCTGCGTGTAATCACACCGAGCCCGGTGGTTCTCGGGCAAGTCTGTGCACCACTCCAGATGTGCTGAAATTCTGCAGCGGAAACTGCCCCAGACCTTGCTCCCACTTAGATAAATGGTTTAGCGCACCTCCCCCGCCCCCCACCAAATCCAGATGTGCCGAGATACAGTCAGTGACCCCTCTCCTCAGACGGTTTGGGTGGTTCTGGCCCCCGCCCTGTGAGCGAGGCCAGGGTGGGATTCTTCAAAACTGGAGGTCAGAAGACCCATTTCCTCACATTGTTGTGTTAAATGAGTGAAGTAAGTGTTGTAGTGTGGTTCCTGAAAATGCTTTGACTGTGTAGCGCGCCAGTCAACGCCCTCAAGAACCGCAAAGCGTGGGTGTCCGCCCTGGATTCGCTCCGTGTCTGGGGAGAGCAGTGTGGCCAGAATGTCTTTGCCCGGGCTGTTCCTGGAAGCCTGGTGTGTGCTCCTCGTCCCTCCTGTGTGGGGGGAGGGAGAGGACAGAAGGGTGGCAGTTGACCCCCGCCCCCATCACCCCGAGAGGAACTCCGTAAATTTCCTCCTTAGAGCCTGCCTGGGGCCACCTAGCTCCTTTAAGAGGAAAAAGATGGGACGGAGTAGAAAAGACTAACTCTCTTTACGAACTTCAGGGATGGGTCATTTCCCCCTCCCCCCCAAATCTGGCCTGCTGTTCTGCTGCTTCGCAAATGGTTCTCCCCTGCCGAGGCTCAACTGCCTGGAATGAGCTCGCCAGCATCCTCTTTCGGGCCGTGGTCTGAGTGACTGAGTTTCGGAGGTTTGGCTCCTTTGAGCAAACAGAGCACAGCTCTGCAGTGCCATGGGGCTAAGCTGCTGGGTGGCTCCGGGGCCAGGGCGATATTCATGCCCCAGACTCAAACTGGGGATTGCTAAGAATCCATAGGTCTTGAGAGGGAGACGGCGGTACTTGCCCAGAAAGGGTCCGCCGGTTGCCCGCGGCCCGCACGGTAAACCTGCAGGGCTGTAGCTGGCCACACTTCCTGACCCCCCCACCCCCCGGCTTCCTGGCTCTTCTCTACCCAGATGTGTTTCTCTGCAGCACAGCTCGCTGCGAGTCACCACAATTCAGCATGGTTGGCGATTTCACGGGTCTCCGGGATTCTCCATTCAGCGGGTTATCTTCGGAACTCGGGCAACTTTGTGTGCAGACTCAAGTCTGGGGGTGGGGGCGGGGGCGGGGGTGGGCGGCTGCCGCGAATTCGCTCCGGGCCCTTGTCCTACACCTCCCCCATCTGAAACTCTGCTTCTGCGGAGAAATTGATACTTGACTCTTAGTCGACCCTCCCTCCCCAGAGGCTCTCATTTCTTAGGGAAGAACCCGGCCTTGCTGGGGGTGGGGGGGGATAAGATCGTGGCGCGGCTTCGATCCCATTCCCAGGCAGACTTCAGCCCTCGAGTCTGTTTGAGCAGAGGTGGTCGAGTCCTGGGGGCTCCCGTCAGGGTTTGCCAAGCTGGGAACCATACTCCAGCTCACCGTGTCATAGGCTGCGCCCCACCTGCTCTCACCCCACGTGTGCGCACACACATACACTCACATGCACACACGCATGTCTGGGCCAGCTCCGTTGCTGTGAAGTGGACCTAGACTTCTTCCCAGCTCCAAAGGTACAGGGTCTCAAGCTCCGTTACTCGGATGAGGTGTGGTTACTGCTCCCCGGTGCTGAGCGGAGCCCCGGATCCTGCTTTTCCCGGTGATTCTCCCAGGGCAGTGAGGAGAAAGCCCTGGCGGTCCACCGCCCCCCAACCCCGGTTCTCAACTTATCGCTGCCAAATCAGAGCTGGGGAACTTGGGTGAATCTCTGGGCTTCTGGGAACCTCAGCCGGGCATTTACATCAAAGTGAAGAATGGGCAGGTCTGGGAAGTAAAAACAAGAACACCACAGCACGATCCCCAAATTTGGGGACCCCCAAATTTTAAGAATTGAACTGGTTTCCTGGGGACCCAGAGGGAGCCCTCTTGCAGTGCTGTTGGACACGGTAGCAGCCCCTTCCAAGGCTCCAGCATGGAGCCTGCACAACCAGTGGGATGTGTGGGTTCCCTCCCCCAGCCTGGAATGGGGGTGCTGCCACTCAGCCTGGGAAGTGAACGGAAACGAATGCCCCCGTGGGGAGGAGGGTGGTTAGGGTCTCAGGGCTACTCCCAGCTGGGATTGCTCTGTCCCTTTAAGAAGGGGAAGAACTCTCCTGTGCTGGAGTTTTCAGGACCCCAGCCTGCTCTGGCTGGTTTGCAAATGACTCTATCTGTGGTGGGGGAGGAGTGAGGCTGAAGGCTGCCCATCCGCCTCCTCTGGTGCAGCCCCGAGGACGGAGGAAAGGGCCCTCCGGTAGGGGAGTCTCGGAGGAGGTGTGGCGCCCGCAGGGTTGGCACGGACACCTCCGAAGCTCCTCGGGCGCTTCTTGCTAGTGACACTTACCCTTTGAGTGAATACAAAGGGGACTTTGGGAGGTGCCCGTGCGTGCCCAGGGTGTGTGATGGCTTTGAGAATAGCTTGAATGCTGTAGGCTCCAATCAGTGGTTTTGAACCCTTTGTGGGCCTGCTGGAGACCAGGTTCCTTGGCTGGTGTACGTGGCCTGCCAGTTGCCCTTGTGCCGCTCCTCCGTGACCAGCAGGACTTGCCAGATCTCACCAGGGTGGGCGCTGCACCTGCTGCCGCTGCTTGCAATGTCAAGGCTTGCTCAGACCACACTGTCGGGACCCTAGGATCTGGGGACTGAGGTTCCCTGTGGCTTAGTCAACAATGCCGGGGCCACCACGCCAGCCCCCTCCTGGTGTTTGCCCAAGAGTTGGAGTAAGAGAGTTCCCTGGTGGTCTAGCAGGTTAAGGGTCCAGTGCTGTCACTCGGGTGGGGCAGGTCAGTCCCCGGCCAGAGAACTTCAGTATGCCCTGGGTGCGGTGCCAAAAAAAAGGGGGGAGGGGTTGGAGTGGGAACCACCTCAGGCCTTTCTCCCCAGTTAGGAAAACTGAGAGGCCCAGAGAGCCCACCAGCAGCCCACGATGCCCCATCCCTGGGCCAAATTTGGAGGCACCTATGGGCTTGTCACCGTTGGAGGACAGAGGGACAGCTCCCGATCTGGAGAGCCGTACCCAGACGGCCCGCTGGGGCGTCCCTGTCACCGGGCGTGGCGGCCATGACCTCAGTTCAACATCCTGACCGTCTGTGTGGTCCCTGCTCTCTGGGCTGCAGGGGGTAGGAGGACTGTGAAAGCCAGGTGACAGGGCGAGCAAGCGCGCGGGCCCCAAGTCGAGCCTCGCGGACTGCACCTCCGTGCCTCCGTTTCCTTGCCCCCGAACAGGCGCGATAAAGCCCACGCCCCTTGGGTGAAGAGGAAACGAGCTATTAAAGATGCTGGAATCCCCAAGAACTCCGGGCACATGGCGCACGGGGAGCGTGGTTTTCACACCGCACCAGACGCCACCCCCCCCCACCGCAACCCCATCAGCGATGTTTCTAGAGGAAGTAGCTGGGCTGCGACTCCCCCGCATTTAAATGGTGGGTCTGTTCTGCCAGAAGGCTTTCCAGAGAAGTCTCGCCGGTTTAGACCACAGACGCGGCGTGAAGTTGATGAGGAAAACTGTGTGTGTGTGTTTAGGGGATGGGCGGCGTTTTCTGGTGAATCTTCCAATAGTTTAGTCAAAGAACGTGGATCTTTAAACAAACAGAAGTCTTTCGGGGACAGTTTGACGCCATCCAAATATAGGCTGTTTGCCGTTTCGCTTCGCGCCCCCCACCCCACCCCACCGCGGGAGGATGGTGGCCTGGGACCGGAGCCCCACTGGCCACCTCCCCCGAGGCAGGCCGGGGGCGAAGGATGCTGGATGCTCACAAATCTGAATGTGGCCTCGGCACACACGTCCTGGCTGGGAGACAGTGATTCTTGGCAGAGTGGAAGGACTAGACGGAGGCGTTTGGAGAGAACGTGGGCTCAAGTGTAAATCCTGACCCGGGGGACACGCCTCCGCCCAGTGCCCTGCCCAGCACCCCTGCCACGGGGGGGGGGGGGGGGGGGCTCCGGGAGGCCCGATCCCTCCGCTCTGGTTCAGAGAGCCCTCCCTCAGCCTTTGGGGCGAGGCCATCCATTCTGCCTTGACTCAGGGGCTCCCTCACCTCTCCTGCCTCACGCTGCCTTCCTTTGAGCTCAGAATGCAGGCACAGCACCGCCTTTAACAACATATGGGAACTGGGAACGTGGCAATGACTTCTGCCATGGGCCCAGCCCCCACTCCCAGAGACCTGCCTCTAGACTGGGCCCCCAGCAGTGTCCCTGAAAGGCTGCAGTGTGAGTGGCTTGCTGTCTTCTATCTCAGCGCACTTTTGAGTGGAAGGGGGCACGACGACCCCACCTTGGGGGCTGCCCTCCTGGACCCCAGATCCTGCTCTTAATTCCCAGAATCTGCAAGCAGCTCGGGGAGGCCCAGAGTGACCAGGGGCTGCTTCTGCCTTTCCCAGCTGCCTCCAGCTGTGTGGGTCGGGGGCTCCCTTTCTCCGTGTCGGGACAGCCTCCTGGTGGGGGGTACGAACCCTGGCCCGCGACCCCCATTTCTCCCAGCCCACACTGCCCACCGCCTACGATGTGGTCCCCACGCAGGGGCAGTGTCTCCACCAGGTTCCTGGGCACCTGTTTCACCTTCTGCCTCACTCACTGGAGGTGTCTGTTTGGAGAACTTTCTCTCCAGTGTCCACCAATCCGTGGATCACGGGGACCCAACAAGGATCCGTTTCATTTTGAGACTGTGGGGTGAGGATGCCGGGAACAGAGAGGTTTCTCTTGGGAGTCCGAGCTTTTCTTCCACGTCGCATTGTTGGTCCACATTGCTTTAGCCGTGGTCATTCCCGGGTGGGGTTGACTGGTCAGCATGTCCTTTAGACAAGGTCCTGACACGGGGCAGGAAGGAGCCTTCTGGTTCCACGTACGGAAACCTCGCCAGCGAGGACACCCTCTCCCCATGCTGGCGGGAGATGCAGCTTACAGATGCCCGCAGCCACTTCCGGATACTCCCGGCCCCCCCGCCCGGTCCCAGGCCACTCGGGCTTCTCCACAATTAGAGCCTTGATTTGGGCCGTGGAGATCAGCCTTAAATCCGGGCCTGGGTCTGCATTGGCTGTTCAGGGCGTGTGTGAGGGCCCCATGTGAACCCCCAAAGCAAGGGGCCGGGGTGTACACTGAAGCCTTTCAGGGGCAGGCTGGGCAGCCAGACGGTTTTGCTTGGATCTCAGGGGCGGCCATGTGGCCATACGTCCAGTGCTCCAGGCTGCCTGTGCCCCGAGCCAGCCAGAAAGTGACTTACTGCCGCAGGCAGGATTTGTACGGCTTCTGCTGGGGGGAGGCCCCTCAGAGTAAACAGTGAAACTTTCTGGGAAATGTACATAAGGCCAGACTGTCGGGAAAGGACGTGGGCCCAGAATTCCTGATACTCAGGGCCGGGAGAGAGGTGCCAGCTTCTCACAGGTGCGCAGCCCCCACGTGGCTCTTTCTTCTAGTTAAAGGCCAGTCTGCCACTTGCTGATTCTTTCTGCGGAGGGTGGCGTCCCCACTTACTCCCAGGGCCTGGGCTGAGAGCACTGTCCACCTGAGGGGGGAGCAGAAGAGTCAGAGCCGAGCCTGGCGCACAGTAGGTGCACAGCTCCCTGCACTCCAAGAGGCAGGTAACTCTTTCCATCACTTGTCACTTTATCCCTAGCACCTGAGACAGCCAGTAGGTGTTTTTTGAACTGAATGAATGTATGCATCAGCACATTATCTGGAACTCATCTTTTTTTTCTTTCTTTTTTGGTTGCCCCACGGCCTATGGAATTCCCAGCCCAGGGGTCAGATCCAAGCTGCACTCGAGATTGAAGTCGCAGCCGCTGCAACAGCAGATCCTTAACCCACTGTGCCAGGCTGGGCATCGAACCTGTGCCCCAGCGCTCCCAATCCCATTGCACCACGGCGGGAACTCCTGGAATTCATCTTTGAAAGTTGGCAAGGCCCAGGCTAAAGAACCTCAGTGGCGTACCTTGGGGGCAGCCCCTTTCGAGTGGGCCTGGCCTGGCTCCCTGGAGCCGGTGCCACCTACCAGGTGACTGGCTCAGACAGAGGCTCCACCCCCCAGCCCTGGCCCTTAACCCTCAGGGCCCCTTCGAGAAAAGCAGGAGGCTTTTTGTGTTTAATAGTCTGCCCGTGTGTCTCATTCTGTGTTCAGGGCAAACCTGTGATCTGAGCTCTGATTTCCATATTTTTAGAGGGGAAATTGGAGCTCTGTGGGGTGAACGGAGCAGGACCCTCGTCAAAGGGCCAGGGCCTCCCAGAACCTTCCCGAAGCCCTTCAGCCCCAACGGTTCACAAAGGCGACGGTGTCTTTAGGCTGGAACAGGCTTTGAAAGGTGGCCTCTGTTTGCTTTTCTCTATCATCAAGCGCGTGAGGGCAGGTCCGTTTACCTAAAGGCGGGCGCCTTTAAGCTCATCCTTTCCGCAAACACCTAAAGGGTATGTTGAACATTTGAGCCCGTGTCTCAGAGGGCAAAGCGTTTGCAGAGCATAAACCTGAGCGAGTTGGCAGGCGGGGGCGAAGCACCGAGACCCGCGGTGACCCGGGGTATTCAGAGGTGACCCGCCGTGATCTGCAGTTACCCCCAGCAACCCTGGTGGTGAAGCTGCCCTTTGCGACGTGGTGGTGGTGGTGGGACTTTCCGGCGGGCCGAGGCTGCAAGGTGTGTCTGCACTCTGGCTCTAAAGGGCACCTGCAGGGGCTGGCATGCGGGCACAAGGCCACCCTTAGAATCTTGGCCACTGTCCCTGTCCTGGGGCTCCCAAGACTGAGAAGCTCACAGTTCTCATTGGCCAGCTCCGGTCCTCCTGAACCCGGGGGGACTGCGGCAAAGCTTTCATGCTGTATGTCCCCGTGGAGAGGGTGGCATCATTACACTGCCTCTGGCTGCAGCAAGGCGGTCTGCGTGACTGGGAGGGTGCCGCCACAGTGACAAGGCCTCCCGGGACGCCGCGCTGAGGACTTCACACACGTGGCCTCATTTAAGCTTCTCAACAAGCGGAAGTTCCCCGTCGTGGCTCAGTGGTTAACGAATCCGACTAGGAACCATGAGGTTGCCGCCACTGCAACCTACACCACAGCTCACGGCAATGCTGGATCATTAACCCACTGAGCAAGGCCAGGGATCGAACCCACAACCTCATGTTTCCTAGCCGGATTCATTAACCAATGTACCACGACGGGAACTCCCCTGGATTTTATTATTTTATTTTATTTTTTTTGCACGAGGGAGGGCTTTTTTATTTTATAACGATTTTAATTTTTTTCATGGGTTGGATTTTAGAAGTCAGGTCCTGATGCCAGGAAAAGGCAGCTGTGTCGGGTAGCAAATGGATCTGCACCTGAAGCCTGAGCTCGGGGGCCCAAACCCTCACCCACCTGGCAAGACTGCGGGTCTACCCCAGAGCTGGGAAAGAACGCCAGCCAGCAGCCTCGAGGTCACGGGTGTCAGCGCCTCCACCAGGATGCCAGATGTTACCAGCCCGAGGCGCGCACCTGCACCCCACGCTCTGTCCTCGGGTGCTCTCTCATCTCCCTTGTCCCCAGGAGGGCAGGATGGCAGGAGACATCACCCCATTTCACGGCGAAGGTGCCCCACGTTGCCCCCAGCCTCTCATTTGCAGAAGAGCGTCTCTCTGAGCCGTGTGCTCAGGCAGGAGTCACGTGACTCTGTTTTCACCTGGCTTTTTGGTGATGGGGCGGGAGTTGGGGGTCCCTAGGTTTGTGGGTGGCCTCTCCTGGGCACAGACTGTGACACAGACATTGACAAACCCGGGTCAGCCAGCGAGAAGGCTGTGTGCCCTGGATCTCAACCTCTGAGGGCACAGGGGCCCCAGCTGCAGCGCCCCCAGACACCCGTGACTCTGCTGGTGAGCTGGTGGCTTCCTGTGAGACTCAGATACCGCCAGGCTCGGCCCCCGGGGAAGCCAACCCTGCCCTCCGGAAGGATCCAGACCTTGAATGCTGAAACGGAAAGCGTGCCTGGAATCGGCCCCCTTCCCTCTGCCGTTAAGGTGACAGGTCATTGCAACAGTCCTCGCTGAAAGCTCCTACAAATGTCTTCTCTTGGAACCTCTTGGGTGGGGTGGCAGTTTTTCAACTGTCAGCAATTTTTTTAGTTAATAAAAAAAAAAGCAAACTTTCCGGTCCTGTTCTACCTCGAATACATTTTCTCCTGAGGGCCCCTCCCCAGGCCTCTGCCAGTTCTGTCAACACAGCAAAGCCAGCCCCCTCCCTAGCCACAGGCGGTTGAATGAAGCAGTTCTTTGCTGCACCGAAGGAAATATTCCGTGGAGTCGGGCCAAGAAAACCCCTTGCTTGAACCCGGGCTGGCCCGAGCCCAAAGCCAGGGGGGCTAGGAGGGGTGGGGCTGGGCGACGTGGCCACCTCTTCCTGCTGTTGGGATTCTTGGCCCGCCTGGTCCCCTAGCAAATGGATTGCCTTAGGTCTCTCCTGTAGGAGTGAAACCCTTGGAGCCCCTTTTCTTTCACTGTAACCAGCTTGGAATTTGTTCACCTCTGTGGCAGGTTCAGGAGAGAGCTTCCAGAAGTCAGGTGTGGCTGCAGGGCTGCCCCTGGGCCTCCCACGCCCGCCCAGCGCTCCGAGGACTCAGGACTACTTTAGGAGGGGAGTCCCCGGTCTTCTGCTTTTTATTTACTTATTAGGAAAATGTTTCATCTTTGAGGTTTGTAAGAAAGAGGCTCAAACGGTCAGTCTTCTTGGATTGCTGCATTTTTTAAAAATGCACATTATAAAAGAAATACACGGGAGTTCCTGCTGTGGTGCAGCGGAAACGAATCTGACCAGCTTGCATGAGGACGCAGGTTCGATCCCTGGCCTCACTCAGTGGGTTAAGGATCTGGCGTTGTGTGGCTGTGGAGTAGGCTGGCAGCGACAGCTCCGATTTGACCCGTATCTGGGAACTTACATATGCAGTGAGTGTGGCCCTAAAAACAGGAAAAAAAAAAAAAAAAGAACTATACGTCAGTGGAGAAAGGCATAAAAAAGTAGAAAGAAAACAAATGAGTCAGAATTTATGCAGAACAACTAATGGCTTTCGAGAGTATTGGGGTAATTTGGGGGGATTATCTTCTCGCTCTTTTCACTGGCTCTGGTGATGAAAAGCATTCCTAAAGAGCAATACCTACCCTCTCCACCGCATTCCGCGTACCCCAGAGTCCAGCACGTACTGTGCTGCCTTCAAACCCAGCAGTCTGCCAGGAAGCCGGCTTTATCCCTGGCCTTTCGCAAGAGGCGCTGAATTTTATTTGTCTTTTAATATCTACAGTTTGGCAAACTCTTCTATGCAAAGGTCGGGGCTGCACCTGGAACTTAGGTTTCCGGGGAACAGGGTGCCCCTGACATTGGGGTCTCGGGTAGACGTTCACAGTGGAAAGGCAGCCGTGGTACGCCGTCCTTTCCAACCTCAGGATCAGGACCCATTGCAGGGACCACCAAGCACCCAGCTGGGCAGCAAATGGAGCTAGGAAATATGTTGGGATAAGTGACCAGATATTTAAAAAGCGAGCCCCTCCCACAGGGCCTTGAAGGCCAAACTAGAGAGATTGGACTTTATTTTGGAGGCAAAATCAAGTTCCTGTAAGGCTGTTAGCATGGGAGCAACGGATCGGTATGCATTTTAGAGGCGTCCTTGTGAATTCCAGGATTCCAGAAGACAGGACTGCTGTGTATTTGATTGTTTACCCCCCCCCAAAAACCTTGAGAGCTTGATGCTCCGTCTTGCACCTTACAGGAGGCACAGGGGTGGTACCTGACCCATCCAGCGCTCCCTCACCCCAAAACAGCTTCACAGGAAGGCCCTCTCTATGCCTTCTGCTTCTCTGACTTAGGATGAGGTCTGGGGGGTTGGCCGTGATTCAGGAACGTGTGCTTTGGGGGAACTGCCAGAAGCTGGCCTCAGAACTGGAGATCAGGAAGGCAGAGGCACCGGCCAGCAGTGCTGAAGACGACTGACCGGAGACCAGATCTCCGGGAAACGCGAGCGCTACACCGGGAAGGCTGAGAAGGCCCGCTTAGAGGGGCAGGCGCTCGGGGGTCCCTGTTTAGCAAACGCCCGGGGATAGTTCCTGAGAAGAGCACATTTACCCTCGCCGGGAAGATGCTTGGGGGAGCTCGTCTTCATTTCCTGGCCGAATCTTAGCGCGTCTGTACACCTGCCCGCAAGTACGCACACGTGGAGAGAGACTGCTCACACAGCTTCTGAGGGTTCCCAAGCATGAATTTTAAAAAAGAAGAAAACTATGTGCTTTGAATTAGATCTACGTGAAAAAAGGAAAGAAAGAAAAAAAAAGACAGCAGGCAAGGCCCTGCGTCTGGGACACTGGCTCACCTCCGGGGTTCTGTAGGAGCAGAGTTGGGTTTCAGCAAGCACAGAAGGAAAGCGAGCCATTTCTCGAAGCTCGACTGCCTCGTCTGTTTTGCCCTATAGATATGAATCTGAGCCCTCAAATGTTCTTCTTGAGCAAGTAGAGCGTGCATGACGTTGTTCAGACTGAGAAACAGCTCAGGTCCAAATATTACCATAGATTTAGCTCTTTCAAGTTTTTTTTCCCCTAGTTATTTCTATTGCTTTGGACCAATAAATATTTAAAAAGTTAGTTTCTGAGCTCCAGAAAAGCCAACAAAAACATTTAAACATATGGCTAATATATATATATATATATATATATATATATATATATATATATACACATATATTTATTATTGTGGTTAAACCATGCTCGGTAGAGACTCGGTTTACAGCAGTCTGTCTTTCTTTGCCTTTTCCTCATATCTTCTTCTTTCTTTCTTTTAGGAAGCCAGAAGGATAAACATGTTGCCATGGAGTTCTGTTTAAAATAAAATACAATGGAAAGAAAAGCAGCATGATGAAGTAACCACATGGACGGCAGGATACACCTGATACTAATTACTGTCATGCAGAATGTTCTGGAAGACATTTGACTCGCCTGATGTATACATTCAAATCAAGCAAAGCAGGACTGGAAGGCTCCTTGGGGACCATCTTGTCCGACTCTTTCCTTTTTCCAGATGAGGAAATAGGGGCCCAGAGTGAAGGGCCTGGACAGCAGCCTTCCAGCTCAGAGGGAGCAAAGCTGGGCTTCCAACCCGCGGTGCTTTTGTCGGAAACACAGAACTTCCAGGGTCCTTTACCTTGGCCTGTCAGTAAAGACCTTGAAAAAGAGGAGTGGGATTTACTGTAAAACTCCGAGCAGAAGGCTGAAGAGCCCAGAAAAAAAGCAGAGAGGCTGACTTTGCGCCGGGAGGCCCAGCTTTCCCACCGGGCCAGGCCTCGAGGACAGAGATGCCAGTTGCACGTCTGGAGTTTCTCCTTCCAGGGGCCTCTCGGAGGCACCCCATCCAAAGCCTGGGGCTCCTCCCAGAGTATCACTCTTGTACTTTTGGGGCTGCGGAGATGATGCCAGGAGGCACTGCTTCGAGGACAGCCTCCAGGGACCCCAAGTGCGTGAGGACTGACGCTCTCGGCCGGCTGCCTGGGCTCCCACGCAGGCCTCCCACGCGCGCGGAGGGCGGGCGAGCTGGCGCCCCCTTGACAGCGCGCACCCCTCGCCTCTGCCCTGAGAGGCTAGCAACCGGGCCTGCCTGCATCTGATTGGCCGCGCCAGCTTGACGACAGGGGCTCCTTGCCGCTGATTGGTCCCCGCTGGCTCCGACTGTTTCCTAGCTATTAATACCCTGGCTAATAAACGCTCTCCTGTTGACAAGGATGCTTGGAGCCATGATTTTTTGAAGCTTTCTTGACATCCGCCGTTGGTGCGGGCCATTCTGCCTCTCAAGTCCTGTTTCCGGGGCTCGAGTCTCTTGGGAGCCTTACCTACTCCCTGGGCTGTAAAGGGCGGTGGGTGCTCTCTTTCCGCTTCACATTACCGGACACTTTAAAGTAGCTCCCCGCTATGGCCCCCAAAGACCACTTTATCTGCATCTCCCCGTCAGCGCTCCTGCTCGTCTGTAAACGAAAGCCCCCGTCCAAAGCTCAGTGTCCCGAGCGACCTGGTGGTTCATTTCCACCTCCCTGCTACTAGCCGTGGACTTAACAAATAGCCCTGTCCCTTCTTTTCAGCTCCAGAATCTCCCTACTGAGTTATAGTCACCGACAGGGTCGCTGGGCACCGGGGGCTCTCTCTGCAGCTCGCTCTGAAGCCTCCAAGAAGTGCGAAGGCGCTGTTCTAACCCGCCCCCCCCGCCCCCCGCGGGGCCCCTCTGCCTTTACCCTTTGGGACACACCACTCATTCTTACCCCTCTTCTGTCACCAGGCGTTTCATCCTTGCCCTCCCGGCTGCCACCCACCTGTCGCCCTAAGATAGATCCTTAGTCCCTTTCAGCAGCATTTTGACCTTTGCGAGAGGACATTTGATTGACGGTTCTGCCCGCTTTGCCACTCAGTGCCCGGCAGCGCTGCCGAAGGCGCCACCTGTTAAGGATTAAATCTCATGTGCCAAGTCCCGGAGCACGAGGCCGTGCAGCTACGCTCTGCCGCAACATGTGTCGCTGCCTGTTTCCCCGGGGCGGGGGGGGGGGGTGCTTCAAAAGTGTACGCGTGGGGAAATCATCTCAAATTTGTGGGTACCTATGCATCTCCCTGTGGGACGTAGTCCTCCTCAGAAGAATACTTTCCCTCTAGGAGATGGCTCGTGTGTAGATTATTACCAGCCCGGTAAGGGGGGTGCACCCCCCTCGTTAACGTGGAGGAAACGGATCCCCCCCCCCTCCCGGGCGGAGGAGGGAGCATTGCAGGATTCTGGGTACGCAGGTTGCAAGCGGCAGAGCCGGTGACTCGAAACACCATTTTTCTGACTCGGAGATGCTGTACCGGGTTTCCCAATCGCAAATGGACTGGGGGGCTAAAAGAGGGTGACAGCCGCTGACTTACATTCGGGTATCGGTTATCTTGCCCGGGGGGCATTTTATTTTCCAGGACAATAAGCAGAAAGCATCATTTTCTTTCCCTAAGCCGCATCCTCTGATAGAGGTTCTGAAACAGCCAGGTGTGTGATCTGCTGCCTCAGCGCCGCGGCTTTGCCCTCGGCCCGCCGCCTGAGGAAAACCAGCCCTTGTCCAGTTCTCCCGGCAAATTGTGCACAGAAAATCTTCCCGCCCGGCGCACCAGGCTCACGCAGGGAAAAAGCACCAGCGAGCTCAGGGTGTTGGTCATGGCGGCGAGGGGCACTGCGGCAGAATTTTTTCCTCCCTTCTTTGCTGCAATCTGGGTGCGGCTAGAGCAATTTGTCATAGAATCTGGGGGGCTCATTTTTCCGGCCAATCACTTTTGGAGAAATGAGCGCATTGCAGCAGAATGCGCTGACGTCAGAGACCACCCCTTCTGCGCCTCCATATAAACCCCACCCAGCCAGCCCCTAGCGCAGACGGCGGAGAGCTGGGACGGAGCGCGCCTTGGCCCTCTGGCCTTGGCCGCAGCTCCTCGGCAGAGCCGGGGCTCCCACGCGAGAATCTCCCTACCTGGTGAGTGGCTGGCCATCCTTCGCCGGAAAGGATGTGCGAAAGGAAGACGACATCCCTTTCCTGGTTGCGCTCTGTCGTCCTGGACATGCCGCGGGATAGTGAGATGCCCGGGATCTTCTCCTGAGGGCGGACTCTTCTCCTGGTCCGCGAGCATCGGCAACGAAATCCTGTCAGGAAGGAAAATCTCGAGGCGCATTTTCCTGGGGGAACCCAGAGCTCCTTTCTGGTCCAGTCCTTGAGGGCAGGCTGGCTGGTCGGGGCTTAAGTCAAGACGAGTGGGAGGAATCTGATCAAGCCCCTGTCAGAGGCCAGTGTGCCGCAGTCAGTGGGGTCCAAACCCCAGATTTTCTGTGCCTGAATCTACCTTTAGAATCACGGGTGGTGGGAGATATGGCGGCGGATGCATTTTGCATGCTCTGCGGGTTAGGGGTGGAAAGCACCCGAAAGCAAGAGTCTCCCGGGCGGATTTTCCCGCTAGTTTTTGGCCAGGTTCTTGGTGGCCGTGGGCGTGAGGGGTAGAGGTTCTTACCCGCGAGGGATTCCGCGAATCCAAGCACACAGGTTAGTGCAAAACCGACTCCAGTCAAAACGTATACAGTAAAATTGCTAGCTGATATCAGGTGGTTTATTAAAATAGTGGAGAGATATGGCGCCCCAGTGCAAACCTGCCAGAAGCCCCCTGGCTGAGTTGCGTGGCGTGGAGAAGGGCTGCTGGGGGTAGGGTCAAGCCACTGGGGGCGCGGGCGGAGTAGGAGCACAGGATGGTTTGGGATGGAGAGAAGGCCGTGTCCTTGGGCCGTGTCAGGAGGGAAGAGAGAAATGCAGAAAAGGGGGCGTGCTGGGGGGGTCTGGGCACTGGGAACTGGGAATTGGGGGTCGGGGGTCTTTTCGATGTTGTGCGATGGTCGCTGGAAGATTCTGACATGTTGTGGCCTTTCGACTTTGGATGAAGTCGCCTTTTGCAGTTTCCTTTGTCCCTGTCAAGCCCACCCCCACGCCGCCCCCTCCCCACCGTGGGCCGGCGGGCTTGGGGAGGGGGAGAGTGAGCGGGTTGCTACGTGGCAGGTTTCTGGAAGGTTTTCTTGCTGGCCGCCAGAGGGCGCTGGTGGCACTGCGGAATTTTGGGGGGCGGGGTGGGGAGGGGAGGTGGCCTTTGTTCTCCTGCTGGAGGGGGTCGGGCGCGGGATTTACTGGAGGATTCTGGACTGATTTGCCTAAGGGAGAACTGTTTTAAGATCCCCGGGTTCACCCGGGAACTGTTGCAGGATTCGCCCTGGGCTCTAAAGATGCGGTGATTGGCACTGGTTGCGTGACTTGGGGTGCCGTGGAAGAGCGTGGACGCAGATTAGTTTATTTCAGTCAGTTTTGGTTTTGAGGCTCTTAGGAAGGTGTGGTTGACTGGAGTAGGATGAAGAGGCTGTAAAATGGTTCATTAGGCGCCATCATGCAGGGGTCTTGAAATTTTTACTGAAGGGATCCAAGATGGGGGCGGGTGGTCAGTGGCAGTCTGGATAATTTTAGGCAGTTTTGGCCGCTTTTATACTATTTTCTAGTGATACCATATTTTGTATCATGTGTCCAGAGAACATAAGTGCGTGAAAATGATGTATTGAGAACTGGGCCTTCATAATTTTAATTAATTTAGGTTTAATTGCAATTTCTGGAGGTTGGAGCCAAGATTTCCGTGTTTTTACCTATTAAAAAATGGAACCGTGTTCTGGAAAGACCCCTGTGGCAACTGCCTCCTTGAAATCTTCCTGTCTCTGGTGCAAGATGACTTCCACAGTTGTGGGGCACAGAAGGCCCCCAAGACGTGTGTGTGTGTGTGTGGGGGGGGGGGGGGGTGCTGCCTGATGTCCACAGGTGGATTCTAGCTGGTGATGGCAGTCGTGGAGTTCAGGGGACATAGCAGCCCTGCACGGTGGCCTGGGGTGGGCCGTGCCCCCCTTCCTAGTGGGAGACCCGTGGGGCGCCCCCCATCACATCTTATGCCAGCTGTGCCCCTGGCAGCTGCGGGCCAGGCGTGGGCGGGGGCGCGGGAGGCTCCTTCTGCACGCGCGCGCCGCAGGTGGTTGTGCTCTTGGAAGCTCTGGGTGCCGGCCGCGCGCCCCCTAGCGGTCTGTGCCCGCAAATGGTACTCGGCCCGCTAAACTAGGCTTCAGGTTACGCATGCGCACACAGCCAACACTTGTGCCCTGTCAATCAAGGCTTCCTTACCCCCTCCCACTTCTCTCCCTCCTCCCCTTTTCACTTCCCTCCTCCTCCGCCTCCCGCCGCTCCTCTCCCTCCTTCTCCCCCTCCGTTTTCTCCCCTTCGCCCCCGCTTCCCGTTTTCTCCATCCCTCCTTTTCCCTTCCCTTCCTCTCTCCCATCCCCTCCTCTGCGCTCCCGCCTCTCCCTCTTCGCTCCTCCTCCCTCCTCTTTCTCGCTGCCGCCTCCCTCTCCCTCTGGCTGCCCCCTCCCGCTCTCTGCTGTTCCTGTGCCGGCCGCTAGAGGTCATCAGGATGGTTTCTAATGTGGCCCCTCCCATGCCGTAGGGTCTGTCTTGAAGGATGACCTCAGCCGTTCGCCTCTCTGTCCTCAAGGACCACCTGTGGACGCCCAGCTGACGCCAAGGTGCTTGCGCCCACCTCCACCTTGTGGTACCTCAGCCCTTCCTGTGGCAGTTTACCCGCAACGTGGCAGGCAGAACCCCGCCCGCCCTGCCACCCTCTCTGTAACACCCCCAGACCCCTGAGCCGTTAAAAGGCAATTTAAAATTTTCACTAATTACTTTTCCTCGTAATTAACTCATTTAAATTTTAACAAGTGCCAAGACTTGGGCCTTTAAGTGCGTCCTCTAACTTTTGATCAATTGCAGAGGACGCTGGGAACACGGATTCCTGGATCCCACCAGCCTGCGGCAAAGCAGCCACCGGCAGCGACCCCACCGCCACCCCGGGACCGGGACGACGACGGATGAAGAGGACCAGAGCTGACCGGCCAGCTGTCCGCCTTGGCTAAAGGCTTAAACCAGTGCCCTAGTGAGGGGGCGTTGGTGACGAACCCCTGACCTTTGCTCTGCTTCTGCCTTTTTGCTCTGAATACTTGCCGCTAAGTCTCAGTCTGTGTTAACCTGCCAGCCCCCTGGCGGCTTTCCGTCCCCGGGGAGGTGTCGGTCTTTCTCACTCGACTCTCTTGGCGCCCGTATGATGTCCTGAATGCAAGGGTCCCTTTGGGAACTTCTCAGGAGGCGGACCTGGGCCAGGGGCACGACCAGCATCTCACTGGCAGTTCCAAGGCCCTGGGTGGGCTTCTGGAATGAGCCTGAGCCCCGACGTCATGCCACGGAACTGCCAGGGGCACCCCCAGCTCCTCTGAGCTCTCCCCGTCCCTTCTGGGGGAACGGGGACGAGAAGGGCAGTCTCCCAGGGGTTGTGAGTACTGAATGAGATGAAGCCGCCTTGGGCAGGGCCGGGCATAGCGGAGGCCGCCAGCAAATGTTTGTTGAAAGAGTTTGGTGGGTCAGTCGGGCCCCACCCGCTCCCCCGTCTTACCCTCTCGTTTATCCTCCTGCAGCGCTCCGGACAGCCCCAGTCCGTCCGCGGGGCTCTCCCCCCACCAGGTAGGGCTCCACCCAGACGGGCATCGGGCTGACACGAGTCAAGGCAGGCACTGGGCCTGTGGTCGTTTCCAGAACACTCTGTGTTCTTGGTCCGCGTTACGGCTATGTCAGACGTGCATGTGAGTGAGGCGGCCCCGTTTACAGAGGAGTATGAATTCGGCCTCGATTTGAGTAATTTTAAAGGGGAGGGGGCGCAAGAGGGCCTATTTGAGCTGAGCGCCCCCGACCGACCCCCACCCCAGGGGGGACAGGACCGATTTACGTGTCCTGAGGTCCTGAGGCTGGAGGCGCGTAAGCATCTTGTCACATCTTGTCACATCGCTGGCGAGAGAAGGGGTCCGAGTTGGACCCTGTGGGTGCCATTTGTGGCTGCCCCTTACCCCCCCCCCCGCCCCAGAGTTCTACTGAGAGCTCTTTGATTTCCAATCAAACGTTTGACAATGGGACAGCCTGTTTGAAATCCCAGCTGCCCAGGGTGGTCTCGGGGGGTCTTGGGTGGCCCCAGTGCTGGTGCCATGTGCTGGCTACACCTCTCAATAACGGTGTGACCTTAAATAAGTCGCTTAACTTTTCCGGGTCTCAGTTCTTTTCATGGCCTAAATGGGGATTAGAAAAAAAAAAAAAACACACAAAAAAACACCCGCGTTTATCTGCCCCACAGGGCGCTTTTGAAGACCAAATGATGTAACTACTGTGAAAGTGCTTTGTAAATTGCTGTGGAAATTGCAGAGATACTTAACACCAGGAGGCTGTCCCTCACTGTCACACACCCAGCCCCGTGGCTCACCCCACCCCCTGCAGGAATACCAGCCAGCACCCAGTGGGTGCTGTGTGTGTTGCGCTCAATACATAAATTCCAGAATAAATAAAAACAGTTCAACAAACATTTTCTGGAACTTCGACAATATGCCCAGCCGCCCAGGCCCGGTCTGTGCTACAAAGATGATGAAAACAGTCTCTAGGGAGCTAATTGGGGTCCTCGTTTGACCGCCACTTTCTTTTCGTCCCTTTTAAGCCAACCGGTTTTGTCCGGACAAGACAAAAACAACTCGGTCCGCTTTAGAGAGACGGGGCTTGGTGTAGAGAACAGCTCCCAGGCTTCTGAAAGGGGCTGATTGGATTATGTGGCAAATGAAGGTGGACGGATGACTTGGAAGGTGACAAATGAAGTGGGCGGAGATCTGCTGTGAGTTAATCCAGGCTATTAGGAGGGACCTTTTGTCTTCCAGAGGCTGGCAGGAGCTTTTACCACTGGGTTTTGCATCCTTAATGTAAGGACGCATAATTTATGGTCAGTGAAAAACCCAGGCCCCAGCGAGATTTGAGTGGGCTGTAAAATTGAGCGTCCCGCTACCAGTGAGTAATTACACTGAACGGTTATGTCTCCCTTTGCAGTTGGCAAAGGCCTTTTTGCAAACCATCCATTCATTTGAATCTCACAACTCCTTGTCCCGGGACCCAACCCGGGGCTGGCTTGCACCTCCGTGGGGAACAGAGGCCGTCAAGGGGCCTTCAGATTAGGCCCCAGGGCATCTGAAGGGAGAGTGTCCCCCCCAGCCCCTCCCATCTCCATCGGGCCTTCCCTCCCGATTCCTAATCTGGCTTTCTCTATGGCCCTAGGCCTCCAGGTGTCACCTGCCTCCTTTCTGGTCACTGTCTCTTTCCTTTCACAGCCAAGCTTCTCAAAAGGCCTGTCTTCACTCGCTGTCTTCCTCCCTCACCTCCAATTTCCTCTCCAACCCACTGCTTCCTGACTTCCGCCGCCGATCGGCTCTCACGAAGGTAATGACTTCTTTTCTGGCGCTTAAAGCTTGACGCGTTTCTGGCTCCCGGACACATACGTGGACACACAGACACACACTCCACGGACACACCCTGTCTCCCTCGTACATTCCTTGCGGCTCTGACTCCCTTCTGTTGACAGACACCCCTCCTCCCCGCTTTGGAGACTTCCAGAGTCACCTGCTCCTGGCCTCTCTCCTTCTTAGCCTCTCCCAGGAATGTCTGGACCTCTCGCCTTCTGGAACCTGCCTCTTAGCATCTCAGCCTGGGTTGGGGTCTGAACCCCCCTGAGCCCTGAGGCCTCGGGGCAGGTCAGTTTTTCCAAGCCACCTTTTTCTCAGTTGCGGAATAGAGGTCTTTTCCAGGCAGGCCGGGCGGGCTGTCTTGCAGCGAAGGACCAGACACTATTTGCGGGACTTGAAAGGAAGTCAGTAAAGAGTCAGCCATCTGATTTTCCTTATAGGTTAGATGCCCACAGGGAGGACCAAAGAGGGAAGATTTGTGGGCAGGACCAAGCACCCCCCCCAAAAAAAAAGTAGGAAAGGGAAATTTGGAAAATATTAAAATCCACCAAAAAAAAAAAAAAACCTACATCCAGAGAAAAGGTTCCTTCTTGGGTTAGGCGAAAAGAAAGTAAACAGGAAAAAAGGTTTTAAATTGATTATCCCAGTGACAAATCCCAGGAAGCTTTCAAATCAAATTGCCCCATTTTGGGTTTTTAACTCCTTCTGTCAGGTTTAACCTCTTTACCTCCCGCATTCTGGCTCCCGCCTCGGCCCCCTTGGCTGGTGATTAAATCCCGAAGGGCCGGGCGTCTTTCGGTGCTTGAAAGACCCCTTCCCCTCCCCCCAGCTGTGTTTTTCAGTTTTCCTCCACGTCCGCCCTTAATGAACACGGGGCTGATCTTGGGCCTCGTCAAGGAAGAGGCTGATGAAGTGGCCGCTGGATTCCAAAATTCAACTCCTAAGGAGCCTTCTTTGTCTGAGAAGGAAAAACACACTGATTACCGTAATAAGGTGAACTGGTGGTGTGGGGCAGGGCCTAGAGGCCACCCTTGTCGTGTGGGTGCCGGAGCCCAGCTTTCACCTGCTCCGCACTTGTCTCCGCTTCTGGCCCTGCTCGCGGCCCAGGCAGCGGGGTTGGAAGCTGAAAGCAGCTCTGGGCCACAGATAGGGACGCTCTGCAGAAGATTCCTTTGTTCGCCGTGGGGGTGCACGTTTCCAGTGCTTGCTGGAACCTGACTCGTTTTGGGGCTCACTAGCGGGGACCATGTGAGAGTCCCAAAGGCTGGAACAGTCAGCTCAAGGGCAGCAGCCGCAGCACAGAGTCGGCGGCCAAATGCCCCCCATCCCGGTCAAGAAGTGACGGGCCTGCGTCCCCACAGCCCCTCTCCCCCGCATGGAAGGGCGTGATTCGGGCTCCCGTTTGGCCCCCACACTGATGAGAGTGAGGGTCAGAGGGCCAGCGATTTGGCAGGATCACTTAGATCTGGCACCAGAACCTGTAGCCACTCCTACTCCCCAAACGCCACCCCCGTGTGTCCTGGGCCCCCCCGAACCCCCCACCCCCCTTTCTGTCCTGATCCTTGAACCCCGCAGACTCCATGTAGTAGAAACCTGCCCTTATTTTTTTTTAGTTGTTTTTATTACGGTTGATTTACAATGTTCTGTCAGTTTCTGCTGTACGGCATGGTGACCCGGTCGCACGCAGGTACATGCATGTGCATATACATCTTTTTCTCACATCGCCCTCCGTCAGGTTCCATCACACGTGAGCAGACAGAGTGCCCGGTGCTCTGCTGCAGGGAAACCTGCCCTCGTGAGTCCTGAGTTCTGGATGTTTCTCACCCTAAGGTGGATGAATCGAGATCAGATCGGTCACTCAGGTTAAATTCCAGGCTCCAGCCAGATCTTCAGCCAAACCGAAAAAAAAAGAACAAGGGAGACGTGAGATGTCTGGAGCAGGAAAACTTCATGGGTCAGAATGAGACGCTCTTTCCAAGCTGGCAAACCCGACCCGAGCCCCCTGCCCTGAACCGACTCAGAGGACGCCCAGGTGGCCACTTAGGGTCTCCACCTCTTTCGGTGGTGGTGGTGGTGGTGACCCAAACGTTGCCCCGACTTGGGAACTGCAGGCCAGTGAGCCCCTCTGAGAGGAGGGGGTCTCACAAAAACCTACCCTCCGTGCAGTTTTTTCGGAGTAAAACAATAGAGCAGCTGCTGGTGTTTCTAAAAGACTTTTATTCTATTAAAAAAATTTTTTTTATGAAAGTATAGTTGATTGACAGTGTTCTGTCAATTAAGAGGATTTATTTTAAATGGGAAAAAAAAATCCCTAGGACCCTCAGATACATACGGGTTATTAAAACACACGCCCCAAGTCCTGAATATTCTGGCATTTGACAGTCTGGGGAGGGTGGCAGGCAGTTGTCTACTGAGGCCACCAGCAGAGGGGTCTGTGCTAATTGCTCAGCGTCGGGTGTGGGGGCCAGTTTTAACTTGGCCTTGTTTCTGTGGCACACGGGACCCCTGTGTCCCACTCTTCGAGCCCAGGGGTCCTGCCAGGCGTCCTGCGTTGGCCTCCTGACTCCCAGGGCCCGCTGGTCTCAGAATCCATCATGAAGTCAGTCCTGGAGGCTTAGGAGTGAGGCCAGGAGTTACCCCCAGTCTTCTGATTTTCCCTTTTTTTCTTTTTCTGCTTTTGCTGCTCTCCCTCTGTTCTTTACCCTACCTTTTTTCCCTTACTCCGTCGCCATGTCCTAGTCTGGTCCCCTGGGGGTGCCCGAGCCCAGCCCACTCCTCCTTGGGGTGTCCCAGCACCAGCCTGGCACCAAGTGGGGTTCAGTAAGAGTATGTGGGATGTATGTTTGGACAGATGAGTCAATGAAGGAACCTGACTGCCCGACGGGAGTGGTGGGGAAGGCAGGGCATTGCAGGTCCAGCGGGGAGGGCGCTGTGCTTCCCCCGAGAGGAGTGGGTGCCGCCCCACCTCACCCCACTGGAGTGGGGGCCTCAGCAGTCTCACGCCTTCCTTCACTCATGCGTCCATCCCGTCATCCAACAGTTGATCCTTACTGAGCAAGCCCACCGCCTGGCCCCGGGCTGGGCGCCCGCCACGCTAGGGCGCTTCTTGATGGCCTCTGCCTCCCCGGGAGGGCGGGCCGGGGGGGTTGCTGCTGCCGCGGGCGCTGCAGCTGCAGCTCCTGCTCGAGAGAAGGCAGCGGGGGGGTGCGAGGGGCCGGCCGGTTAGCCTCTGGCCGGCGGGCCCCCTTTTCAATGGACCCCCCGCCCCGGGACCCTTGAACCTGCCCTTCTCTAGGGCTCTGCCCTCTTGGCCTCCCCCCGCTCCCCGCGACCTGCTCCGTAGCTGAGTGCTATTCTGGACCCTGAAGTTCAGGACTGAGGTGGGGGCACGGGGACAGCTGTGGTGTGTGTCCCCTTGGGCTCTGCGAGGTGGGGTCTGTGAGCGGGACCCCTCCCTCCGTGACGCCTTCCTCCCCTCCGCCACCCACCCCCCCCAGTCGTTGGCTGGGGTTTGTCCAGTGCAAAGGGCAGGTGGCTGGGGGGACCTCCGGGGGGCGTTGCAGGCTCTGCCTGGGCCCGGCTGCCCACCTGTTTGCTCGCTACCTGGTGGCTCTTCCCCCGGCTCCTTCCCAGCAGCCAGGGTGCCTGCCCACCCTCTGTGCCCGTCACTGGGCTCAGGACCCTCTGGGTCTCGGCTGCCCCGCGCTCCGCCTAGCAGGTTGGTTCTCCTTGCTAAGCGCACACCTGTGGCTACCTGGCCTGCCCGCTGCCTCACCCCCCCAGTGCAAGGAAGCCCTCCCCACTCAGGGCCACCCAGCGGGTCTCCAGTGCCTTGGGACAAGCCCGAGCTGGCCCGCTACCGCCCCGGTCATTCTCGGATGCCTCTTCCCCTGGGCCTGGCCTCTCGGGGTCTCAGTGACCGGGGGCTACAACCAGATTTTTGTCCTGCTCGCCTTCCCCCCACCCCCAGACCCCTTGTCATCGGGTCCTGCTGTGGCCGCCCTGTCCCTGGCCCTGCTGCCACCCGGCCTCTCGCTTCTCTTCCTGCACCTCTTCCCGTTGTAGCAGCCCCAAGAGCTGCCTCCCTCCACGGAAAACCAAGCTGCAGGTGAGACCGGGCTCCGTGGCCTTTCTTGGTGTGTGTAGGTGTGTGGCTTTTCCGGGGGGCTTGCCTTGCGGCCGCCCGACTTCCTGCCTCTCCCCAGGGTCGGCCTGTCCTCGACACGGTGGCAGCGACACTCGGCGGAAGAACCGGACGGAGGAGGCCGAGGAGTCACTGAGGACCAGCGCCCCTTCGGGACGGTCGCCTGGTGTCTTATGCCTCACGGCCCCTTCGGGAATCGGGTGAGTCCCTGCTTTCACCGGACACCGCGATGTCACCAGGGTCCGCTCACATCTCAGTTCGAGACTGTGTACATTTCAGCTGGGAGGGGGGGCCTGGTGTTCTGGAAGCTTCCTGGAGCTGAGACCCTGGCCCCACGGGGCCCAGGTGCTGGCCTGCCGCAGGCCAGCACGGTAACTGCAGAAGTGTCCCCCTCCGGTCTGGGCCCCTGAAAATCGGCGCAGGCCGGGCACATAGTAGGTCCTTAGAAAGTTTTGCGGATCCCCGTTCGCGGAATAACAGTGCTTTTGCCCTCCCGACGTCTGGCGAGCGGGCTGGTGCGGAGATGTGGAAATCGGAATGCTTGTCTGCTCTGTTGCCCAGAGAACCTTTCTCCCCACGAGCCGTGGCAGCGTCAGTGGCCGTGAGAAAGCTGGTTTCTCACACGTGAGGCTTTGATAACGTCCTGTGATCAAACAGCAGTTTTTGAGTGAGTTCTTCTCCTGGCCTCTTCTCCTCACCCTGAAACTGCAATGCGATGAGGACGGTTTTGTTTGTTTAAATAAAACCAGTGACGGCAGGGAAGAAGAGAGGGGGCGATCAAGAAGAGAGGGGGCGATCGCAGCCCGTCACGCACTCTGGGATGGGTCGCTTGTTTCTCTGGGCTTCACTTATTCAAGATGCGCTCATGGAGCCACGGGGGCCCGGCGTTGGGGATCTTACGGGGGTGCTTCACACCAGCTCGGCCGTAAGGACCGGAGGATCTGGTTGGGGCGTCCTGGGAGGCCCCGTGCGGTGACGTGGCTTGTGTGGATGCCATGACGGGGAGCAAAGAGGCTCAGCTGAGGGCACCCTCCTTTAGGGCTCCCAGGGGTTGAGCCCATGGTGGGGCCCGGCCAGGCTCACGCAGGGGCCGGGGGTGTTTTCAGAGCCCGAAGCCCAGTGGAGCGTGGCTGGCTCCGGGCGCGTGTCTGAGGCCTTCCGGCTAGCCGCTGGGGCGAATGAAAGTGCAGGTAGATGCCAGGGGGGTCAGGTGGGGGACGGGAATGGCCTGGATGGGGGACAGAGTGGACTCAAGTGCCCAGATGTCTGAGGAGGCTCGAGGGGCCCAGCACGGTTTGCTGGTTCCCCTGCCGCCACCCCCTTGTCGCTCCTGGGCGGGGTCTCTGAAAGAGGAGGGCGATGCCCGGGGCTCTGTGTCAGGCTGGGGTCCCTGCCTCTGTGAGCATCCGCCTTAGGGGCCTGCTGCCCAGGCAGAGTGGCCAGAGCCCCGTGCCGCCCTGGGTCTCGGTTTCCAGGGCAGCTCGCATCAAGCAGATTTTGGAGACAGATTTTCCCCCGTCCCACCCTTCTCCGCTGAGCTGGAAATGGGGTGGGGTATTTATTATTTTTCAGCCAAACCCATCAGAGCAGGCCGAGAGGGGAGAGGTATGGAGGCCGTGGGACTGATGCCTGGGGCAGCTTGTCTTTGCTCCCCCGGAGACCCAGCAGGCTGCAGGGGGAGCGGGAGTGTTCCCCCAGGGCTAACTCCAGGGAGGGGGTGCCGGGAAGGCTCTGCCCTGTGACATTTACTCCATAGCTGGCATTTGCTGAGCGCCTGCAAACACAGTGACGTGGAAAGGAGGCCTGGGAGGGGAGCTTTGCAAAGGGCAGAGACGGGCTTCGCGGTGTCGTCATGTCCGGAGCTTACCAGAAAGATCCGCGTAGCTCGTGGGAACCAAATGCCCGGGGCTCCCTGACCCCCACCTCGGGGATGTCTTGGGACTCAGGTGGGCTGCGCCAGCGGGTGGAGTCGAGGTGGAGCCGAGTCCCGGCCAGTTCCAGGCTTTTCTAGCCTCCGCCCCCGCCGCCGGCCCCCGGGGTTGTGTTCTGTTTCAGGGAAGCCCGTGAGGGCTCAGTCTCAAGCGGAGGCAGATTTGGGGTTTTGTGTGTCAGTCGGGAGGCGGCAGACGGGTAACCAATAGGTCAGGTGCTCCGTCAAGTTCGAACGTCATATCCGTCAGTCTCGCCGCCGATCATCCCAAGACTTGCAGAAAGGCCATTTTAAGTGTTGAGAGAAACGATCCGTTTCAGGAAAATTCTGTCTTGATGGATGGGCCGTCCTGGAACGGCAAGGGGATGGAAATGAGGTCCTGGCTTGCCCGGACGGGCCGAGGACCACGGCCTTTTGGTGGGAGGGGCTCTCTGGCTGTTTGTCCGTCCCGGGGGCCTGAACGTACGGGGTGGGTAAGGTACCAGGGACGAGACGGGGGTCTTGCCTGAAAGCGGGCCCCCGGGTGGAGGTCCGAGGGGCCGAGGGTGTAGCTTAGCCTCTGTGTCCCGGGAAAGGAAGAGAACGCCCCGTTCTCACCCCCGCGTTTCCCACCTGCTCCTGGGGCCGAGCGCAGCTTTCAGGGCCCCCGACCCAGTGCCTCCTGACGTGTGACTCAAACACCAAATGTCTTTCCAAGCACGTCTCCAAATCATGTCCAAAACTGGCGAGACTTAAGGGCAACAGGATGCACGTGTTTCTTATTCATTCATTTACATGAAGTAAATTACATGTGTTTTTTTTTTTTTTAAATGACCAATCTGATTTCCAGAAAGAAAAAAAAAAATCACCTGTCTTTAATGAGCTGGCTAATGAATTTGTCCCTGAAAAGAGGCAGGCGGCTTCACACAGGAGGGCGTGTGGAGGAAGACGCCTCAGGGTCCCCCAAGCTCAGAGGGCGGTGGGCAGCGTAGCACCCACGGGGTCCACCCAGGGAGTCTCGGGGCCGCCGGGGGCCTTGTCTCTTTGGAAGACTGGAATTTAACAAGAGGCAAGTGAGTCCCAAGAACTAGGTCCCCTTTCCCTCCACGCCTTTGAGCCCCGTCCCCTGTCCCGAAGGAGTCGAGCCTGGTCTCCCATTCCTGGTTTGAGCATGTGGAAAATTCTGGAAAAGAGTTGTGTCTTTCCCGATGAGTCCATCTCGAGCCTGGGGTCCCCGTCTTTCCTGTTTTCTTTGTTCTGAGCCGCGGCGTGCAGGGGCTTTGCGTGGGGTATGCCATTTCCCAGACGGGGGATTGAACCTGGGCCGCAGAGGTGAATTCCCGGCCACCAGGGGGTTCCTGGGGTGCCCGTTTTGCTCAGCTTAGGGCAGGAGGGACGGCTTTTGCTCTGGTGTCTGGTGCCAGTGGGCAGTCCCGAGTCTTTGAGAAGCGGGCTGCTTCAGAAGTAGACGCCCCTCAGTGTGGAGGGGTCCGTGTTTCGGAGCCAGGAGAGGAGGGAATGGGGGAGCCATGGGGCGTCCAGTGGGAGGAGCCCTCCTACCACCCGCCAGTGTCCCCTCCCAGGCACCCCCTCGCCGCCCCAGGACACAACAGCAGGAGGCGTCTTAGGTTCACTCGGTCCCCTCTGTGCCCAGGGGAGCCGCCTGGTGCCCGAGAGGCCCATCTTGGCGACGCCTGCACATCCGGGAATTTCTGGTGCTTCCAAATTTTGGACACTCGGTCCCCAGTCCCAGTCTTCACGGTGGAAACGCGTGGCCGGAGCTCCGCTCCCGGGGGCCGTTCGGGAGGTGCCTCGGCCTCGTGAGGGACCAGTGGGCACAGCAGGTGCCGAAGCCGAGGCCGGCGTAGGCCCCGATTCGGGGCTTGTGGGGGGCGGGAGGGTGGGAGAGGAATTAATTAAGGGAGAGGAGGGTGGCGGAGGGTGTAGTGTGACTCTCTTAATTGCTCTCCAGTTTCTTTGGGCTTAAAAAAAATCCAGATGGAGAATTCTTAAGTCCTCCGTCCTGGGAGTCGGGGAGGGGCGAGGAAGGCGGCCCACCACCTTCTGCCCGGCTTCTCTTTGCCTGGTGAATAGGGTCTTTGGCAGGGGCTTAAGGAGGAGACTCTTAGCCTGGGATCTCCCAGGGCGGTTCGGGTGGAAACAAAGGCCCAGGCAGAAAGGAATGTGGGCCCCGCGGAGGACAGCCACCTGGGGTTAATTGGGAGGCTGAGTGCAGATGGGCTTTCCCAGGTTCTGTGAATGCGTGCTCTCAATAGAAGGTGGCTTTTCTTCACATGAAAAGAAGGAAACCTCAATTACCTTCCCCTGAAACAGAGTGTGTGTGTGTGTGTGTGTGTGTGTGTGTGTTCCCTTCGGGGGCTGACGCAGGCCCCTCGCCCTTGTGTGTGTGTGTGTGTGTGTGTGTGTGTCGTGAGCTCCGAGACAAGAGACAAGAGGCGGCACAATGCACGTCTCACCAGCCACCCCGTCAGCGCGACCCTGGACATGCCCGGGCATCCCTGTTCTAGGGCTTTCTTTCTGCGGGTTTCTCAGAGTTGCTGTGCCTGTAAACAAGAGCTTGATCAGATGGGGCCTGATTCCCGAGACACAGCCGGAGATCGAACCGGCCGGGACTCCGGGATGGAAAGTCGGGAAGGGGGACCCTCGGGGCCGAAGACTGGCCGCACGTCCGTGCTGGCTGTCCAGACCGCAGCTGCGCGGGGCCTTCCGCCTTTCCAGCCCTTTCTCCGGGCTGTCCTGTGGGTGGGCGTAGAGCCATTCCTACCAGGCCGAGCGGCTGGCGGTCCAGGGGGCTGGGGTCCGAGTTAGAAAGGGCCAGGGAGCAGGGGTCAGCAGGGCCCACAGGGTTGGGGGTGCCCCTGAACAAGCGGGGGGGGTGTGTTCCTTGAAGTTGGAGGGAAAACTCTTTGGACCGCCACTGCCTCAAACTGCCCTGAGGGCTCACACCCCTCTGGGGGGCCAGGGGCAGAGTCCCTGACACAAGTCGGGGCAGGAGTCCAGGGACCCGGTCTTGGCCACTGTCTTGTACTGTGGCGTCTGGGCCTCAGTTTCCCCGTCTGTAAAATGAGACAGTAGCCTGTCAGGTCTTCATATTCGGCGCGGCAGAAGCAGCAGGGGATATCAGTGCTA
The DNA here is from genome assembly GCA_004024745.2 of Catagonus wagneri. Taxonomy (NCBI): domain Eukaryota; kingdom Metazoa; phylum Chordata; class Mammalia; order Artiodactyla; family Tayassuidae; genus Catagonus; species Catagonus wagneri. The sequence continues at coordinate 11,835,009 of PVHT021183632.1, forward strand.
GAGAGGCGGTGCCCTTTCCCGGAGGAGGGTCCGAGGTCCTGCCGCATCCAGGTTGGGCCTCCACCGGCCTGCCTGCGGGGAGCAGGGTGCACCCGTGCTACTCAGGCCTTGCCAGTTGCGGGGGAGAGTTCAAAATAGCTTTTTTTTTGGGGGGGGGAGGAGTGCCTACGGCATTTGGGAGTTCCAGGGCTGGGGACTGAACCAGTGTCACGGCGGTGACACGAGCCAGAGCAGTGACAGTGCCGGATCCTTAACCCTGCTAGGCCACCGGGGAACTCCGGGGGAGAGGGTTCAAATCGGGTGCTCTGGGCACCCGAGGCTCAGGTCGCAGCTCTGGAGACCGGCCCCAGCCTCTGCTCAGCTCCCACCAGGGGGACGATCTTGGCCCCTGTCTCCAGCCCCCTGTCTCCAGCCCCCTGGGCCTCACTCTTCTCATCTGTGAAATGGGGCAGTGTAGGAGCTCAGTCACCATAGGACCCCTGGGGCTCTGGGTAGCGTCTCGCTGCCTCAGCGGTCACCTGTGGGTGGTTTGGGTGCCCTGTGTTTAGAATCCAAGGGCTTGCGGTCACTGGGCCTCCGCCTTCCAAACCCTTCTGCTTCAGAGATGAGGAAATCAGGAACCCGAGGGGCCAGGGTTGGCAGGCCCTGGACGCGAAGCCCTCGGCCTATGGCTCAGCAACCAGGTGACCGTCCTCGGCCAGTCCCCACGGTCAGCTTTTTGCGAACACGCAGGACTCGCGCCCTGGGACAGGGATTGCATTTTGTGGCACCTTCTTCCAAAGAGGTGGGCCGCCGGCCAGGCCTGGAACACCTTTCTGGGCCTTGTCGTGAGCCTGGCCCTGTGGCTACAGCCCCGGGAGGGTGTGGCTCGCTGCCCCGCCGCCGTGTGCCTTTTCGTCACGAGACCCTCGGCCACACCTCTGTTGGCGCCCGGGCTCGCTCGGCTGAGAACTTTCTGAAAAAGCCATCAGGGAGGCAAGTTCTGAAAAAACCATCAGTCCCCGGGCCTTCAGCGGCTGCTGCCCGTCTCGGGCTCAGTCTTGCAAGCATCCCGGGCCACCTGTCTTTGTGCTTCGGCGCGTGGACGGATACAGCGCCCAGAACCAGGCCTGCGCCCGGTGATCGCCGGGCCGGGTTGCGGCCTTTGTCTTGTGACCTTGGTTGCTACAATACCTGTGAGCCCAAACGAGGGACAGAAAAATTGCCAGCTTCAATTAGACCAGCCGACTGCCTTTCCGAAGGCTGCCTCCACGACTCTGTCCATTAACGGTAAACATACGCCAAATAGGCCTTAATTCTCTCTAATTGCCTACTCCTGAAGCGAAGAGCAAAATTCCAGGAAGAGGCATATCTGTAAACATCCCCCACGGCCCGGCCAGCTGGAATTAGAGGGCCGGTGGGGGCCCGCACGAGAGCGAGGGGGCCGTCATTTCAAAAGAGGACCCAATTAACTCCCCCGTTTTCATAAATGGGCCCGGAACGTCCAGGGCCCCGGCCTTCACAAAGGCACAGGAAATTAGCTCTGCAAAGAGCTTGCATTTGTGGGCTGGTCGGGGGGAGCTGCAAGAGGGTGGTCTGGACTCAACAGGTAGGAGGCCTGAGATCTGGGGTGAGGCGATTCCGATTTGTGGAAACCACTGGCTCTCTGAGAATCACCGTTTTTATTAAAAAATCACCCTCTGACCTCTTTCCTGGCTCAAAGCAGTCCCCCGCGCTTTGTACCAGAAGAGGTGCCAGCTCAGTGAGGTTCTCTCGGCCCCCAGAAAAGACGAACTCTTCAAATCTTGAGAGGCAGAGCTAGAATTTTCTAATCCTGTTAAGGCCCGGAGGGTGTTTGCGGGGTGCCCAGCCGTGCTCCCCGCGCGGCTCGGGAGCTCAGCACGCGCCTTAGCGAGCTCTTCGCCCCTGGACCCTGTAAAGAGGCCTGGTGTTGTCTTTTGGTTCCAGACAGTGACTCATGTTGTGGCGTCTCCATCTGTTCGGATCACAGCCCGGCACTGCAGGGCCCATACGTCACAGCAAACCCGGGGCTGGTCCCGCAGGTGGGAACCTAGGCGAGTCCTTGGCGGCGTTGTGGCTTCGTTAATTGTGGACAGTCAGGAGCTCGGAGGGCTCCTGGGGTCCCTGGGGCAGAAGCAGGAAAAAACCCAGATGCCCTGAGCCGCTTCTGATTTCCCCAAAGAGAACCAAACCAGAACCACTGAGCAAATCACTTTCCCGGTGCTTAGTCCCCCGGGTAGTGCCGGGGCCTGCGGTCTTGCTGTGTGTTTGGGTCTGGAGTTTTTTTTGTCATCATAGGACCGTAGTGATAATGAGAGGGCCGCCTGGGCACTCCCGGGCTCCTGGAGAGAGCTGGGAACCCTCTCAGGGGGCATCGGGCACGACACGGGGACCCAGAGGGCCCCTAGGAAACCGGAGTCAGCCCTTGGTCACCCATGAGCTGGTGGCTGCTTAATGAGCACTTATTTATACATTTCAAAGACTTTGCGTTTCTTGGTTGTCAAATCGAGCAGTTAAGGGAGAACAGGGTTTGGGAAGCTCAAGGCCAGGGAGGAAATTCTTAGGAGGATCGGAAGTGAGAGGTGGGCGCCCCGTGCCCTGGCCAGGTCTTGGGTGCCCCAGTGCGTGCGTCACCGGGCCAGAGACAGAGGCAGCCGGGTGGGGGCGGGGCTACCCCAGTGGCTTCGGTCAGGGCTGGGGAACGAGGGCGTCTCCCGTCCTAGGGGTTCTCGCAGGCCCACGGGGCGCTGCGCCCCCTCGTTCTTGCCCCAGACTGGTTTTGCCGGCACCGCCTCCCAGCACTGTTCCCCCCACGCCCTGTCAGCCAGCCCTCCCCGCCTCCCCCAGAGCCTACAGAGCCTGGGTGCGAAATCCACTCCCTTAAAACATCCTCAAAAAAAGAAAAAAAACGAATTGTTTCTTTCTTTTCCTGGGCAGTTGCCTTTACCTATTTTTGCCACACCTGCAGCACGCGCAGGTTCCTGGGCCAGGGATCAAACCTGAGCCACCGCAGTGACAGCGCCAGCTCCTCAGCCCCCTGGGGCATCAGGGACGTCCTGAGCCATTTTAGATTCACAGGAAGAGTGGCAAGTGCAGAGCGTTCTCATGAACCCCTCCCGCCCGTCATTACATTACTGTGGCACATTTGTTAGCGTTGACGAGCCAACCTGGACAACAGATATTAACTCAAGTCCATTGTTTACATCATTAAGGGGTCACTCTTTGTGTCCTACCGTCTATGGGTTTTGACAGATATAAAACCCCGTGTCAGTCATTATTCAGCTTTTTTTTTTTTTTTTAAACTTTGAGGCAGATGCTTAAGGTCAAAGCCGGACGTGCCTGGTCATGGCTTGTCCGTGGTGATGAGCGAAACGCGGACGCGGTTGTTCACGGTGAAGGCGTTTGTCCAGGCAGCATCGTCTCTCCTCTTCCATCCTGTGGTTTCAGGACCCACTGCCCACGAAAGAGCCTGCGACCCACTTCCCTGGTCTCGTCCGAGGCCAGCTGTGCGGTTGCTCCTGCTCCCTGGCCGTGACCCCGCTGCGCCCTCCCTTCCAGGGAGCCTCCCACCCCGGCTTTTGGCGCATCCGGCTCGGCCCTCACGCGTGCGGTGGCCCTGACCCTTTGGGGTCCACGGAATAGCACTCGGCATCATGGGGAGCAGGGGCCGTCCCAGCCCAGGAGCCGTGCTCTGCGCAGGCACTCCTGCCCCAGGTGCCGGGGTGGGGAGCCGGGCAGGTGAGAGCGAGTGGGCGAGTGTCACGGAGAGAGAAGTGCTTGGTTTCACCAGCTCCGCGCCTGCTCCGGGTTGGGGCGGCCCAGCTTCTGTCGGGCGAGATTCTATTTCAGTGACCCGTCGCTTTCTCGTTCCAGTGGGAGCCATCATCTGACATCCTCCATGCGAAGGGAGGACGCTCGACGCCCGCACCCTCCAGCTCGGAAACCGTAAGTTCCTGGGTTGTGGGGAGCGCATCGGTGGCTGGTCGCCAAGGGTGGCGGGTGGCCACCCAGAGCAGCCTAATGAGAGGGACTGGTGAGCGCTGGGCGGTGGTCCGTTCACGGGAGATGGGTGCCCAGAGAGCCAAGCTGAGGGCGGCCCTGGGGGCCTGTGTTCTGAAGCAGGCCCCCCAGCATTCTAGTGTCTTCTCCGCGGCCAAAGAATTCCCTAGGCAGCTTCAAGGGCCGGACGCCCACAGAATTTCCTCTTTCACTGCTCCGCATGAATGGCCCTTTCATTACTGAGTCTCCCTTTGGCTCTTGTGCCGCAGGGCAGACTAGGATGCAAGTGGCCTTGCTGGGGGGCCCTTCAAAGGGCCAAGGAAAAAAACGTGGGCCGAGGGACCAGCCTCTCAAACGGGCTTGGAGCTCCAGTGACCGTCGCTCCCCCCACCTCCTTCCAATGTCTGGAAAAGAGAATGGACAGATTTTCTGTCTTCAAAGTTTCCGGCTGAACCTCTTCAAGTTCTTTATTGTTGGGACCGAGACCCTCAGCAATGGCAATGGGTAGTTGCCTTTTGTATTGGCCCTGAAAGGCCAAAATATTTTTATATCGCTCCAGACAAAGCCGTCTGTTCTGAGATGAACTCTCTGTCCGTCGTTTGCCGCTGGGGAGACTGTGTCCGCCGTGTGTGTCTCTGTGTGCTCTCGGGTCTTGAAACAGGTTTCTCTTGGGGATGGCCATTCGCAGGGGTCCAGGGGGAAGCGCCTGCCCCGTGCAGGGGGACTGGGGCATCCGGCCCTAATTGCAGGTCTGCTCCCACCCCCACCCCATCTGTGTAGGATATGAGCCCCCAGGGCGGGGGGTGGGGGCGGGTTCTGGCTGCACTAACCTTTCCTGTGCCTGCGCCTGCACCCGCCATGCGTATGTGTTAAGGACTGTGGGTTGTGCGCGCCTTGGTGGTTAACTCAGTGGGAGGAGCTGGGAGGTCAGAGATAACCGTGAATGGTCCATTCTGGTCGGGAGGTCGTGGCTGGGATGTTTACCAGGTCCAGACAAGCGAATGGATGAGTAAGTGAATGAAGGCATGCGGGAGTGAATAAACAGAGAAATAGGGAAAGAAGACATCCAGCCAGGATGAGTGTGTGCCCTGAATGAGAGCTAACGGATGCACAGGAGGTCAATAGTTATAAGTCAGGAAACAGGAATGGTGATGTAAATAGGGCCACGCCCGGAACCACGCCAGGTTATCACGGACTAAGGGACACGTGAACTTCGGGTATCTGGCACCTGAAGTTTGTCATGAAAGGATGAAACCTAGATAAAAGAAAGAATGAATTAGAAGTGGACGTGAGAAAACCGGTGGTGATGAAGAGATTACGAGGCCCGTCAAAGGGAAAAGATGCAGGAGAGGGAACGAGTGCACTGGAAAGGGAAGGAAAATGGAGAGACCCCAAGTAATGAATAAAAGGAAGGTCATTTTTAAAATCAGGGGGTGAGAAAATCTATGCGGACAACACTGTTACATGATTATAAGCCAAGCATTAGGACTGATCCAAATACATCCTCTGGGTATAAAAAAAGAAATAAGCAACAGATGGAGGAATCAAAGAAAAGTTAAAAAAGAAAAAAGACCCAGGGAACCAAAGATGAGAGTTAACTTTAGCCTCAGGTTTGCTAACCCTGGGCACACATAAATAAATAAATAGCAAAATGAAAGAAAGCAGAAGGGAAAAAAAAGGATGAGTGAGCAGTGGCCATCCCTGGGCCCATATGGGAGTGTGCTGGAAAGAGCTTCCAGTCATCAGGTCCTGGGAACTGAGGTTCCATGAAAGGATTAAAAAGAGAGAGAAAAAATAAGCTGTCTAATGAAAAATCAAGGCATATGGGGGAAAAAGGAGCAAGTGTTAAGTGCAGAAATGCATTCGTGGGTGAGCGAATAAACTTATAAAAAAAGGCAGGGCTGTAGGAGTCAAGAGCACATTGTCCAATTCTAAAGTCATAGTAGCGTCACAAAATAACAGGCATCTAAATGCACAGGTGAAAAGAAAAAAGAAACAAGGGGAGTTCCCTTCATTGTTCAGCGGTTAACAAACCCGACGAGCATCCATGAGGACGCAGGTTCGATCCCTGGCCTCGCTCAGTGGGTTACAGATCCGGTGTTGCCGTGAGCTGTGGTATAGGTCGCAGGTGCGACTCGGATCTGGCGTTGCTGTGGCTCTGGCATAGGCCGGTGCTTATAGCTCTGATTTGACCCCTAGCCTGGGAACTTCCATATGCTGCAGGTACGGCCCTAAAATAGCACAAAATAAAAAAATAAAAAACCAAAAAAACCCCCACAAATGCATGAGTATCTAAAGAGAAAGATGGGATGGAGTGAGCGGGGAGGAGTTTTGGCCATAGGCACCCCTGATGCTGTTGGAGGGTTGTAATTACCCACCCCGCCAATCCCCGCCCCTGTCTGGGCGCCAGAGCTGCAGGAAGCCAAGGGAGAAAAAGTGAGGCAAGAGGAGGTTTGGAGAAGTGCAACAAAAGGAAGGGTAAATAGGTGGTGGATGGGTAGCTCCCTGGAAGGGGCTGGCCTGAGGCGTGATGATGAGGGACCGGCCCAAACTGTGGATCCTGATGGGTTAGACTCTGAGCCCTCGCGTGGATTCACGGAGTCGGTACCTGATCAAAAGAAAGAGGGAGGGAGGGGCCGCGGAGATGCAGGGCCTGGGACGGCTGTTTGCAGGTGGCAGTAGGGTCTTCACTTCTTGGCACCTGAGCTCCAAACAGTGAATGAGTGCACGAAAGAGTGAGAAAACCGTGACTGTGGGGAGCAAATCAAAAATCAGAAATGAAAGGCGGACTAAAAAATCTAAAAAGGAGAAAGGCGATGCATGAACCAACAGTGGACTATGTGGTTGAGAGAGAGCTGTTCTAGGAACAGGAAGGAGAGGGGGCGCAGAGCCAGTCGCACTGCGTATTCACATCTGGGCAGGTCAGAGCTGAAATCTTGCCTTCTAGACGTGCGAAAAATAAGTGTTAAGGAGAAGGAAAGCCTGAATGAATGCACGCACGGACGAGCGAATGGACAAGAACAAAGATTTGCAGGGACCAGCGAGGCAGGTGTTGCAAAGGGGCTTAGGCTTCATCCAGTCCCTGATGCCTGATCTCCTGGAGGAAGAAACAGCAAGGAAAAAGTTTGAAAGACTGGTAGGGAAAAAAAAAACAAAAACAATTAAGATGAAGGAAAAGTCAAATATGGAAAAAGGAGTAAAAAGAGAATGAATAAGTAGATCGAATGATGAAATCTATGAGAGGGACTGGTTTAGCACGGATCATGCACTTAATTCAGATCTGTGGTCCTGAAGTTGATAAATAATAAGAACAATCCCATGAATAAAAGTCTGAAGGAATAAAATGCAGGCCTTCCGTGAGAAGGTGAGAAAGGAGTTTGAAAAATGGCAGGAAGGGCTGGGAGAAAGGAAGGCGCAGGAGAAGCAGTTAAAACAGGCATACGGAAGATGCTTACATGTAATAAACAGATATTATTGTAAATAGAATGAATGATAAAAGCTGAAGTTCCCCAGTAAGAAGACACAGGCCTCAAACGAAGGCTAGAGGGAGTGGTGGCGTGAACGAATGAATGAGAAAAATGGTTTTCATTAATTCAGGCCTGCACCTGAGGCTCCAAAGAATCAAAGAATGCAACAAGAGGGAGGGCACGGGTGGAGGGGACAGGGACAGTTATGGCAAGGTGGATGTTAGCAATGAAAGCATATTGAATGCATAAATAAATATATACATTAACCTATGAGAGAGGGGGCCGTGTTGGAACAAAAAAAATGAGACGCCAGCGTGAGCCGAGAATTGTGACTAATTCAAAACCGGGCTCTTGAGGGAGTGAAATGAGTCCTGAGCCAAATCACTGGTACAAGGAATTAAGGGACAAAAGTGGGGCCACGCGGGTAGGTGCTGAGAAGGCTCCAGGACCGCCGATCATGGTTAATCCAATTCGGTGCACCTGAGGTCCATAACTAAAAGAATAAATATTGAAATAAAAGAGCGACAGAAAGAATGAATGGACCCATGAACGACTGAATTAGAAATGGAAAGGCCTGGAACGGCCAGGGGAGCCTTGCCCATGGAGTGTCGCTCATCTTGTGCCAGGCACCTGAGGTTCCTGAGAGTGAAAAGATGCCAGGTTTTTTTTTTTTTTTCCATCAGAGAGTCAAAGAAAGAGGAGGGAAAGACAAAGTGAAACTAAGCGAAAGAAAAAGGGTGGTGGTGAGGGAACCAATAAACAACAGGCTGAGACGGGGGTGTGCCCCAGAGAGGGCTCTGTAGGCTCAGGGTCAAGGCCATCCTCAGTCTTAATGACAGGTACAGTCATCCAGTCCCCTTTTCTAGGGCACAGGAAAACCGAGAGAACAGAAAAGGCCAGACAAAGGGAAGATGATAATCCAGCAGCCAAAGTGGTAAAGGGTTAGTTAAGCGAGGTTGTCTGAACAGGGATTGTAGTTAGGTTACGCCCGTACTCCTTAAATAGATAAATACATTACCCCTTTCCCAGAATAAATGAGCACTAGGGGAAATACCGGCCCAAAGACAAGACTGCATTTTCCAGCCTTTTATTATTATCTTTATATAATAAAATATACGCAGTTGAGGTCCATAAATGAAAGCGTAAATACCAACATGTGAAAAGGTGACTGAAGGCGGGGAAGGAAGATTTCAGATGCGAATAAATACACGGGCCGGTGATGGTTATTTTGCACATGGAGTTTTGACTAATAAAATGATTTCCCAGGAGATGAGTGTGTAAATGAGTACCCAGCATAAGAAGGAAAGGAAGGGCCAACGTGTGAGTAAACGAATGAGTGAATCCATGAGTGAATGAATGAGAGGTGGTGCTGCGGGGCCAGGACTGTGAGGCTGGCGAATGCGGGGTTCGGAATCATCCTTCTGCGCCCCTGAGTTTGGAAGAATGAGGGAATGTCAGGAAGCGAGAGAGAAAGGGAGAAATAAAAAAAAAGAAAGGAAAATGGAATAAAGATAGTATTAGAATGAATGAGCAGAACTTGTGAAGAAAGAGCATCCTGATCGAAGGGCTGGGCATGATTTAAAGTCATGCTTCTGGAGTTCCTGTCGTGGCTCAGTGATAACAAACCCGACTGGTATCCATGAGGACGTGGGTTCGATCCCTGGCCTCGCTCAATGGGTTAAGGATCTGGTGTAGCTGTGAGCTGTGTTGTACGTCACAGATGCAGCTCGGATCTGGCGTTGCTGTGGCCGTGGTGTAGGCCGGCAGCTGTAGCTCCGATTCAACCCCTAGCCTGGGAACCTCCAAATGCTGTGGGTGTGGCCCTAAAAAGCCAAATAAATAATAAATAAGTAAATAAAGTCATGCTTCCGAAGTGGGTACATAAGGGCATCCTATCTGAGTGAATGAATGAATGAATGGGAGGTAGAGAGGGGGAGGGGAAAGAGGGAGGGGGGAGGAAAGTGGGAGGAGCTTCCTCTTGGGGCCCCTGGGTTCAGCTGAATGAAGTGGGCACAGGCTGGGGTGGCTTTTGGCATGTTGTGTGCCTGTGACATGCACTTTCCTGGCGGGGAGGCGCTGGCCCAGGAGGACCCTTGCCTTGGAGTGCCACTGTCACGTCCTGGCTGGGGGGGCCATTTCACGTCATTGCTCTCATTCTCGGATTCTCCATCTGTAAACCTGGAATGGCATCAGCTCCCCGCTTGGATGGATCATGGGGCAAGTGCTCTCCTGCCTGTTGGCGGTGCCCTGTCCGTGGCCCCGGCTGGCTGGAGGGGCTGAGGCCCCGGGCCCTGCAGAAGGTTGTGTGAACAAGGGGTGTTGGGCCAGGTGGGCGTCCTGGCCCCTCCCTGGGCGTGGGTCCCCTGCGAGGGAGGCTTTTCCCGCCAGGGGGCAGCAGAGGGCAAGGGAGCAGGAGGCCCTGGGTGGAGCGTGGGCCCCTCCTGCTGCGCTGTCCCCGCGTGGCGTCCGCACCTCCTGGGGGAAAGGCGGGCAGGCCAGAGGGTGGCCGGCAGGGCCAGACCACCAGAAGCCTTGTTCCCGCAACTTTCTGAGCTGAGCCTGGGAGCCCTCCAGCCCCGTCTCCTGGGGGTGGGCTCCAGCCCCATCTCCTGGGGGTGGGCTCCAGCCCCATCTCCTGGGGGTGGGCTCCCTTCCTTTCTCAACTCGGGAGGGCCCCGGGGCAGGTGCGTCCCAGCTCGGGGGTGTGTGGAAATGGTCCCTGGGTCCTGGCCCTCACCTCGGCACCCCCAGAGCCCGTTTCAAGGCCGTGCTGTTTTCTCGACTGTTTTCCGATGTACTCTGTATTTCGGCGGGAGGCGCGTTTGCACTGTGTGTCTTTGAACTGTCCTCTCCGCCCTGCCTCGCCCTCCGGGGCTGTCTGTACTGGCGTTTCCAGCCCCAGGGACTCCCTGGTTGGGCGCCGTCTCCTTTCTCTGTACTGGACAGGATCTGTGCACTTGTGTGTCGTGTGCCAGTGTTTGTCTTGGAAAACGAGGACCAAAGATCCTCTCGACTTCTCAATTCCTGTTGTTGATATTAAAAAAAAAAAAGAAATTGGATTTCTAACAAGTGCCCTGAGCAGGAGGAGCCAGCTTGGCTGGACCCAGGATTTGTGGCCGGGAGCATGGGGACCCCAGGGCAGTCGGGCTCAGGTGCGGTTGGTGTTTCGTCGGGTGGGGGTGGGGGTGGGGACAACCCCAGGCAGGAGGGTTATCCTGGGAGCGACTTTGGACCCAGTGGGAACAGGGCGTGGCAGGCCACAGGCGCAAGGCGGTCCAGGCCCAGGCTGCTGGGGACGTGCTCTGAGGGCAGTACAGTGGGGCACAGGACTCAAGGCCTTAGGGTTTGCAGACGGGGTGTGAGCACGGAGCCCAGGGGACCGGGGAAGCCTCCATGCTTTTGGCGCAGGCCCCGAATGGATGGCAACGGCATTTGGAAGATGGAGGACGTGGAACTCGTGTGCCAGGAGCCACCCTTCCCTGCCTCCAGTGCCACGTGTCTGGGCCACGTGAGCAGGGTCTTGTGGGCCTGATGTGACGCTGGGGCTTCAGGGCTCTGCTGTCTTCTCTTCCGGAATCTGGGGGTTCCGGGCCCTGCCTCAGCCGGCCTGAGGCCTGGGGGCACACTTCATTCCCCTTGAGGACACCTGCTCAGCTGAGATCATGAAAGAGCCCCCGAGCCAGCCCAGGCATCGTCGTGTGGACCGGAGTGGGGGTGGAGCGCTGGGAGGGTCTTTGGGAAAAACCCTTGTGTGGTTGTCTTAAAAGTCAGCTGAGGGTCAAGAAGACTTAGAAAGGATCGGGCATAGGAGTTCCCGTCGTGGCGCAGCGGTTAACGAATCCGACTAGGAACCGTGAGGTTGCGGGTTCGATCCCTGGCCTCGCTCAGTGGGTTAAGGATCTCGCATTGCCATGAGCTGTGGTGTAGGTTGCAGATGCAGCTCGGATCCCGCGATGCTGTGGCTGTGGTGTAGGCCGGCAGCTACAGCTCCTGTTCGACCCCTAACCTGGGAACCTCCATATGCCGCGGGTGCGGCCCTAAAATGACATAAAGCCAAAAAAAAAAAAGAAAAGAAAAGAAAAGATGGGGTGTAGAACAGGGGCGCGGAGGGGTCACGGCCGTGGGCACAGAGAAGTGGGGAGGAGAGGAGAGGGGCCAACCTCTAGAGGAGCTGCCTCCTCAAGTCGACAGTCCCAGGCGGGGGGCCGTCGAGGGGCCACAGTGGGGGAGGAAGCCCCAGTGGGAGGATGGGTTGGGTTAGAGTCGTTCTTCTGAGGGATGCTGAGGGCCTGAGGTCATCAGGTCAGGTCGCTTAAGGGTTGGGGATCTGGCGTTCTGAGGGTCTGCAGTTCTGGGGTGCCGAGGGTCAGGACAGGGCCCCCACAGTTACAGGAGCGGGGGGCCTCCATTCCGCCCCCCGTGCCCCCCAAACCCGCCTCACCTGGTTCTGCCCGTGCTGGACCCATGAAGTCCCAGATGGGGTCTCAGGGCCCCTCTCTGATCAGGGCCTGGCTCAAGCTGTGTGTTTCTGCCTTGAACTTTTTAAGAAAAGGAGACGTATTGTCTGTCGACTTTGACCTTTGCATGCACCCCTTGCACAAATCCTTCCCCGGTGACACGGGGGCTGTAAGACTCCTCGGGTTGCTGCTGAGACGCTCCCGACTCCCTCTTCGGGAGCTTGGCCTCAGGGCTGGCCTTCCAGAGGACGGAGGACGGAGGCTGGGCCTCTGGGGCAGATGGGCCAAGGGCCCTTTTGTGACCACCGTGTAAACGGTGCGGATGGCACATGACCTAGAGCAGGAGGTCACCCATCAGCCTGACACTTCACCCCTCTTTATTTCTCCCCTTCACATTCCTGTTTACGGCACATTTGTTAAGGGACATCTATGTTTGTTTGCTTTTTTTAACGAACATCCATTTTTTTTAAACCTCATTGTCATTCTTCAGCACATATACTTTTTTTTTTTGCATCCTGCTTTTTCCATTTAGTATTCCATCGTCAACGTTTTTCTTTCTTTCATAGACTTCATCACCTCGCTGGCTGCCTTGTGTCTCATTGAGCGGCTGTGTCAGTCATTCACAACACCAACCTGCTATTGTCACTATTGCTGATGCATAATTCATCTTTTTTAATGTTACAAATGATGCCACAGCTAATGGCTTCGCACACCCACTTTTTTTTTTTTTCTTCATTTTTCCGTGTTATTTTCCCACACCTAGAAATAATCGTTGCTTCATGATATGTCAGTTTCTCCTGCAAGGCTGTGAGCTCCCCGAAGGGCAAGAAGCTTGTTGAATTGATCTTTGTATCTCTGATGCCTGAAATGTTGGAGATGCTAAATGTTGGAGGAGAGGATGGAAGGATGGATGTGTAAGTGAATCTGTGAATGCTGGAACGATTTTCCTAGGTTGAGCGTCTCGAATGAAAGGCTAGAGATTTTGGTACAAATATTGACCGATTTCAGAAGGCTTACAGCGTTTTACTATGTCCGGTGATGTATTAGCATTCTGTTAAGATATTGTGAGTTTATCTCTGTTAAAAACCGTTTTTCTGTCATTTGAACGTGCATTGCTTTGATTACTAATGAAGGCTGGAACATTTTCACGCGTTTGTGAAAAAATTGCATTTTCTCTTCTGTGAACTGTTTGTCCAAGCCCACTGGGTCATGGCTTTGTGATGAGGCTGGTCAAAGATGGGGTGAGTGTCCCTGGGCTGCAGCGAGCCCTTCCTTCGTCCCTGCGGGCACTGAAGGCATAGGCCAGGCAGATACTCCATGAGGGTGGTTTTAAGGAGATTCAAACAGTGGGAGCGGGCTTAGCCTAAATGGCCCCTGAGGTCCGTTTGACCTGAGGGTTTTCCTCTTTCTGGGACGTGGGTTGGGATGGAATCTTCCATTTGGCAGCCCGGTGACCTTTCAGGCCGCATGTCCGGGGTGGGCTTGTGCCTTGTGATTTTTAAACTAACCTCACCCCGTGCAGCTCTCGTGGGGCAGAAATATCTCTTTGACCCTCGGGGGTTCGGACAACCGGGCCCGTGTCTTGGAGAGTCTGCTGGTGGACATCCCAGCTACCCTGCCTCTCCTCTAGGCCACCCGCATCCAAGGCAGCCCCGTGGGTCAGCACTTGCCACCTCTCAGGGTGACCAGCGGAGGCCATCCACCGCCCTTTACGTCCTCAGCGTCCCGTGATGTGTGAGCAAACGTCCCCTAGGCCTCCCCGGTGGTCTTTGGGGTTTAATTGATTTAGGGGACATGCTGGGCCAGGACTCCCAGCGAATCCTCCTTTAGAACCGAGGCAGTTCGGTTCCGAGATCCAGGGAGCAGAGTGGACCCGTGTTCTCCTTGGGCTTCGCCTCACGGTCCGCCCCAAGGCTCACCAGGGCCCCAAGGTCATCATGGCCGTCGGCGGGAGGGCCTGTTACCCCAGGAGGGCTCACCCTTGACTTCTTGGCCAGCTCCTCCCTCTGACCCTCTGCTATAGCACTGAGCGCTGCGTGCCTGCTTCCGAGCCGCTCACCCCCCCGTTTATCCCGGCCTCGACTTGACGCGCAGAAGGCCACGATGACTCCCGACATTAATGCCATCCATCCATCCGTCCGTCCATCCATCCATCCATCCATCCACCCACCCATCCATCCACCCACCCATCCATCCATCCATCCACCCATCCATCCATCCACCCATCCATCCATCCGTCCATCCATCCACCCGTCCATCCTTCCACCCATCCATCCATCCGTCCATCCATCCATCCATCCATCCATCCGTCCACCCATCCATCCATGCCTCTGGCCTATGTTTCTTGACCCAGTGCTTTGGCCGTTCCCTTTCCTGAAAGCGATCCTTTTCCTTTGGGGAAGGCTGTGTAGTGCCATGGGCTGTGGGGATGAAGTGAACGCCTTGATTTGTGGCTTCTTCCTCCGGGGTCACCGCTCTGAGCACGTCCCAGCTGGATGTCATCCGCCACCGTCACCCACATGGCTTCCTTCCCTGTGGCGCTTTTCCGTGCATCACACACTGTGACGGATCCAGGGCCAGGGTCTGAGAGCCGTCCCCCTCCTCGCCCCTCCGCCCGGGAGCGGAGCTGTCCCCCCCAGGCCACACCCTGCCCGGTGCATGGTCCCTGCCGCGAGCTTTGCCCTCCGCCTTTCAGCTTCCTCCGCCGGATGGCAGCGGTTGTAAGCCATCCGTTCATTCTTTCACCCCTTCATCCACTCACTCCTGGTCCACAGACACTAAGGAGAGTCGCCGGTGCTATACTAGAGGCGCCTGGCCGGACAACTCGTGGCGTCTCCTTCCTGAAGAGGCCATGAGCACTTCGCAGGGGGCGGTGTGTGTGTCAGGGACGAGGCAGGACCCTTGCTGCAGCTCCAGGGCTTCGCTCCGAGGTGTGTGGCGAGTCCTCGCTCTCCTGCGTGGCTCCTTCCCAAACTAGGTTGATGAGTGATCAGCAAACCGAGTTCCCGGGGTGCTTGGAAATCACAGCCCAGAGCCTCGAGAGGCCGCCGGGGGGTCTGAAACGAATGGCTGATTCTGGCCGTGAGCGGGCTTTCAAGTCATTGGAACTCTGATCCAGCCAGCGGGGATCTCAGAGCCGTTCCTGTCCCTTTGAGATTTGTTAATTGCGGGCTCTATTGCGAGAAAATCGGGGTGATGATTGCTCGTTTGGATGGCAGGGCTCATGCCCCATGTGGGGCCTGCCCAGAACAGTCCGTTGCTCAACAGGGCATTGCAGACCCTGGACACGGCCGCCAGCATCCATGCTGGCCCCGGGCAGACGGGTCGCTCCCCTCGCTCAGGGTCGCCTGCTTGGGACAGGTCATAGGCCTTGGGTCCTCCTTAGAATCCCGTATTTGATTTATTGCCTGGACAGCGGGCGGACGGACAAAGCCAGGACCCCGGGGCTGGACAAACGTGTGCGCTTGAAATTTGTGGTGACAGCGGCAGTCTGTCTTCTGGGGGGGACCAGGGTGCCCACCTCGCAGGGCTGTTGTGAGGAGTGATGTAAGCAGGAGTTTGAACTCCGAAAGGGCGTGCGCGTGCCCCCGGGGGTGTGCGGGGCGTCGGGGTAGCGGGGGGCGGGATTCGAGGCCAGGAGGGGCAGTTGGATCCGGGCAGATTAGCGGGGCGTGACCTTGCCGAACAGGCGAGGGGTGTGTGGGATGGAATGCTGGGATTGTCCGGCGTTCTAAAGTTAGACAGCGGTGATTTGGGCAGGAACCTTCGTGCTGGGGAACGGGGACCCCTTTGGGCAACGCCCCGGCCCCCCTGGGGTACGCGTTCACACTCGCGTCTGTCGTAGGTCGGAAGGCTCCGGCCGGGGTCTCGCCTACCGCTGCGCCTGGCCTGTGGGCGGCACTTAATCTCCACCAGAGACCCCACCCCAGCAGTGTGCTCCCCGCAAAACATTAGGCATCAGCCGCCCAAGACACTACACCCACCCCCCGACCCAACATCCCCTCCCAGGTCACAACATTTGGGCTCAGATGCGAGGAGCCTGGGTGCCTAGCACAGTATCAGGCCAGTGGTAGGGGTCGCCTTCCATTTCTGTTGAATGGATGAATGGGTACATGGTCAAATAACAAGACTGTAACCAAATGCAAGCGGTGATTGTTTATAGCTACTGAGAGTTTTGTATTTTGCTCCCAATTAACCTGTTAACAGCCGTTGTATTGTATTGTATGGACTTTTGTATAATGTGTGTCGTTTGAAACCCTGGGCTTTGTTCCGGGTGTCACTGGATGGAACTGGGGCGGTCCGATGAACCCGGTTCAGCGTTTTGTGTTAGAAATTAGAATCTGGGGGCACTTAACCAGCCGTGCGGCGCTGGCCAAGTTGCCTCTGCTCCCTGACCCCCGGGGTCCTTTTCTCTAAGCCCGCAGGGTCTCCAGCAGGCTTACCTCACAGGGTTGTTGTGAGGGCCCAGGGCCCGGGGGGACCGTGCTGATGAAATGCTGGCTCTCACCAAGGACGCTCGTGTGTGTGGGAAGCTGTCCTAAAAGGAACAGGGAAGTCTTTGCTGGTTCGAAGGGAACAAAAAGTCGGCCTTGACCTTATACTATGATTGTACTTCCAACAGTCAGTCGGATGGGTAAGATTGAGGCCGAGAGTCTGCAGGCTCTTAGCCAGGTGGGCCCGGGGTAAGTGTTGGTTTGATCAATGAGCGGTGGCCTTTTTCCTCCCTGGAGCCCTCTCCCGCCTCCGTGCTGGGCTGGCTGGGGTGACTCCCCGGGGTTGGCCCTACCCACTGCCGCCAGGTCGGTGCAGGTGCCCTGAGGGTACGGGTTAGGGAGGAAGGGGGCGCAGTTTAGAGAGAGCGTGATGGGGGTTTCTGGGTAACGCCTCGGCAAAGACGTTAAAACTCCTCCTCTGCCCTTTAGAGGAACGGCCTGTGCACGTAATTTCCACATGCCGTGTCCATTCTCCCCCTGGCTGTAGGTTAAAGGGATTAATCTTCAGCCTGGAGCCAGACTCGGGGCTGTTAAAGGCTCTGGCCCAGGGCTCCCTGCTGGAATGGAGCGTGGGCCCATTTTACAGATGAGCTAGTGGAGAATCAGGGAGAGCTGAGACTCGGAGCCAGGGAAACAGTCCCACATGAGAAGCAGGAGGTTGCTCTTTCCCGCTCGGCTGCGAGAGCCCTCCCGGGGAGTGGGGCTGGCCTCTGCCGGCCCCCAAGTGCCTGAGCGTGTCCCCGTCCCTGCCCGGCCCTGGACAGTGCCCCCGGGGAGGTCACGCTCCTCCAGAGTTCAGTGGGGGCCCAGCTGGACTTGGAAACTCGGCTGAGTTAGACTGTGCCTCGGCCCCGAGTCCCAGGCAGCGGCTCTGCAAGGCTCAGGGGGCCCGTGAGACCCGCCCCTGGCCCTTGTCCCACATGTGGGGTGCAGCACCCTGCCGCAGCACCCCCAGATTCCATGCCGGGAAAGCTGGGGGTCTCTCCCCTCCCGCCCGGCCCCGCCCCTGGCGGGCATGTCCCGGCCTCCTTGTTTGGCCTCTGCCCGCCCAGCCTCCCCGCGCGGGCGCTGGCTCGCCGCGACGGCCCCTGCTCCAGTCCAGCAGCGGAGCTTTCAGGGTGACGGCTGGCCAGCGCGCCTTCGGCCCTGCTGTGCGACCGCCAGGAACACCAGCGCGGTGCCCCCGAGGCCCCTCCCCTTGGCATTGCCGAGGGGGCCCTCACGGTGGCACCCTTGGTGTCCACACTGTGGCCGCCCCTCCGACCTTGAGAATGCGTTGGAAGCAGGGGCCCTTGCCTTGGTGCTCCCAAGGGGCCCCACGGCAGGGACAGGCGGGCAGGGCCGTCGCTGTGTGTAGCTGTCACTCCTGGACCGCAGGCTCCTCAAAGGCCAGGCGTGTGTGTGACCCAGGGACAGGGGACTTTTTTAGGCACCCAGTGTTTTCACGGCCTCCTCCTCTCCAGGTGGGCAGGGCTGGGTGCCCGTCTCTGGAGGGCTCGGTGAGGTCACGGCCAAGCTGCCCTTGACCCCGTCCCTCACTCTGAGACCTGTGCTTCTCTGACCCTTAACAGCCCTGCTGCCTGCACTAGTGGGTGCCTAATAGATGCTCAGTGAGTGACAAGGCGGGGTTTTTAATGGATGTGATGAGCTAAATTGACTGTTGGCTGATGTACACACTGAATCTGCATGTGTGCTTTTGTTGTGTCGTTTTGTTTTTTAAGAGGAAAGTGTGTGTTTTCTTGGCAAAGACTCTTCAGGGTAAATCCTGAGGGTCTCTGCCTGTGACGGGGGCTCACCCGGGGGGGCCCGGCCCAGGGGGCAGCCCCCAGACAGACCCTCCCTATGGAAACTGTTGTCTTCTTCTGAACATTTTTGGAAATACTTACATCTAAAATAAAACTTTGTTTGGGCTAGAATGAACCCATGCGTCTTGTGGTCCAAGTGATTTTGATAAGGTGGCCCTTGGCGGGTCCCGAGGGGGAGAGGTGCCTTGGCCACGCCCACGCCCTCTCTGAGGCTGGCAGGGGGAGGGGAGGTCTTGTACCCAAAAAATTTTTGTCCTCAGCATTGGTGACATCAGCATCAACCCGGTCACCCAGCCCACAGTGGGGACCGGACCCCTGACCTTGATTCCTTTCTTCCACTCTCGTCCCCTCTGCCAATGACCTTCAAGGGCGCAAGCTGAGGGCTGGGGCTCTCTTGCCCGTTGGAGTTCTGGTCCTGGCATCACTGCTGGCCAGCGTAGTGGCCTGGGGCGGGTTACTTGAACCACCCCAAGCCTTGGTCTTCCCACCTGTGCAATGGGTACCTGATGACAGTGTCCACTCAGGGGACGGTGGCCTCGCTGTGCCCCAGATGCTGACTCGAGAATCAAGGTCTGGGGCCCAAGACCGTCCAAGCACCTCTGTGTGTGTGGCCGGGTGAGTTGGCTCACTTGTAACCCGGAAGCGGTGGCACCCACCTGCCCAGGTTGTGGTCCGATTTGTTACCTGCCCCCATCGGGCGGGGCGCAGGCGGGGCTGGGCTTTCTGAAATGACTGTGGGGCCTGTGGAGGGTGTCAGGGAAGCCCCCGGCCAGCTCTGGGGAGACGGCGAGGGAGGAAGGGCTTGCTTTTAAATGCAGAGATTTAACAGGTGCAGAGGAGAGCGGTTGGAGGCCAGAGTGGGACGATGAGGGACCTTTTAGAAATCCCCAAGGAGCAGGGAGCTGATATTTTCTTTTTTTTGTCTTTTTTTTTTTTTTTCCTTTTTAGGGCCGCACCCGTGGCATATGGAGGTTCCCAGGCTAGGGGTCGAATCAGAGCTGCAGCTGCTGGCCTATGCCACAGCCACAGTAACGCTAGATCCGAGCCTCGTCTGCGACCTACACCACAGCTCACGGTGACGCCGGATCCCTAACCCACTGAGTGAGGCCAGGGATCGAACCTGCACCCTCTTGGTTGCTAGTCAGATTCGTTTCCACTGAGCCACCACAGGAACTCCAGAGGCTGATGTTTTAGAAAACACCCAAGTTTAACTGGTAGTGGATTGGATATGAGAGCTGGGTTAGATTTTAGAAAGGACAAGAGTTCGGTTTTTTTTTTTTTTTTTAATTCAGAAATAAATGTGGTATCTATTATATTTTTCCTGTTTTTTTTTTTTCATTTTTTAAAGTATTATTGCAGTAGAGTTCTGGATTTTGGTTAGTGAGGTGACAACCATCAGAGGTTGCTAGTACAGGAGGGGTCACGCTCCTGGAAATCTCTGCCGGAGGGGGTGACGCATGGGACGCCAGAATTGAGGCACGAGGAAGAGGGCAGGAGCGGTGGCTGGGTGCTCCCCTCACCCCCACGCTGCTGGGGCCACCCCCCCGCCCCCGCTGTGTTGTCCAGTTTTCTAAGCAGAGCAGGCTTGCTCTCCTCCCCTTGCCTCCCAGGAGGCCTGTCCGCATGAGAACCCGCGTCAGCCAGGGAGCCGGGGAGCGGGCAGCCTTCATCTGCACCTGTGTCTCTCTCAGCCTCTGAAGCCACGGGGACACCTGCACACGTTCCCACAGGACAGGCTGGACCCAAAGACTCTGGACCCGGGCCGCCCTTGCGAGCGAGGAGGGGTGTGTCCTCCCCGCCTCCCCTTGGGTGGCCGCCCGCCCTCTGACCGATGGACTTCGCTGATCTGAGTGTCAGACACGGGCTTGACCCCTGCCCACCCCTCCTGAACCCTGAGACGTGGGAGCGCCGAGCCTCGCTGTCCACATCTGTGAAATGGGCTCAGACCCCTACCTCACAGGGCTGTTGTGAGGAGCGTGTGACGCGGTTTGGAAGCGCCCCACCTGGGGGCGTGGCACAGCCGTTGTGCTCTCAATAAATGTGTTTCTTGCCTTAACAAAAACAGTGATGATGTGCTACTAATCTGAGGACGGGTGACTGTCGGGGTGCTGTCTGGTCGGGCGCTTCCCCTCACCTCAGGCCCGTGTGATGGGAGGGGCAGGGGAGCCAGCTCCGGTCCCAGGAAGCCACGTGTCCCCTACCCCTCGGGCACTCCAGGGTGATGGGATGCCTGGAAGCAAAGCTGGCCTGGCGGGGTCCTGAGATTGATGCATGTTTGGATGGACTAACCCAGGCCGGTCCCCTCTCTTCTAACGGTCTCAGGACGGCGGGTTTCTTTCTAGAAAGGACTGTAGACGGGGTGGAGGAAGCCTGAGTTGGTCTCCGGAGCCCTGGAGGGGCCTCCCCCAGGGCTGCGATTCCTCCTTTCCCCGTCACGCGTCCCAGGTTCCCGGCAGGGGCCTGGGAGAGCGGTCATCAGGCTGAAATTAACGGTGCGTGGCTGGCCAAGTGGTCCAGCCTGGCCGCAGCCCAGGGCCAACACTCATGCCTCGAGATGGCTGCTGAGCGGGCCCCGAGGGGGCCGCAGAGGTACAGCCTGAGATGCGGACCCGGCTCCACTGGCAGAGGCACCCAGCCTCGCAGCCCCCAGACTCCGCTCAGGAAGGTCAGGCCATTGGCCAGTGTCGTGTGGCTGGGGCCCAGTGGGGACAGAGGGGAGCGAAGGCAAGGGGGCTTTGGACCTGAATCCAC
Source organism: Catagonus wagneri (assembly GCA_004024745.2). Lineage (NCBI taxonomy): Eukaryota > Metazoa > Chordata > Mammalia > Artiodactyla > Tayassuidae > Catagonus > Catagonus wagneri. The sequence goes on from PVHT021183632.1 coordinate 11,855,981, forward strand.
GTGGAGTCCTGGGGACAGCACCCCTGGCTTTCCTGGAGCAAGTGAGCTGGGAAAGGAGAGGCTGACCACTGCCACTGCCACCGTCAGTGCCAAAGCCACTATCACCATCACCCCTGCCATCTCCTCCTCCTTCCCTCTCCTCTTCTTCCTCCCTCCTCTCTCCTCCCCCACCGCCTCCCTCCTTCTCCTCCTGTCCACTCTGTGCAAGGAGTTTTCGCAAAGCAACCACAGGCACCCCGGCCACGATTGCATGAGGCTGAGCCTGGCCCCCTTGCAGAGAAAGGACCACCTTGGGGACCCTGGCCACGTCTCAGCCAAGGAGACGCGATCCCAGACCCCTATGGAGATGGAGACACGGATGGTGCTGAGTGACGGTCGCAGCGGCACGGACATGCGAAGACAGCCTCCAGAGCGTGTCCGCCCCGGGGGACTCCATGGCCAGTTGAGTGGGACCTAGAGTCCAGGGAGTCCTGCATGTGGTGGCCGCAGCCCCAGCCTCTGACAAAGCTCGTGATCCAGAGTGAAGGTCGCACGGCGTTCCAGAGCTGGGAGCCCCATCCCTGGCCTCCAGTGAATCTTGGGCCTCGAGAACGAGGGCCGCGTGACGTCCAGAGCTGAGAGCCCAGCTGCAGCCTCTGATGAAGCTCAGACTCGGAGAACTGGCGACAAAGGCTCAAGGCCACGGGCTTGCCCCGGGCCTGACTGCGTGTGGCCAAGGTTTGACCTGAGACTGGGTGGCAGCAGAGATTGCTGTCCCCCCATGGCCTGCCACCCTCCCCCCTTGGCCACATCGGAGGTAGCGTTTCAAGCCTGCAGGAAGCTGGGTTTCAGCTGCCTGAGGAGAGCGGTGGAGCAGGGCCTCTGGGCTGGAGGAAGCGTGTTGGAAAGAGTGCAGCCCTGGAAATGGTGGATCGTGGGGGGAGCCCTGCTGCCGAATCTTGCCCGTGAGTGTGTATCTCGCCAGCAGAGCACCGTTTTATGGCTTTTAGTTGTGCTGGACTCAGGCTGGCTGCACACCAGATTTGACCCACGGGGCTGCCAAGTTGGCTGGACCCTGGAATGTAACCCAAGCTCACCTCTGCGGCTTAGCTCCTCTCCCAGGGGAAGGTGCTAATAGCCCACTCGCCAGCCCGGTGCGAAGCCGCGACCTTGGGGCTGGTCGGATCTGGTTGCCTCTTTCCAGCAACGGAAGTTCATTGAGGTTGGCACTGAGACGGGGCCAGGCCATCTTGAGGGGCGTGAAGATGGTGTGGACAGCCGAGGGGGGCCCCCTCCGCCCCCCCGCCCCACCCCGTACAGGGGGCATGATGACAACTTTCCAGATGCAGTTGCGTTTGGGGCTGGGACCCCGCCCCGGGCCCCTCGATGGTCGTGGTGGACCTTCAGACACCGGGTTGACACCAGATTGTCCACCAGACCAGAGAGAGATGACAGCACATGAAAAAAGGCCCCCAGTGTTGACTTGCTCGGAAACCCGCAGAACGGCGTGGGTAGACACCGTGGAAGTGATGAAGTGTCGGGAGGAGAGAATGCTGAGTGATAGTCTGGATGTGCTGACTCTAGACTGGGAGGTTCTGAGAATCTGATATGATCATTTATGCCATTCAGACATAACTACAATAATATATCCCAGAAACTGACTTCTTTTCTGCAGTTGGAGGCTGCGGGAAAAGGGAGCAGCGAGCGAGCATTCTTGAAAAACACGCCCTAACGATGCCAGCATCATTTCGATGCTATTTCCTAGAAACGCATTTGAGGTTGGAACGATGCACACTAAAAAACCTCTTTTCTGATTAACTGGGACGCGAGACGTGGGGTGGAATTGGAAGCGACGCGTGGCCTTCGGAGGACTGCCCCGCCACACCCCCACCCTCCCTGGGTCAAGTTATTTTAGGAGATTTCCAAGAACAAGCAATTATTAGAATCATTCATTGCCGATTTCCTAGAAGTCTCCACAACAAATTCTGCAGCCAGATGCCAAATGGGTGAGCCAGCGGGTTTGTCATGTGTGTGAAGGAAACGTGAAGTCTGCTCCGTAAAGTCATCGGCCTCGGCGAGCTGGGCGCCACGGTTTTGGAAATCAAGACGGATGGAGCTCCGGGATCATCATGCGGAGCCTCCTGACCTCCTCTGGGTCAGAGATTTATCACACAGCCCCTCCCAAGGAAGGCTGTGGAACTCTCAGCTTTTCTGGAACCTGTGAGGCATTGCGCCGAGACTCGGGGGGACGAGAGGAATTCGATTCAGTGCGCCCCTCCACGTGTGAAAGGCCAAATTCCAGGCGCCGCGGCTGTGGTCTTGGTGTGGTCATGCCTAGATGGGCCCGTGGTGGTCGCCCACTTTACAGATGGGAAGCCTGAGGCTGAGAGAAAGTTTGGCTGCTCGATGTCTGGCAAGACCAGACCTCTTTCTGAAAGTCAGCATTTCCTGCCCCGGGCTGCCTCCGATTTTCCTGAGATCCAGGAAGAGCCCAGAAGGATTGTCCACAGACACCCAGCGAGAGAGCAGAAGTCGGAAGGCCCAGAATTCCTGTCTCCTCGGACAGGCCGGCTGTGATGGTACCTGTGCTCCAGGCGCCCAGCGCCAGCGCCGTGCTGGAAGACCAGCCCAGAGGGAGCGAGGCTGCCTGGGGGTACCGGGGTGACGGGACAGCAGGACCTCCCCCCCGCCCCCCACCCCCAGCCCCCGGGAGGCCAGGGAGCCAGGCCCAGCCACTGTGTGTCTCTGACTCTCTGTCAGAGCCCTAGTCTCCCCAGTACTCACTCTGGTCACCCTGCTTTTTCGGAGGGAGGTCCTCTGGTCTGAACTCCCCCATGCTCTGTGAGTAGTGGCCCCTTGGGGATACAGCTTGGTGGCAGGGAGGCAGGTGGCAGTGACTGAGGGCGAGGAAAACCACGGCCACCTTCCTTTCCTTCCCAGGAGAGGTTGAGCTGTGCTCCCGATTTCCCAGACCCTCCCAGCCCGGCTCTTAGAAGAAGCAGGGACCGAAGATGCCTGTAATTTCCCCTTTGCCACACTGGTGGCCTGTATTTTGGAGCTGGGGGCTGGATCGAGGCAGGGGTGGGCGGCCCAGGAAAAGCTGTCTCTCTCGGGCTGTGGTCCACGCAGGCCGGTGGGCGGCAGGGTCCTCCCCGGACTTGTCAGGAGACAGTTCGGGCTCTGCTGCCCCCCCGCGCCCAGCCATCACCCCAGGCCTCCGGGAAGCCGGACCCAGTAGCGGCAGAAGCCTTCTGGGAGGCTGGGCCCGCCGTGGGTGGGTGCAAGCGGGCCGGGAGGACCGCCGGGCAGGGCCGAGAGGGCAGGACCGCGGCCAGCTAGTCCGGAGAGTCAGGCCAAATTCAAGCCAAATGTGACTCAATTCATCAGCAGAGGAGGGGGAACCCCGGGCCCCCGGGAGACATTTGGGAGGCAAATTTGAGAGCGGAGGTTCCCAGGCAGCCCACAGTCCCCGAGCAGCCTTCCTGCAGCTGAGGGGCCCCCCAGGGCAGGGCGCTGGGGACTCCTGGTGGCCCCGGGTTGGGGGGTGGGGGTGGGGGCGGGGTGGGGGCTGGCGGGGCCTTGTGGAATGTCACCTGTATACCTGCACTTCGCAAAGCACTTTATCTGTTTGCTCGGTGTTGGCTGGTGGTGGAAGGAGTGGACGGATGCGTGCCTGCGGGGGCTCGTCGGACGCTCAGGGTCACAGTGAAGACCCAGGGCCTGGAGCCGGGACTCTCACCCGTCCGCCGGGCAGGGCCCTGGGGCCAGGAGGAGCCTTTTCTGCCGTGCTCCAGCCGGGACCTCGGTGCCCAGGAGTCGGAGGGCCATACTGCTGGGAGGAGAGCTCACAGGGCGCCACTGCCTGGCCTTCTGGGGTTAATGACCTTGCCTGCCTCCCACTTGGAATCGATGGTGACCCCGAAGGGCCGGGCCTTACCTGCTGGCCTTACCTGCTGCTTCCGGGGCCGTTCTGCCACCCGGGGCCCCAGCCTGGGGGTTAGTGCGCAGCCCTTTGCCCTGGCTCCCGCACAGCCCCCGGCACGGGGGGGGGGCACCCCCTGGGGTTGGGCGGCTGCTCCAGCTTAGGCAGCGGCTGTCCCGACCCTGGGAGGGCTCAGTGTGCAAGAGGCCCTGCCTGACTTGGGGTGGATGTGAGCCTGGGCCTGCCCGTGTGTGCATATGTGTGAGCGAGCGTGCGTGCGCGTGTGCGGGTCTGAACCTGTGTGTCCGTGCGCGGGAGAGAGAGAGACAGAGGGTGGAAAGTGACCGGAGTGGGGAGACAGCCTAGGTCTCCCCCTAACCCCAGACGCCCCGAGTGTGGGCTCCACGGCCGCTTCTCCTCCCCAGGCCCCCTCCCCGCAGTCATCCTGCCGCTTGTCCCCGGTACCCTTGTCCACCAGCCCGTCCGTGTGCCTAGCTCTGCCACCGCGAGCACGAGAGCGGCAGCCGTGACCCCCACCTCTTACCCTTCACTGTCCTCCTGCGGGCCTCTCCATGGCGCTGCTGCCACATGTGGGGTGATCTTGTCCCCATGAGCTGCTGCTGCCACCCCCCCCCCACCAGCTCTGCTGTGGGTGCACTGCCAGCTCCCTCCTGTGTCCTGGACTGGAGCCTCGCCTCCCTCGCCCCCCAGCTCCTCCCCGATGTTCCTGGGGTTCTGATCAGCCCCCTGACGCCAGCCCTGAGACCCCAGCTTCCCTGGCAGCTCGGTACGCGTGCAACCCCCTCACAGTGGGACACAAATGGGTCCAGCGAGGGGCGCCGCGCCTGGTGCCCAGCCTCCCCGGCCCCTGCCCGGGCTGTCTGCCACCCTCGGGTGCTGGCTGGGACCCCAGGACCACACAGGGCCTCCCAGAGCTTGGACAGAGCCTCGGACCCAGAGGACGCCTGCGAGCCGCGATGCCCCGGTGCTGCACTGCCCAGGTCAGTTCCCGCCTGCCCTGCGGCGCCCGCCCTCTTCTCACCCAGGGGACGTGGCGGGGTGCTGTTGTCTTCGTGCTGCCTAGGAACGCACTGACTTGGATTGAAAAGTGCCAAACACGACGGACTTTTGCTGATGAAAGTCTGTTTTGCCTCAGTGCTTTGCCAGCGAGGTCGAGCGTGGATGGACCCAGTGAGGAGACTTGGGCAGGGAGCTCCGTGTTAACCTGTATTCCAGGTGAGGCTCGGCCAGTTACGTCGTTGCAGCTCCTCCAGCCTGGCACGGATGCTTTATCGCCAGTTTACAAAATGGGTGGGGGTGGGTGGGAACCTTAATGGGGTGTGCGAGCAAAAACGGCGGCCTGCCCCAACTCTGGGCATCCACTGTTCCTCACTGGCGAGGTTCTGGGCGTGGTGATTGTTCTCGAGCTTTGCACTCAGTGGGTATTCGGCTGATGCACGTGGGGCGTGGGGTGCTGAGTGGGCCCCCCGGGCTGTGCTGCAACTGGAAAGGTTCTTGATTTCTTGCCCCCCTTGAGCCTCAGAGGTGTCCCGGCCCAAGTCCCTCCTCCACCCGCCTCTAGTCTCGGGGTCCATCTCACGCATTTGTGTCTGTCGCCATGGGCTCCATCATTCTGGCTCCCATCACCCAGCACTGCTTGACTGTCACCTGCAACTCCCGGGTCCCAGGGCCCGGCCCTTCCCTCCCTGTGGGCTGGTCACCTCGGGCTCCCGCCACCTCCACCTGGCCTCTGTCCTCCTGAGCGCAGCATCTCATCTCTGTCCCTGCGGACTGGCCGTCACCCAGCCATCATCCGTCTCACCTCCATCCTCGCCTCGGGGCTCACTCTGGCCCCCAGGGCCTTGTACATGGCAGGCTTTCATTCATTAGTTTGCACATTCGGTGAAGGTCTACTGTGTGCCAGGCCCTGCGCCAGGCATCAAGTAGATGGACGCGGCCTTGGGAGTGACGCACGGAGCCGAGAGTGGCAGAGAGCCTGGGGAGTGGAGGGGGGCGGGGCTGACTGCGTGGGGGTGGGGGTGGGGTGGGGGGCTCCGCCCAGCCCCTGCTCGCCGGGCTCTGGAGGGAGCGCCAACCTGGGCCCTTCCCCGCTGGTGGCCCGCCTCTCAGAAGTGGCACCAGGAGCCCAGGCCCTCCCTGCCTGCCCCTGGGGTCCCCGACTCCAGGCTCCCGGGCTCCTTGTGCTCTGCGCCCCATTCTATGGGTCAGCCTGCTCGCCGTGCCCTTAGTGGGGGTCCTTCCCTGTTGGTCACGTCTTTCCCTGTTTAGAGAGTAAAACTGATGCTCGGCCCGGCTCCCCGACGGTCACCTGTCGGGACTCACGGGGACTAAATTTTGTGTGCTTTCCACCAACACTAGAACGAACGAACGAATGAATGAATGATTGACGTGAGAGGCAAAGGTGGAGGGAGGCGGTCCTGCGCTTCTCCTGGCCCAGCCGCGCAGGGGCTTCAAGGCCGAGTCAGACCACCCCGGAGGAGGGGAGTTGCGGCATCCAGTCCAGACGGAGGCTTCCGGGCAAAAGCGCTGCAGGGCAGACAAAGCCAGGAATTCCTCGTAAAGGAAAATTGACTCCATTTTAAGATTCCGAGCCATGTGCTTCTCCTTCGGGCGCTTACAAGGTGCTTTTGTTGGCTGAGGTCTTGGTGGGCAAGGGTGGTTTAGCTTATCGACGGCAGTGTCCTTGGTTGGCCAAGGGCTGGTTGTCAGATAAACACTGGGGAGGTTTCCAGGTCTGAGGGAATCAGCAGTGGGGCCCTCTGGTGTCCAGGAGGTTCTGGGGGAGGGGCGCCAGCCTGTGGGGCAGCAGGGCCTCAGGACCGGCGTGGGCGCCCGTGTACGGGACCTTTCGGGTTGGTTAGTTTCCATTTCTCCCTCTGGAGAAGGCACCTGTGTAATGTTCAGCCTGTTTCAGTGTGAGTGGGAATGGGAATTGGGGTGGCCTGCAGGCTGCCCCCAGGCGCAGCGATGCGGGGTCCCAAGGGGGTCCCCCTTCACCCCAAACGGCTGTCATCTCCCAGGGCTGGGCTGCTTCTCCAGCCATCTGGGAGGGAGAAAACCACACTTAGGTTCGCGTGAAGGATATGCCACGTCCCCGGCGTTGGTCACTGAGACCCCTCCCCCTCCAGTGTCACGCCCCCTCCCCCTCCAGTGTCACGCCCCCTCCCCCTCCAGTGTCATGCCCCCTCCTCCACTCCAGTGTCACACAGCCCCCCTCCATTCACAAGTCACACAGACCTCCGCCTCCGCCCAGTGGTAACTCCAACCCTTTCTTCCACTCCAGGGTCCCAGGGCCCCCTCTTCCACTCCTGTGTCACTCTTGTGTCGCACAGAACCTCCCCCACTCCTGTGTCACAGTGACCCCCTCCTCCGCTCAGGCCACACTGAGCCCCTCCACACTTTTGTTCACACTGAGTGCCTTTCTCACTGATGTCATCCTGAGTGCGTCTCTTTTTCTGTGTCACACCAAGTCGCTTCCCCAGCCGTGTGTCACAGCCATCGCCTCCCCTGCTCATGTGCTGCGTGGAGTCTCCCAGTTTATTGTAACCGTGTGTGCCCTCTCAGCTAGGTCAGGCTCAGCACTCCCACACTCATGTGGCGCTGGCAGGTCCCCTCCTGAGCGCGTGTCCCCCAGGGACCCCTTCACACACATGCTATGCCGTGTCCTCGGTCAGGTCTCAAGCCGTGTCCGCCTCCCACCTTGGGCCACAACCCCACTCAAGTGGCACAGAGAGTCCCCGTACCCACGTGGCATTGTGAGCCCCTCCCCCACCCAGGTGTCACCCTGAGCCCCTCCCCC
>PVHT021183632.1:11867727-11958991 GCA_004024745.2 Catagonus wagneri
CCACGGAGCCCCTTCTTCCCCCGTATCCTGTTGAGCCCCTCTCCCCCTCACGTGGCACCTCGAGGCCCCCTCCCCCTGCGCCATTGTGCAGAGCCCCTCCCCTGCACACGTGCCCACGGTGCCCCTTCTGCAGTCACATGTCACACCAAGGCCGCCATTCTGTGTAACACTCACGGGGTGAGGACAGCTTCCTTCAGGGGTTGACACACAGTCACCCAGCTTCTAGAAGCCGCCTTTCTTCATCCCTTCAACCTGGTGCAGCCCCCGGCCCCTCCTCCACAGCCCCGGCTGCAGCCTCTCAGGGGCTCACTCTTCTTCCGGAGGGAAGGCCCGGGGCCCCCTCCTCCGGGGGGAGGTTACGGCCCCCGTGGGACCCTCCCCAGGGGTGGGCCCAGGGTTACCCTCAGCCTTGGTGGCCAGAAGAAGACCGGCCAGAGGAGGAGCCGGGCCTGCCGTGGGGCTTGTCCCCCGAAGGGGCAGCGCCTGTGCTCCTGGGGGGCCCTGGGAAGATGCAGCCCCCGGGACAGTCAGGCAGACTTGGTGGGAGCGGTCCCTTTGTCCCCAGGGCCGGGGGGCGGGGCGGTGACGGAGCAGCCTGACCCTGCGCCCCTGCCACTCGCTGGAGGAGGGTCTCCTGGAGGGGCCTAGCCTCTGACCAGGAGGCTGCTTGCTCTCCTTAAACCGGCCCCGCAGATGCCCCGCCTCCCTCAGCTGGGCGCTGGCAGCAGGTCCCCGCCTCCTTCTCCTGGTCCAAGCTAGGTGCCCCTTGGGCCCTGGCTGCCGACTTCGGCGTGCCCGCTATCCCAGTTGCCGTGCATGCTGAGAGATGGACGGGGCGAGCCCCTGGGCCGCTGAACCATCAGCCCATGAAGCAGCCCTGGCGGCCAGCAGGGTACCCGCGAGGGGCGCCGGGGGAGGGAGCGGGCAGAGGCCCCACCCGCAGCACTGAACTGGCAGACAAGACAGGAGGCCCCCCCCCCCCGTTTTCTTCCTCTTCTAACTCCTTCCTTTTCAGCCCCCTCCCCTGGCCTCCCGCCCCCCCGCCCACCTCCCCCCTTGCAGCCTTGGGAGGCCCTGATCCGGAGTTCAGGAAGGCCTGCGTGACCAGGGGACAGCCTGAGCCAGGGCAGGGCGCTTCAGGGAGTGGCGGGGCGTGCGGGGTGTGACCGGTGAAAATCGAGGTCCCACCACGAAAGGCCTCGATGTTGGCCAAGGAAAGGCCTTTCTCCTGCTCAGGGACAGACACCCCGGGACGGAAACGGAGCGCTGAGGACTGGATATAGGGTGCAGCCCTCTGGGTGGCGTGGGGGCAGGGCCGGGAGGGTGGGCTGTTTGTTGCTTCCCCCTGCTTTCCTTTGGGGACAGGCTGGCGCTGCTCTGTTGGGCAGGGAGGGGACTTCAGGCTTCTACCAGCAAAGCTTCTCTCCCACCCCCGACCCCTGGGGCCTAAATGCCCAAAGGATGAGCAAAGCCTGACCCGAGTGGTGGGTAGCCTTGGGTGACCCTGGGAGGTTCATGTCCCTGAAACAGGCTCGTGTAGACGGGGGGAGGGGGAGGCCGCTGGGGCCCTTGGGCACGTGGGGTTTGTGGGGGGGCGAGAGGTCGGCAGCCTTGCCTGGGTTCCTGGACTCAACACTCCGGATGCCGGCGGCCGGGGCGGCTGGGGGGTCTGGGCACCGGCTCCCGCGTAACCCATCTCTACCTTGAGTTTCGCCTTTGTCGAGGCGCCGATGGTGTCCTAGCACAGCGGGTGGTTCTTTTCTTTTCTTCCAGGAGAAAAAAGGTTTGTATTACGCTCTTTAAACTCCCCTTTTCTAGGAGGATGACGCCGTCACCCCATATTTTTGCCTAGTCAGAAGTCGTCCTTGGCTGGGGGCCGCCTCTCATCTCTGAATGGAGCTGTGTTGGAGGGAGGGACCCGGTGCGGCCAGGACGCCGCTGTCTGCTGTGTCCAGACTGTGCCCACACTGCTGTGCTGGCAGCCCCGCTGCTCTGTGTGCCCGTATGCCTGGGTGTCACCGTGGGTAAGCGTGTGCACCTTAGTCGGTGTCTGGGCTCCCCACTGGTGACAGATTCTGTTTGACCTTAGCCGAGAGGTGATCCTATGGGCTCTCCACCTGCACAGGCCTGGCTGGAGAGGGTGGCACTTCGGGCAGGTCCCAGGCGGCAGGGACACCGGGGAACTCGGCTGTCTCCAGTCGCCCAGGCAGCCCCTCCCAAGCAGGGCCGTAGGTTTGCTCTGGAGGTTTCAGCCTCTGGCATTCCCCGCGGGCCGCCAGAGCAAAGGGCCTGAGCTGGAAGTGACCTCCGACCGTGACCCCAGGCTCTGCCTTCGGGGGGTTTATGCCAAAGAATTCGGGAGCCCCCAGAAGAGTGTCACATGGAAGCGAGGGGATTTTAGGAATCAGAGGTCCTTAGAGATTTGTCTTGTTGCCTCTGAAAACCCCCTCTTCCCACCCCACCCCCCATTTGATGATGGGAAAACCGGCCTGAAAGGTGGACAGCTGCTAGCCAAGGTGACCCAGCAAGCAGAGGTCATGGCCCCTAAGGAGGGCTTGGGTTCTTTGAGCCGAACCCCTGACCTTGCCCATGGCTTCTCAGGGGCTGCTGCCAGGCGGTGGGCAGACAGATGTGGTACCTTTGGCTCCTGGGACCTCGGTGAAGATGGCTGTTTGTGGGGGTCGTTCCTGGGTCCTGTGACCCAGGCATGGGGGTGAGGGTGGCAGGGGTGGGGAGTTCCAGGGTGAGAGCAGAGGTCACCAGAGAGGATCCCGGTCCTGGCTATGTTCCTGACTCCTTCTTGGCCACCCTCAGGTCACCTGCCCTCTCTGGGCCTAAATAAGCAGCATAAAGTCCGCACAGGGGTGGCCGTCGAGGACAAGGACTCCGCGTCACGGTTGTGCTGGGACGTCCCTCGTGACCCCTGATTCCCCAGCAGCTCTGATGGGTCCTAGCGACAGATGGGGTGACTGAGGCTGGGGGAGGGGGGGCGGCCAGTCAGCAGGGGGCCAGGTGGGGGTGGGGAGAGCCCCGAGCCCCTGGCTTCGAACCTGGGATCCTGACCATGATCTCTGGGTGCTGCCGTCGGGGGTAGATGCCTCAGGCAGTTAGGGGGGTGGCTGGGCGGGCGAAGGCCCGAACCTCCTGGGAGCCAGTGGGGCCAACAGGGCGTGAGGCCGGGTGGGGCCAGAGAGCTCACAGAGCCCTGGGGGTCCGCCCAGGACATGGCTTTCCTTAGGGGTGGGGAGGGCTGGGAGCAGTTTGGTAGGTCAGGTCCCTGCGGAGCCCCTGACCTTTGAACCTGAGATCTGCCTGGTGATCTCACGGTGCCGCCGTCCGGGGCAGATTCCGTTAGATTCCGCGCTGAGAGGGCGGACTTGGGGGCCCTCCCCCAGCTGAGGCTCTGGGTCCCCGCGAGGAGCGGTGCCGGCGGGTGTGGCGGGCGGGGCAGGTGTCCTCTGGGGGGTCAGGGGCCCTTGCCGGGTGGGTCGGCCCCCAGGCTGGGGAGAGGGGCTTGGGTCAGTGCGATGGGCTGTGGGACGAGTGAGCCCTGATGAGCGGGCGCCCTCCCCGTGTCCTCACGCCTGCAACCCCCCCCCCTCCCTGGCAGTGAACCCAAGAGCAGCCATTTGGCCGCTCCCAGGGCAGCGTGACCTTGAACTTCTCCACTAGGGACGGTGGAGGGGGCATTGTTTGAAGCCAAGGTCCCTTGGCTCCCAGACCCTCCAAGTTAGGGGGGCAGAGCCCCGCCTGCCCCCTCCTCCTTTCTCACGGCGGAAGATCTGGGACTTGGGTTTCTGGGGTCTCACTCGGGACCCTCAGGAAGAGGCAGGTCCCGGCGTCCCCCCGCCTCCCCCAGATTGTGTGCCGGGCGCCTGGTGGGCCTGTCTGTGCAGCGAGGGAGCCGAGTCTCCCCCAGCCCCCACATCCTGCCTCCCCCCTCCCCCCCGCACCCCGCCTGCCCCCCGCCCTCCCAGCACAAACCACAAGGTGAGATAATCTTTTATTCTGCTTTATTGTGGAGGGTGGGGGAAGGGTCTCCTGTGGCAGGGAGCAGTGGCCTGGAAGCGGTACTCTCAGCTACTGGGCACAGCCTGCTGGCTGCTAGGGCCTTCCCCAGTCTCTCTGGGAGCCCCCTCCCCTTGTCGCGGGCCTCCTGGGGGCGGGGGCTGTGCCGTCAGCGTTGGGAGGGGGAGGGAGCCCCGGGGGCGAGGTCACCCGCTGTGTCCCGGGAGTCACGGGGACTCTGGGGACACGAGTCCGGTAGGTACTGGCACGCGGGGACCTTCTGTGGAGCAGCACCGTCCAGGTAAGAGCCAGAGCGCAGGGTCAGCCAGTCAGTGTCCAGGGATGGGGCCGGGCTGGGGGGCGGTGGGCAGCGCTTGCGGGGAGGCACCGCACACATCACAGGACGCGGGGGGCGGGGGGGCCCAGGAGAGCGGGAGCGCCGGCGGCGGAGACAGAAGCCCGCGGAGCCCGAGGTCAGTGTCCCGGGGGCCCAAGGCGGCCACTCGTCACGCCGGGCGGGGGCGGGGGTTCTCTGGCATCTGCTTGCTTGGCTGCATCCCCTGTGCTGGCTGTCCCCCTGGCCTTGGGTCCGGGGTCACTTCCCACTCATCGCTGCCCGTCCTCTCATCAGTCTCGCTCCCAGTGGCAGGCCTGGGACCTGGAGAATTAAGAGGGGCCGGCTCAGGGCCTCTGATGGTCGTTGGCTAGACAGTCCGTTGTTGGCACAGATGCTGTTGCTGGTTGATGAGTTGAAGAACTGTTTGTCCTTCTCAAGCGGTTCCCCTTGGGTCGGGAGAGGCAGGAAGACAGGGTTCGGGGTCAGAGCGAAGCAGGCCCAGGCCGGGGAGGTCGGAGGGGGGGCCGGGGCACCGGGCGGGGGAGCTGGGGGCCGTGTCAGTCGAGGTCCGCGTCGTCATCATCGCTGGTCAGCTGGTCCGGCTTTGTGCCTGCGGGGGGTGGGCTCCCCCAGACGCCCACGGGCAGAGCCCGGGCGTGGAAGGCCGTCAGGAAGCGGGTCAGGGCCCTGGCCGCCAGCTCCCGGTTGATCAGCAGAGACTGCCCTCGGGCGCCGCGGATGTAGAGCAGGCGGTGGCTCAGGAGGGCCACGACGTCGGTGCGGGCGGGGAGGGGCTGGCGGGGCCCCGCGGCGGCGCCCGAGGCGGCGGAGCTCCGGGCCTCGCTCTCCTGCACGTCGCTGTCCTGCGCGTCCTGCGAGGTGTCTTGCAGGCCGTCATGCAGGCCACACTGACGGTAACGTTGCAGGTCGTCTTGCAGGGCTTCTCGCAAGACGGCGTCCTCGTCGGCGACGACGTGCAGCTCCAGGCAGAGGTTCTGGCGTGGGCCGGGGCGGGCCGCCTCCCGGGGGGCGACCCCGATGCCGAAGAACTCACACAGCGTCAGCCAGAACCGGGGCGTGCCCTGCAGGCCCCGGAGGGACTGGGGGACCAGGGTGTGGCGCGGGCGGCGGCCAGGGCCCAGGAATAGCTCGGCCAGCTCCTCGGCCGGGATGGCGCTGGCGCCCAGGAGAGGGGGCATCTGGGTGAGCAGGTGGGCCACGGCGGCGGCGATGCTGCTGCCGGTGACGAGGGACGAGTCCAGGATGAGGCGCAGGGAGCGCCTGGGCTGCGGCCGGGCCACGTCCCAGGTGGGCGCCGGCGGCAGGGCGAGGCGCCGTCGGAAGCGCAGCAGCACGAGCAGGGCCGCCACGGCCAGGACGTTCTTCCAGAACAGGAGGCCTCGGAAGAAATGCAGAACGACTGCCCTGATCTGCGCCATGCTGAAGTGGGCAAGGAAGCTGTTGAGTATTTGATCCACTGGTATCAGAGCCAGGAACTCCTGCTGGAGGCTCGGCCCGTCCGGCTCGTCCTGGAAGTGTGCGTCTTCATCCTCCTCCTCCTCCTCCTCCTCCTCCTCCTGCGAGTCTGGTGACCGATCGTGGGGGGGCCCTCTGGTGGCGAAAAGCATCGTGGGCCGAGTGGCCCTGCCGTACTGGAAAGCCCTCCGGCCGAGGTCCCGCCGGAGCGGGGGCGGGCGGCCGCCGTCGGGGTCCGGCAGCTGCAAGACGTCGAACTTGAAGTGGGAGAAGAAGAAGACCCAGTGCCCGGGGAGCAGCACGGTGAGCCTGTCATTATTCAGAGAGGCCAGATCCTCTGGGTCGAGGAGGATCATGATGGGCTCCTCGCTGTTCTCCAGGTAGCGGCACCACACCATGAAGGCGGCCCGTATCGGAAGGACCTTCATTTCCAGCTGCGAGGACCCCACCTCGATGGGGGAGATGTTTCGCGAGTAGAAAGCGCAGGTGACCCTCTTGCCGGTGTGCTCGTCGACCTGGATCAGGGAGGCGTGCAGAGACGTCCCGGTGACGCCCGTCTGCACGTAGAAGGGGTTCTGGGGCTTGAGGTGGTAGAGCAGGGGCGCCTTGCGGAAGGCCCGCTTCAGGCACTCGAAGGCCTCCTGCTCCTCGTCGCCCCAGGAGAAGGGCCGGGCGGTCAGCAGCTGCCGCACCAGGGGCTCGGTGATGACGGCGAAGCGCTCCACGAAGTGCCGGTACGGGAAGGCGAACTCCATGAGGCGCCGCAGGGACTTCTTCGAGCCGGGGGTGGGGTAGCCCGTGACGCTGCTCACGGTGCTCTTGTTCATCTTCACCCCTTTGGGGGTCAGGACGAAGCCCAGGAACTCGACCGTGTGTCGGTGGAACTGGCTTCTGTCCAGGGAGCAGTAGACGTTGTGGTAGCGGAAGCGGACCAGGACGTGGCGGACGTGCTGGAGGTGCTCCTCCTGGCTCATGGAGTAGATGAGCACGTCCTGGCCGTACGAGAGGACGAAGAAGCCTAGCACGTCCTTCAGGATAAAGTGAATCACGCTCTGGGGGATGACCGGGTCTGCGCAGATCAGAAAGGGCTGGTAGCTGGTCATCTCTTGCAGATCCAAGCCGAATGCTGCTTTCCATACGTCTTCCGTGTGGTGTATGTTGATGCTTTCCTCCACGATGGTCCCCCGAAGCTCCAGCTTCGTGAACCACGTGGCCCCGTGTAACTGGTCGAACAGCTCCGGGATCATCTGCACGTAGTCCTGTCTGTTGGTCAGCATGTTGCGCGGGTCCCAGTACTCATCCCGCAGCCTGGCTCGCTCTTGCATCCTGGCAGCCGCGGGTTCCCAGGGCGCGTAGGAGCGGTACTCGGGAAAGCTCTCGCCGCGATCACTGTCTCCAGCCTGCTGAAGCTCAGAGGGCTCTGATTCAGAAAGATCATCGGATCCGTCTGAGCTTGGCTGGTCGGAAGTCTCATCATCTGCCTCCTTCGGGTTAAACACGTCGGCCAGGTCGGAGTACGGGGGGGGCAGTCCGGGCAGCAGGCTTATGGCGTGTCTCTCCAGGGCGATGCACGGCGGGGGCGGGCGGAAGCAGTTCTTCAGGCAGTAGGGAGAGTGGAAGGTGCAGCGGCCTTTGACCCAGTCGACCTCCGGGGCGTGGACGCGGAGCCAGCTGATGCCCAGGATCACGGAGAAGCTGGGGGAAGGGATGACGTCAAATTCGATAGTCTCCTGATGGTTCTGGTGGATGCACAGCAGGGCTTCGGTGTGCAGCCAGACGGGCTCGTTGCCGATCAGCGAGCCGTCCACCGTCTGCACCTGCTGCGGGTAGGGCTTCTCGAAGAGCTGGATGTAGTGCTCCTGGGCGAACCTCTCGTCCATGAAGTTGGCGCTGGCCCCGGAGTCCACCAGGGCCCGCACGGCCACGCTGTGGTAGGGGTTCACCCGCACCAGGAGCAGCAGGAAGAGGTGGTCGCGGTCGAGGCTGGGGTGGACCTCCCGGGGCAGCCAGCTGCTCACCATCCACCGCTCCGGGGCAGGGGAGTCGATCCAGGTCAGGTTCCGCGGGCGGGCCTCCGGGGGCAGCCTGAGCATGGCCCTTCTCTCTGCCAGCTTCTCTTCGATCTGCAGGACGAGGACGATCAGACTGTCCAGCGAGTCCGGCTGAGGGACGCGGAACAGGTAGTGCCGGATCTCCTCCTTGAGGCCCTGGCACAGGTGGGCCTGCAGGACCTCGTCCGGCCAGCCCAGGGTGGGCACCAGGCCCCGGAACTCGTTGATGTACTCGATGGCGGGGCGGTCCCCCTGCCTGATGTTGAGCATGGCCTCTTCCGCCACGCGCAGGGTCTGGCGGTACTCGAACATATCCGACATGGCCTCCAGGAAGGCCGGGAAGTCGTTTATCAGGGGGCTGTTTTTCTCCATCAGGTCTGTGGCCCATTCCAAGGCCATGCCGGAGAGGTGGCAGATGACGTACGCCACGCGCAGGCGGTCGCTGTACTGCATTCTCGGGTAGCTTTGTAAGGTCAGCTGGCAGAGCACGATGAACTCGTGGTACTCCCGGCGGTCCCCCGAGAACTTGGCTGGGACCGGCAGGCGGCCCTCGCTGAGCCCCCGGGACAGGACGTCCTCCGCCACCCTCTGCTGCTCCATGAGGTCCTGCATCCGGAAGTACAGAGAGATGAGGGCCCCCACCCTGGCCATGACTTCCGCGGTCTCAGACTCCGCCTCCTCTTCGGGACTCTTCTTCTCTTCTTCCGACCCGGCCTGGTCAGTGTTCTGCGCTCGCTCTTCCCGGGGTCCCCGCGGGTGGTCCGATGCCCCTTCCGTCTCGTCAGGCGCCTCACCGAGTGGACCCCCCGCTTCGGGCTGCGCACCCTCGGCTGACCCCTCCAGGTCTTGGAGTAGGTCATTGGGTGGATCCTTTATTTCCCTACGCGGGCCACTGGATGGCTCCTCCATGGCTTGGAGGAGGTCGATGGGCAGCCGCCCCGCCTCCTGGGCCAGGCTCCCGGCCGGCCCCGCCGCCCGCCGCGCTCCGCTGCCCCGCGACTCCACGGCGGTGTTGGATGAGCCCTCGGAGGACTCCATTTGTTTTGATGATGGATTCTTACGCTCCATCATCGTCTCAAATGAGTCTTCAGAGGGTTCTATCATGTCGTCGGATGGAAGGGCGTGCCCTCTGAAGACGGGTAAGCTCGCAGCGCGTCCGGTCAGCCCCGGGGACGGCCGAGGTCAGAACCTGGGGGTGGGCGGAGGGGGTGGGAGTAAGGAAAGGCAGTCGTTGAGGGTCTGGTGAGGACAGGGTCTCCGGGACTGCTCAGATGCCCAAGTCATCAGAACAGACTGAAGCTGGGGGAGCACGCCACCCCCACACCCCCTCTAGCTCAGGGCACCCCACAGAGAGAAAATCTGTCTGACCTTCCTGCCGGCTCGCCGGTGCTTTACTCTCTGCCCGTCTGGCCAGCCTGCTTCCCGCGTGGCTGTGAGAAATTCACAGCCCATAAATTGTGCAGCGCGATGGGCCCAGGGCCGTCGCCAGCGCAGGCGGGCACCTGGCAGGGTGCACCGGTGGCTTCGTTTCAAACCTGGCACACGTGCCCGGTCAATCTGCCCTCCCTTCCCTGGTCAGCCGCAAGTCACAGAGGTCACCTCTCGGTGCCGTCCAAGGCCACCCCTGGCAGGCCGGGCCTTCCTGGTCGGAGGTGGGAGGCTGTAGCCGGGATGCCTGCCATCTGACGTGTTCAGGGCAGGAAGAGAAAATGGGCCTCCGGCCGCTAGCCCATCAGTGGGGTCGACCGCCCCAAATAGCACTTGTTTCCTCCCCCGGGTTCAGGTCAGGGGCAGGTGGACGTAGGGATCTGGATTCTGGCTTTTTTTTTCCCCCCCTTTAAACCTTGATCAGAGCACCTACTGTGTGCCAGAGACATGTGCACACACGACTCGATTCCAAATCGGAAGTTTTGCTCACTTTTCTCGCCTCTCTCTGGGCAACTTCCAGGCTGCGTTCTCCCCAGCTCTGAGCTGCCGGGCAGATCCCCTCCTAAAATCTCTGCTTTGCTCAGACTGCCCGCCTGGTCCGTGCGGGTTCAGGAACTTGAGACGTTTGGCCTCAGTTCCACCTGTGCAGGCATATTTACCCGCCCCTGCAGTCTTTCCAGGGGGTCTGATCTCTTGGTTCCAGCGGACACCCCTTCTCTGGTGCTGGTTAGATTGCCCCCAGCACGGACAGAGCTGGGCTATCCAGTAAGGGGCGGGGTGTGGAGAGGGCAGGAGATCACTCTGACATCTGACTGCCTTGGAAGGGGGGTTTTCCTGGGACAGAGATGTTTTGGTTGGGGCCATTTGCGCGCCGCCTCTGGTTACCCACACTGAGCTCTGCAGTTACTGCTCTGCGTACCTTTAGCACTTTTTGTTCCTTCTCAGTTTTCTTTTTAGCCACGGGGCCAATCTCCTAAAAAAAAAAAAAAAAAGAAAGAAAGCCCATGCGTAAAACTCCTCACTGGCTAAAATCCAGATTTCCCAACACGCTACCCCATTCTGATCCGCTGCTGCTCAAAATGAAATACAGTCCTGTTACCGTGGCAGGTAAATTCGATCCTGCAGTCCCTCTGATTAAAACCTTTGGCTGTTTATTTGCTGTCTACGGCATTGAAGCCAAACCTGTTAGTCTAAAAGTTCCTGACACATAAACTCACTCCAGTCATTTCCCGGCTAAAACGTAAGGCCTTAGGATAATAGAATATTCTGATCATGTCATCCCTCAAGGTTGGGAAATTATGTTTTTTTAACATGTACAAATTAGATAAAGCCACCATCATCATCTCCATTTTAAGAACTGCACACTGCATAAATTAACTCATTTCCTCTTCATCAAAGCCCTATAACATATGCATTATTCTTGTAAAACTTCCAAGTCTCTAATTGAAATAGAAAACTTGACAAAGCAATTCATCTGCAGACTCACCTATTAGAAATAAAAATCTCAGTAAGTCTCTTACAACCCTTAAAACCCTTTACTGGCTAAAATTTTAAATTGGCTGAAATTTTAAATGTGGAATCTGGGTATGGCTTTAAAAACCCTAAAAATGCTTTATTGGCTAAAATTTAAAATAGCTACATTTTGAATTCAAATTTTAAGAATTCAGTTGGCGACAATTTGAATTTTAAGATGAAAAAATTAAATTGGCTAACCTTTAAAATAAATCTTTGTCTCTTTTCAAAACCCTTTAACCCTTTGTTGGCTAAAATTTAAAAATTTAAATTGGCTATGATTTGAATTAAGCAGTTAAAAAATTAAGTTGGCTAAAATTTGAATTTTAAAATTAAAAATTTATATTGGCTAAAATTTTAAATGTAGAACATAAAATCTCAGCATGTCACCTATAACCTATAAAACCTTTTATTGGCTAAAATTTAAATTGACTAAAATTTAAAATATAAACTCTCAGTGTGCTTTAAAACCCTTAGGGGCTTTACTGGCTAAAATTTAACAGTATTATTATTATTATTTTTGGTCTTTTTGCCTTATCTAGGGCCGCACCCGCGGCATATGGAGGTTCCCAGGCTAGGGGTCTAACAGGAGCTGTAGCTGCCGGCCTTCGCCACAGCCGCAGCAACGCGGGATCCAAGCCGTGTCTGCGACCTACACCACAGCTCACGGCAATACCGGATCCTTAACCCACTGAGCAAGGCCAGGGATCGAACCCGCAACCTCATGGTTCTTAGTTGGATTTGATAACCACGGAGCCACGACGGGAACTCCAGACACTTAAATTTTTAAGTTGCCTAAAATTTGAATTTAAAAATTAAAAATTAAATTAGTTAAAATTTGAATTTTAAAGTTAAAAAATTTTAATTGGCTAAAATTTAAAGTATAAAATCTCAGGAGGTGTCTTTCTACCCTGAAGTTCCTTTAGTGGCTAAAATTTAAAATTTAAAAATTTAAATTGGCTAAAATTTAAAACACACAATCTCAATATGTCTCTCAAAACCCTTAAAACCCATTATTAGCTAAAATCTGAATTCCTTAGCAAGATACTTTAAAATTTAGATTATCCCCCTCTTAATATAAAGTCTATACTCTTAATATAGTTATAAATGTGATGATGTACCTCATTAAATTTTTCAACTTTCCCAACTTTAACTTAAAATCTAATATCCTTGGCATGAGGTGAAAACTCGATCCTACTGTTCCTTCGCCTCAAAGTTTAAACTTCTAGCAAGATGCATAAAAGTTATCTATAACTTCTCTATTCAAAATATAGAAAAGTTTTTTTTCGTTGCCTGTAATATGAAGTTCCAGTCACTTAATGTAAAATAAAAGTTCTTTTCATCATGTAATTTATATATAAATTGATGGCGGGAAAACCTGAGATCTCACGAGGTCACTTCTTAAACTCTGTTGGCTTAATTCCAAACCTGTTAATCAGGCATGATCTCCAAATCCGCTCATCTCATACAAAGTCACACTTCCCTGCAAGAGGCACGAATTTGGTCCTGTACCTTGTCCTCGAAGCCTTATGATGTCTCCAGTCACCTGTACGATAGGAGCTCGACTCCTTAGCATAAAAAACACATTGTATTATTATCATTTCTCTGCCAGCTGCTCTTCTCAAACCCAGAAATCTCGCCGTATCACTCTCTTAAAATCTCTGGATGGCTGCAATCGAAATTCCTTAGCACAGCACACAGATGGGACCCTGCTGTTCCTTAGAACAGTGTCCCAAACGTCTCAGCATGCTGTGTCAATTCAACCAGGGAACCTCTGCGAAGACCCGCCCGCCTCTCTCTTACTCTCTGCCAAGATCAGGTTCCTCCCACAAAGTACAGAGAGGGTGCCCTTGGGCCCAGCACTGCCTCCCCTGAGCTGTCCCTGTGCCTTCGTTATGTGGCTCATCAGATCCAGGCATCTTAGCATAGGATATGTTTTACCAACGAAGTCCCCAGGAGACCAAACTCTCATCGGTCACACCTTCCAGCCCTTCACTGGCTAAACTCCAAATGCCTCTGCACAAAGGTTCAAAGATGAGGTCGCGTCCCTCCGCCAAGTGAGATGCTCGGCCCGCCTTCCACTCTCACAGAAAATCACATCTCCTGGGCATGCTATAAAAATCTGATCATATTATCGTTGCCATAAAAACCCACTCTGATGGCCCTTGCTGAAAGGTGTACGTTTGACCATGTAACTCCCCGCTTTAAAACCTGTCGAGCTTTCTTCATTGCCTGTCACATGAAGTCCCAGCTACTCGTCATAAAATGCAATGCTTTACCACGTAATTTCTCCTTTTGGACTGGCCTATATACTGCCCCCCTCCCCACCCCCCAAATCTCACTGGAACATTCTCCAGGATGCCCTTTAGTGGCTTGCACCCAAACTTATTAGCATGATATAAAAATTCGAACTTGTCATCCCTTAAGATAAAATTCACATTTCCTAGCGGTCTATAAAATTTGGTTTTGTCCCTGCATCTTCAAACCTGACACTGTCTCTGTTTTTTCTTTTTTTTAAAATTAAACTATTTGTTTAATTCAAGTATAGTTGATTTACAATATCGCGTTAGTTTCAGGTATCTGCCAGAGCGATTCAATTATACATTAACCATATATATATATATGGTAAATTTATGTGTGTATCTATATCTTACAGTGCCTCCTGATTAGGAAATTATGGAATAAAAATCCAAAATCTTAGCATAAAAGCTGAATTTTATGTTGCAATTTCATCGCATACTCTTTATCGAATGCAAAGTAAAACCTCACTTTGTCACTCTCTTAGAACTTTTTTTTAGCTAAAATCAAATTTGTAGGCCTGTGCAAAAGTCTGGTCCTGTCAGAGCCACAAAATAAATCCCACGTTTCTTTGTGCCTTCTCACTGTTATCACGAAGCTCCTCTGATCAAAGTCTTTTCAGCTTTGGGGTCAGCATCAATCACATCTTGTCGGCAGGCTCTGAAGGTCAGACTTTGGCACCGCCTCGACCCGTAAAATCCAGTTGCTTTAGTCAGGGACTTAAATGTGTGACTATTAACTTTCCTATGTACAATTTCCCAACGTTTCCTCACTGCCTGTAATATAAAGTCCAAAGCTTTAAACTATACTTGATCCTGTTTTTCCTGCAGACATATGGCCCGCAAGCAAACATCTCACCGTCACATTTCTTAAAAGCCGTTGGCAAGAATTCAGATTTCCTTAGCATGACAAGTTTGATCCTGTCGTTTTCAAAAAATAAAGTCCAGATTCTGCACCCACTCCAGATCTATTCATGAAACTCCTGCTTAAAGTCTCTTCAACAAATTTTCATCACTAACAAAAATGTCTCCGCATGTTAGCATGGCGCCCACATCTAATCGTGGTGTCCTTAGTTTAAAGCCCTTTGCATTTCATGTCCATGACATAAAACTCCAGTTGCCTGAGCGTGAAATGAACACTGGACCGAGTGTTTGTTTTATGGAAAAAATCTTTACATGGCTCTTCATTTGCTTAGGACATAAAGCCTAAATTTGCACGAAACCCACAGTTTTCACCGTCCGCAGTTCCTAGCTTCAATTTCGTCTCCTTCTTTATTCCTGAAAGACTGGGTTTCTTCTTTCTTGCCGACCACCCCCCCACCACTGCCCCACATCTTGATTTTATTGCCTTTTAATTTTTGAAAACCAGTCTCTCTACCTATGATTCGTTAATTCATACGGCCTGTCCTGATTCTTTTTTCCACACCAGGCATGAGGCTAGATCTTCAAGACAAAGACATGGAGCCAGCCCTTGCCTTGCGGAACACCAGTGGCCAGGAGATGAGGCCCACGCACGCTCTCAGTCCTGTGCTGGAGGTGAACTTGGGCTCGGGGCAGGGGGCAGGGCCAGGGGTCTCCCTCCATCCCTGGCAAGCGTCTCCTTCGAGGGTCCACCGGGCTCAGCTGCCTGTCCCTTTGCCAGGACTTTGCAGGTGCCCCACCCTCCTGTGTCCCGCTCTGGACAACCACCCATCAGCTTCCTTCTGACTCCCGTTCTCCACGGGCCTACCCGCTGCAGCCCCGGGCCGCCCAGAGGCCGCCCCCGCCTCTTCTCTGGGCTCCTCAGAAGTGTAAACCTCAGACCTCCCAACGCAGCTGGAGACCCGGTGCGGTCTCAAGCCTCAGGAACATTTCTCGAAGGAAGAGCTGTTGGTGGGGAAATTCTTCCCTAACCAAAAAAACCCAAACCCAAACCAAAAAACCCAAACTAACCCAAATCCAGGATTTAGTGCACCTGGTTTGGGGTCTTTGCGGTGGACACTCCCCCCCCCACAGTCATAGACAGACAGCCCGGCCTCACCGCCTTCAGTGCCCGGAGGCTTTCCGGTCGGGTCAGCTCCCTGCTTTGCCTCTGAGCAAGTGGCCCATTGGGTTGGGGCTGCCAACGTGCGTCTATGAAGGATTGGGTGTTGTGGGGGCAGGGGGGCCAATTCCTCGGCGAATACCTCTCCCCGTCAGCTCACTTGTACGGTAAAGGAAATCTGATTTTAAAAATAGAGCTTGGAAGAGGAGAAGAGAGGATATTTAGGAGCAGAGCTGAGCCTGGGCCGGGGGGCGGGGGGGTGGAGGAATCTGCTGAGGGCCAGTGAGAAAGGGAAGGTGGGGGTCGGAAGGGGAGGCCCTCAGACCCCGGTCGTCAGGCCTGGAGTCCCCTGGCTCTCAGGCTGTCGGGTGGGCTGGCGTCAGCTGAGGACCCTCCTGGCTCGCGCTGCCTCGAGGCCCTTGGATTGGAGGGTCTTAAGGGCTAAGTGACTCCAGTCCCCTGGAGTCTCTCCACTGCCCCACGATGGGGGTGGGCTCACGGGGACCCTGGGAAGGCCACAGGCTGCTGTGAGTTACTCTCTTACACTGAGGTCAGGGTCACGGTCAAGGTGTGCCCAGGCCGAGGCTGGGGTCCTGCTGGGCTCCCCTGCTGTGCACTGGCAGCTTGGTCCCTCTCTTCGCTCAGCTCGTTTGTTGGGAGCAGACCGGGAGGGCGGGGGGCTTCTGAGAGTGCTCCCTGAGGGTCCCAGGGGACCATGGGATCTTCCAGGGTGCTGGCCCGTCATAGCTCCAGTTAGGGAGTCGGGGGGCCGTCCTGCCTTTCCGCTTAACCCCCTGAACTGTGCGAAAGACCCCTTGGGCCTTACGGCGGGAGACCCCTCTCACCTTGACCCAGGACGGCCGGCCCCAGGTACTCCCCTCCCTCCCCGCGGCCTGGATGGAGGCCCCCCGACGGTCAGTCTCCCTGGCCTCAGACATCATTGGTGACACTGAGTGTCTAGAAGGGGGACGCTGGGTTATGGCCGAGCTGGGGCTGTCCCCTGGGCTTGTCCTCCGAGTCCAGCCCAGGCTGGGCGGGGGCCCTGCTGGAGAGGGTGCCACAGCTCCCCCCTTCCCCTGGCCATCGAGGGGAAGGGCCGTGCCCCCGATTCTGAGGCAAGTGTGCCCCTCCACTGCTTGACTGGCAGCTCCAGGGGGCAGCTGGGTCACTCTGCCCAGAATAACCCTGGGAGGGGGAGAGGGCTGCCAGCGGGAGGGGCTGACAGAGGGGTCACGGATGGCCGTGTCCTCCTCCTTCGGGCGGCCCGAGCCGGCCCGGCCAATCGTCTGTGCCCGAGGCCACTCTTGCCTTTCAAGGCAAGTGGGCCGGGAAGACGCTGCCAGCCCGGCACCCCGCTGACTGTCCGCGTGAGCTTCCCCCGGGCCCTCAGTTTCCCCAGATCTGCGGGGCGGCCTGGGCTGTGTCTTCTTCTCCGCCCCTGTTGGTCTGGGCTCCCGAGAACTGCCTGCGGGGTGACCGTGGGAAGCAGGGTTGAGGGGAGGGGGTTGGCCGAGCAGATGGGGCTCAGTTCCACCAGCCACTCTTGGCAGCTGGGGGCCCGTCTCCCCTTTTCACAGCGGGGAACAGGGGCAGGGTGGTTTCTCATAGTGTTTGTCCAGGTTTGACCACCGGGCTGGGCGAGGTCTCGGTGGACTCTGAGGTCCCCGGCGGGCTCCCTCTGTGCCTGGTGCCGTGGCGGCGGGCCTTGGTTGTGGGGATTCCTGGAGCAGGAGGCTGGGGCCTTGGTGCAGGGCTGGCGAGGGCTGGCGTGGGGGCAGAGGCTGGTCTGGGTCTCCCCATTTCCATAGTGGCAGGAGCAGGCCCTTCCCAGGGGACACGGGCACATCAGGCCTTGTGTAAACTGTGAGATGCGCTGGCCGAGAGTAAGGGGCTGTCATTATCATTAGGACTCACGATTGTTAGTTCACAACACCCGCACTAACGCTAGCGGTCAGGACTCAGACAGCGTTTTCACGCTTCGTGTCAACTTCAGTTTTCCCATTAACCCTGTGACGTGATGACGCCCTGTCTTGCAAGGGAGTGAACCTGGGTCCAGAGGGTGAGGCCACTGACCCAGGGGCTCTAATTAGCGGGGACAGCGGCACTGGGATCCCGGCCATCGGACGGCCCCAGCACTGCACCTCCTGTGACCGGAGCTAGTGAGGGATGGCGTGTGGAGACGCAGGAGGCGAGTGTCCTCCAGACGGGGGTAATTGGCCCCCCTTCATCATGAGGGGTGCTCCTCCAGGGCGTCTCTGCTCTGTGTCAGGCGTGGCCCTGGCCCTGCGGGCCCCCAGTTTGACTTTGCTCCTTGCGGGGTGCGGCTTGCTCCCTGGCTCACGGGGTCCAGTTGAGAAGGAGAGACCCCGGTTGGGGAAGGGAGAGGCAGAGGCATCAGTCAAAGCCAGGCTTAGGCTCTCCTCCCTGCACTGGTGGGTGGTGGCCATCGGGGGACCCTAAGGGGCCTGGTGTCATGGCGTCGCTGTGGTCAGCTTCGCGGCCTGACGGGAGGCAGATCAGAGGAAGGGGCTTCGCAGTGTCTGCCCTCCGTCTCCTGGAAAACCTCCTGCGGCCACTCCCAGCTCCTCTTGGCTCATTTGGTTGTCGGCAGGGGGACAGGACAGCTGGCCCAGGGCCTGCTAATTATAGCTGCTCCAGTGTCTGAGCAGGCGCATCGAGTCCTTCACGGCACAGGTTTTCTTGCAGACAAACGAGCCCTGATCTCTGCTCCTGAGCCCCGGCGCAGCTCCCGTAACCGCACAGGCCCCCCGCGCCCGGTGGGGAGGTCGGCGCGGGACCCCACCCCAGGTCTTACCTTTAATGCGCGTGTTCAGCGGGTTTGGTCCTGTCGGTTGACTGGAACTCCGCTTCTTCCTAGAAAGTTATGGGATAAACGGGTTTCTCTAAGTATGAAAGCCCAGGCTTGGGATGTGCGAGCACTTTCCACGGTAGCGGCCACCGTGCACGCGCCTCCCCTGTCCTGCTTTCCTCTCGGGGCCACACGGTGTCACGTCCCTACCTTTGGGTCCCTCCGTGACGTGTCCCAGTACTTCCTACGTCCTTGGCACTATCCATCCTTTCACCCTCATCACACCCTGGGAAGGTGTTACTTAGTGATCCCCCTTCTTCAGGGGAGGGACCTGAGGCCTGGAGACCAACCTGAGACTCCAAGGGGCCCATGTCCCTTCTCTAACTGGGACTGACCAAGGCCACGAGTCTGGTCAGGCTTGGGGTCTGCATGTCAGCCCAGCTGGGGCGCACTTGGCACTCGTGCCCTGCTTTGCTCTGTGATGCCCGAGCTGTTGGCAGGTTCTTACTGGGCCCCCATCACGTGTTATCCTGTTCCCCGATGTGGGCCTGCAGCAGCTACTCCTTTCTCTCATCAGCCCCCGCCCGGTGCCCCCGCACACAGGGCTGTCGGCGGCAGGCGAGGCCTGGGGCAGCGGCTCAGCAGGGTAGGTTGCACCTCGGGCAGGGAACCTGGTGGGTGTTTTCTCTTCTCCCCTCCCAGGTGGCTTGGACGTGACACGGCGGCGGTCTCCAGGAAGGAGGAAGATGGATGCCTGGCCCAGGATCGAACTGAAAGGTCTGAAGAATGATTGTTTTCCCCCCGATTTGTACATGTGAGCAATTCGTGACTGTGTCGGGTCCTCGGGATGGAGCTAACTCGCCCTTTGTCCCGCAGCGAGGCCCCCTGCCCACCGCCACCCGGGTGGGCAGGAGTCGTGGGCTCCTGAGGACACAGCGGGGCCAGGATGGCGCAGCGCCCAGAGCGGTGTGCGGCCCCCGAGGCTGACCTTGCTGCAGACCAGGCCCGGACGCCTCACGCTGCTGCTGTGACAGCCTCGTCGGGGAGGTAGGGCCCTCGGAGAGTGGGGCGGGCCGCAGCACGACCTTAGGATGGTGACATCATGGAACGATTCAGAATAACTCTGCTTTTGTTTGTTTGTTTGTTTCGCTCCTTTTGTGGCCACACCCACTGCACATGGAGGTTCCCAGGCTAGGGGTCTAACCAGAGCTGTAGCCGCCGGCCTACGCCACAGACACAGCAACGCGGGGTCCGAGCCACGTCTGTGACCTACACCGCAGCTCACGGCAACGCCGGATCCTTAACCCACTGAGCGAGGCCAGGGATTGAACCCGAGTCCTCATGGATACCAATCGGGTTTGTTAACCGCTGAGCCATGATGGGAGCTCCCAGAATAACACTGTTACTACCGTCTGTCTGTTGTGCTTCCCGTGGGGAGGTGCGAAAATCTCTCACCATAATACAAAGGGGTGCCAACAACTTGGGCACCGATGATGGGGGCTCCCGGGGTCTGCCTGGGGGCAGAGGTGGCTCCCTTGGGAGGAGGTGGTGGCCTTGGATAAGAGGCAATAAACCCGTCCCGCCACTCCTGTAGGATGGGGCCGGCCATGTTCAGGTGTTGCCTTGACGCCTTCAATGAAATAAGTTAGCAAATGCCTGGCACATAGTAGGTACTCAACATAGGCAAAAATGGTTCCTATTTCAGGTGAATCTGTCCCCTAACTGTCCCTCTGAAAGCCCTCCTCATCTTTGGAGATCCCCGGGGAAGCAGGGACAGGCAGATCAGCCATGGGTTCCCGTGGTCTTTTCTAGAGTCAACCCTGTAACTTTTATTGGCATCGAGGATTTATATAGCCTTCCGGAGCCATGAGCGTCTTCACGTGGCATTACCCGGGCCTGGAGGCAGGTGCCGGTCACCTGGGTACTGTATTTTATTTTTATTTATCGTAAAAATCTTTTGTATCTGAAAAAGTATGACCGACACCTCAGAGTATTCACCAGACCCAAATCCTGTCCCAAATCAAACCCCGTGTCATCGATAGCAGAGCCGCGGCTCGGGCCGGCAGAGGACTGGCTGACCAATCTGTGTTCACGTTTCTTCTGCCCAAAGTCATGGCTGAAAACAGGTGTCTGCTTGGCATAGGGGAGAGAAGTTCTAGAAGGTCCTGCCCATGTTAGCTTGGCGGGGTGGGGGCACTTTAACCAGCTAACTGATCAGCGGAGGTGAGGGCAAAACCGGGTGAGGCTTCAGGCTGCTTTGCGCTGAAACGCGGTTGCGTTTTGTGTCCTTGGGACCGTGGGACCTTGACGTCTCACCTGTAGGAAGGGTTTTCCTTGCTGCACACTGAGCGCTGTGCCTGTTCAGGGATCCCGACGCCTGCGACAGCTGCAGGGGGGCCTGGGGAGCCGGGTCTGAAGCTTAGTGGTGAGCAGGGCTTGGGGTGCCTCGGGGAGAGAGGGGGCTCTGATGGGAAGTCAGGGTGCTGCCCTGGTCATGAAGGCGGCCGGGCAGGGACCTGCAAGGCTGAGCCCCCTTTTCAGAGGCTTGACGGGCTGACCACACCCGCCCCCCATTGGTTAGAACTGGGGAGGAAACGGGGCGCTGCGGGCTCCACCTGGAACTGAGCCATCTGAGGACGAGGCAAAGCTTGGCTTTCTGCCAGCAAGCTGTGCCCCCGACCCCCAGGGGGGAAGAGCGGGCGGGTGCCCCTCCCCGGAGGCTTCCGCTCCCCACAGGCCTCCGTGTGCCCTCGCCTGGGACTCTCATGTCAGAATCTCCCCAAGTTCTCATTCCAGTTAGCTAATCCCTGAGGACACGGGCCAAGGCATAAGCTTTGGGGCCTTGTAAAGACCAAAAGAGAAGGCCCTCCTGGATGAGCGCATTGTAGACGCCCGCCTGGCAGCTCTGCGGGGACCTGGGGCCTGTGGCGGCGAAACCCCAGCCAGCAGGCTCACACACCTGCTGGCCTCATGTCACCGACACCCCACCGGGAGGCCAGGGGTGGGGGTGAGGGTCCAGCTTTAGAATGCGGAAAATTAAGAAAAACAAGAATGAGCTTAGGGATAAAATAAATCCCTCATGTCTGCAGAACGTGTTTGAGGGGACTGTGCCTACTTCTGATCCATTCTCCAAAATGCTCTTCCTTTGGTATTTGTGGAAAAAAAAAAAAAAAGAGAGAGAAAACCTAAAAGCTAAAAAAAGAAAAAAATCCAAACAAACCAACCCAAACAAAACAAAAACCCACACACAAAATGTTTATTTTAACTATGAAAGAAATGCATGGATAATTAACACACTCATTACTGCAAATCAAGCGCCGCAGATAAAAGCTAAAACCATCGTCAAGTCCGCTGTCAATCCCAGCGCCCCCCTCCCCACCATTTTAACTGCAGTTCTCAGAGTCAGGTGTCTGGTTCCAGATTTTTTTTTTTTTTCTGTGCATTTGCATATGTATCTAAATAGACCGCTCAAATGTATGATTCTATTTGCTTTTGACATAACCATATCACGGTATACCTGTCTTTTTGCACAGCTCGGTTTTTTCTTCGCTCAAGGATCTGCCGGGGAATCCTAAAGACCAACACGGTTCCTTAGAGGAACACCTGAGCAGCTGTAACCCGCGCCCACCGGAGTTTAGTTCGCCACCTCGCCGCCGTCATGAAAGTCCTGGGTCCTTAGCCGTGGGGGCTGGATTGTGGAGGCAGGTGTAAGTAATTGCTGAGGTCTGAGTGTTTATGACATTATTACAGATGAATATACGAACGCATAAATTAGCAAAAATAAAAGAGGGACATGCCTGGACCAGTGATGAGAAAGTGTTTATGAACAAAGGATCATGATTAACCCAGTTCTGCGCAAAATACTGAGGTCCATTAAAAGACAATAGGTCTTGGCTATCTCATTCTTTTTAAGAGCTGTTTAATATTCCGGGGGGTGTTTGCAGCATTGCTGGTTAAAGCCTCCTCTATTGTTGAAAACCCCAGCTGTAGGTCCGCTGGGGGAGGCACGCGTGTGCATATAGATGCTTTGGTCAGTGTACTAGTCACGAAGGTGTGTGTGTGTGTCACTGGTTCATGGGTGCTCGTTATATTATTTACGAAAATGAATTTAAAAGATACATAAAATAACAGTGATCCTGGCACAGATACATGAGGAGGGCATGTCACAAGCGGAGGTTTCAGTTAACCTGATTTGCTGAACTGACGCCTGCTAAAAAAGATCTTAGCCGTTGCGTTTTCCTATTGCTGAGGGCCCTGCAATGAGCCTTCTTGTAGCTGAATCTGTGAACACGTCCTCGACGACGATGGTTCTTTTACCCCAGCTTCTTAGAGGTGGGGCATCTGGATTAAAGGGTTTGAAGCAAAGTTTATTTTCACTGAGCGATCCTTCTAAAATGCCATTTTGACCTCATCACTGTCTTGCTTTAAATCCTCCATCTGACTTCCCGGAGCTTCTGGGATGTGGTCCAAGAGCCTGAGCCTGGCACGTAAGGCCCTTCAGGACCTGGCTAGAAGCGCCCCAGCCTCAGGCCCCCTCCCCGCGCAGACACACACACGCGGGCACACGCGCATTTCCGGCGCATTTCCGGCCGGGCACACTGCAGCCCCCGCCAGCTCCCTTCCCCTGCGCCTGCTCTGCCTTTTATCCTTTCACCCAGCTCGCTTCTCCTCAGCCCTTGGGACCAGACTTGGAGGGTCCCTTGGGGTGAACCCAAACTCAGAGGCGCCCCTGCCCCACAAGCCCTCATGCCAGAGTTCAGCAAAGCACGGTCTGTGCAATCATGGTGCCTCAGACCTGTTCCCTCTTCCAGGTGACCGTTCTGCATTTTGGTGGAATTCACGAAACTGGCCCCCTGTTAACCACCCCCTTCCCTTTGTCCCTTTCCAGTGTTCCTCAGCTCCTGTGTCGCTGGGCTCCGACTTCCCCTGCCTGAGAACTGCCTCTTGTTCACCGGGGCAGCGGCAGAGAACCTGGCGGTGCGCCTGCGGTGGGCGCTGGGTGAGTCCCCGGAATGCGATCGAACTGCAAACACACACCTGGAGGGCCAGCCCTGTCCCAGCTGCTGTGTCCCGCCCTCCTGGGTACGCATGCCAGGCTCCCCCCACTGCCCGGGCCCCGGAACCTGAGTTCTGGGGTCCAGGGGGTCAAGGTTGATGTGTCAGTGATGGGTTTGGGGGGTAGGATCGCCTGGAAATGGCCGATTGTGTCTTTTGTGACCTGCTCCGTGTCAGAGGAAAACAGGTCTGGTTCTGGAACGTGAGAAGGAAGAATGACCTAGCATGTGACAGCAGGGCCACCGGTGGGAGTGTTGGTGACACTCTGGAGAGGACAGGGTGAAGAGCCGTGCTGCTGGCTTGGGGCTCGGTTGTGTTCTGGAAAGAGCACAGGCTTCTGGGTCAAGGGGCCGTGACGCCAGGTGTGCCTCACCCTCGGGGGACAAAGCACCAGAGGTGTTGGTTCCCTTTCTTTCCCTGCAGTGGGGGCGGTAGGAGACACCCCAAGAGATTGGCCGTCTTGAGCACAGACCCAGCTGCAGGGCAGAGAGCTTTGTGTCTTAGGCAAGTCCCCGAGACTTTCTGTGCCTCAGTTTCCTGATATTAAAAGAAGGGCTCATAATCCCCCCCCCACGGGGTATTGAGAGGCCAGATGTGACAGTGACACAATTAAATCACCCTGGGGGGCAGCTAGCACACAGTGCCCAGCAAAAATCAGCAGGCTCTTCCATCTCATCCAGTCCCAAGTGCTTAACCCTCCCTGTGGGGACACAGGCAGAGAGACCTGCAGGGGGAAACAAAGGGGCGGAGAGGGAGAGTGACAGGCTGGGTGGGGGTTGGGGGCGGTCACAGCTCGCTCGCTGCCCCAGCGCCAACACCCCTCCCCCCACCCGCGAAATTCGGACCTTTTCTCGAATCCTGGGGGGCGGGGGTGGCAGGCAAGGGGCCGCCCCCACTGGTTTTAATTGCGTTTCCCTAAAAAGTTTGGCAGTGGTTTATTTATTTTTTTCGAAGTGTGTATGAAACGTCAGGCTGCTCTTCAGGCAGATTTTTTAGGCTCGTATTTTATAGACTTTGGCGTAAGGGCGGGCTCGGAAGGAACAGCGGTTCCAGTCTCCAGAGGTTAATAATTCCTGGAAAAACTTCTGGCTAAACCCATTTTCTAAATTTCACAGAAACGGCTCCCTGGGCCCGGCGCAGCCTAAATGAGGTTTTGTGCGACCTTACCTAGAGTGGGAGCGTGACCTCCCTTGCACACACGGAAGTGAACTTGGGCGGCCACCGGCACAAACGCTCTCCTTGCCGAAAATTTCAGTGTGTTTACCCTGGAGCGTGGACCGGGGCAGACACACCTCCCGCACGCGGGTGGTTCTCTGGGCCACCACGGAGCCCGGCCGGTCAGTTCCTAGCTGCCCGGGGCAGTGGCGAGGGAGCTGGGCTCTGTTTGTGCCTGCGATGAAACGTTAGTGGCAGCCCCTTGCCCGGCAGGGGGGACTCGGGGGAGGGGCAAGACCCGGGCGGAGGCGGGGGGCGAGGGGGACCCAGGGTGGGGGCCGCTCCGTGGCCTCTGCCCTTTAGGGACTGGGGCAGATGACTTTGCTAACCGGCAGCACCGAAGCGCTCTCGAACCCGCTCCCGCGAGCCCAGGCCGGAAGCCCTGAACATTTCCAATGTGCGCGATTCCTGCCGCCACCGCATCTCCGCGCCGCCCCCGCAGCGGAGCGCCGCAGCGGCCGTGACGCACTTGTAAATACTTTACCAAACAGTTTCAAACCCGCAGTTTCAAAGCGGTCGTAACAAAACACTCTCCCGAGGAGGCTCCGAGAGGGCAAACGGGTTTCTGCCAGGGCCGCTCGCTCGCAGCTCTTGAGCCCGGTGGCCCGGGGCAGTCTGTCTGTCTGTCTGTCTGTCTGCGGGGAGCCGGCCCGCGCTCTCCACCTGCGACACCATGCTGCCCCCCCACGGCGGGCTGGAGCAGCTGTCGGACCCCGAGGCCGACAGACAGCGCCCCGGACAGAGGGGCTGTCAGGGGCGGGACCGTCAGGCGGCAGTGACAAGACGCCCTGACCCTGGGTCCCCGGGCGCCTCTGCTGTCCCTGCAGCCTGGTCATTTTAGACAAGGAGCTCAGCCTGGCCCTTCAGCTAGCCTGTCTCTGTCTCTCTCACACACACACAGGCGCACACGTGCACGTGCACACACACACATGCGCGTGCACACACACACACACACACACGCTCAGTGCTTGCACTGGGAACAAAGACAAGCAAACTCCTTTAGAGATTGCAGAACACGTCCTCGTCTAGCGAGGGTCCGGTTATAAAGGCCCCGTCCACCCAGAGTTCCTGGGAACCGAGCCCCCATGAAGGGGCCTGCAGGGCCAGTGCCTGGCTCTGGCGTGGGCCGCATTCATCAACACGTGGGCCCCTCGGCCCTGTCACTGGGCAAGGGGGCTTTCAGGAGTCCCCAGAGCATCCAAGTCACAGTCCGGTGGCCGGACAAATCGTGGCTGCGGCCCAGCCTGCAGAAAAGGGCCTTGCTTTTCCCATGAGCAGGCCAGCCCCTCCACTCACCAGCCCCCCCCACCCCGCCCCTTCTGTTTCCCCTCCCTCCGCCCGAGGCAGCTGTCCCCCACCCTCTGCGCCAGCCTGTTGCCCCAGAGAGGACCCAGGCCAGCCTCCCTGGGCCTGGGAGCCGGGGCGGGCACTTGGCCACTCCAGGTGGCCGGGCCCTTGAGATGGGGAGTTGGCCGCAGGACAGCCCCCACCTCCCCCCCGCTGGCCCCGGCACTCACCCCCATTCTGCGCTCTTCTCCCTCACTGCCTCATTGTGACAGAAGGGCTCCACCGGCCATCGCCGTGCCTGTGCCATTGAGCTCAGGGCAGGGTACGCGGGGAGGTCGGCGCATCTTTGCTCTGACCCCAGCCTGCCTCCTCCGCGGCCAGCCCCGCTCGGGACTTAGTGCTGTAGGAGCTTCTCAGGCCTAGACGTGCGGGCTGCCAGCCCGGGCAGGGAGCCGTACTGCAGCCTCCCGGCCAAGTACCGGCCTGCCTCTCTCTGCTCCCTTCACAGGGAGCTCCCTTTCTCCCGGAGCAGCCTGCTCAGGGCTCGCACACCGAGCTGCTTTGCCGAGTCCTCCTGCTTTCTGCATCTGCCTGCGCGGCTCCGGCGCAGCCCCCTCGCCCCCTCTGCCCTCGGCTCCTTGCAGGCAGCAAGCTCATTCTTGGTCCTCTCTTTTCCGCGCTGAATAGCAAGGCCCCCCGCCCAACTGTGGGATCGGGTTTGGGGGCCCTGTCACCGTCTGATCTTGGCCGTCTACACCTGTCCCGGGCACCTCTGCCCCTGCACCCCCGGATCCGGGCCGGAGCCCTTTGCCCTGCTGTTCTGCAGGGAGCCCAGGGGAGGGCGTGGGTCTCCCCTCCCGGGTCCAGCTGCTCTGTTAGCTATCTGTTAAGCGGCTTCCAAGCCCTCTCGGTTTTTTATGGCCCCTTTGCCAGTTGCCAGGGAGAACGCTCTCTATGCAAACCCCCTGCCTTTTCTGCAGGAGCCGCCAGGGGCTGGGCCGGCCCTGGTCAGCCGGCAGCAGAGGCAGCAGCAGGCGCCCGTGGAGAGGCCGGGGGCCTCCCGGGCTCCACTCCCTGCTCTCAGCTGTGAGACCACACAATTCCCTTACTTTTTACAGCCTGAGGTTTTGTTTTTTTTTTTTCCCTCTGTTCAATGAGATGCGAGGGGCCCCCTTGCTGGCTCAGAGGGAGGCTAAATGAGATAAGAGTAGCCGAGCATACATCAGACACTCCGTCAACGCTTGTGGGGCGGATGGGGGACCTGGGAGGAACGCACGGCACGCATGTAACGAGTGTCGCACTAAAGAAAACAGTCTGGCCTTCGGAGACCCCGCTTCGAGCACAAACAGGAACCCTGCCAGGCAGAGACCCCTCTGCCGGCTTCGTCGCACAAATCAAGTCAGCCAGAGGAAGCCCCTGGCCTGTGAGCTCACAGTAGATGCAGAAGGCGGCAGAAATGACGCGCGAGCCCACACCTGCCTTTCCTAGAGCAGGGATCTGCCTGGTACAGGGCAGCATAAGGGGACCCAGGGAATAAGGCAGAAAGGCACGGCTTTCCCGGACACCCCTGAGAAGGGCCAGCTATGATGGGGGCTGGGTGGGGGGCGTCTGGGGAAGAGAAGCCGGTGGAGTCCAGGCACCCCACGCACTGGGGTGTGGTCATCCTTCCAGGCTCTCGTTCTCCCAACCAGCGCGGGGCACCTACCGTCCAGGGCCCAGAGCCGAGTGGAAGGCTGGACACGGAGCAGTGCCGATCGGCTTCCTGTCCTCGAAGCTCAGTCTGGTGGGGGAGAGAGACAGGGAGTGAGTCACTGTAAATCAAGTGATCAAGGTTGGGGGGGGCTGATGGCAGCTGAGATTTATGGAGCCCGGTCTTGCAGGGGATGGGCCCTGGCCGAGCTGTCTACCTAGGACTTCACCAGATTCTGAGCACCGGCCTCAGAGTCCCCATTTGATGGATGAAGAAACTGAGGCAGGGAGAGGTGCAGTCTTGTACTCACCGTCTCCCAGCTGGTGTGAGGCCGGGCTGGGATGGAACCCCAGTCCGTCTGAGGCTTCCCACCACACCCTGCTCCTCGGCACTGCTCAGCAAGGCTGTGCTGAGTGCCGGGGGCGTGGGTGGGCAGGGGATAGATTGATTAGTTATAAGCACCTCCCAGCGGTGCTTGAGATCCCAGCTCCTCTGTGGCCCAATCCGTTTGAAGGGCAGATTCAAAATTAGGTGGTAGCACCTATGGGCAGAGGCTTATGAAAATGGCTTTATTAACCTGATGCGGAGGGCCCTGCCCACCTCCCGGCAGATCGCAGATAGAGACGGGAGGGGCGGGGGCTTGTTTGCGTGGACCGAGTTGGAAAGCGGGGAGCACCGCCTTGGAGGGGAGGGGGGCCTGCGGGCCGAGCGGGGCGGCCCTCACCTGGGGAAAGCGCCCGAGCGAGAACCCGCTCTAGAGGGCAGGGCCTCCAGCCCCTTCTCCGGCCCGAGGCAGAGGGTGCGCCTCCCAGGACCTCAGTTTCCCCATCTGTGTGCGATGGACGTGGTCGCCCAGTGTGGGTGTGGGGGAGAGAGGTCCTGTTCCCACGCGGCCCGGCCCCCCCTCCCCCCGCTGTTCCCACCACCAGACACCTGTCTGCTGTCAGAGCAGCGTTCAACAGGAAAGTTCCAGTTCCCGGAGGAGGGGAGCACCAGGGAGAGCCAGGAAGGGAGAAGGAAGAGAGGAAGGATGCCCCCGACTCAGGCTCAGAGGCGGCTGCGTGCCGGGCAGGACTTGGGCCACTTCAGATTTGTGCCAACTCACGGTGCAGTGGAATCACACAGTCTGAATTCTTCAGGCACCAGCCAAGAGTCTGTGGCGCCCCCAAGTGCCGCAAGGGGGCCGCCTGGGCCACGTTTCTGAGCCCGGAAAGTGGGGAGGGGGGAGACGGTCGCTGGGGAGGACCGGGCGGCACTCTGGCTTGGGTGGCGACGATTTTGATTTTGGTTGCGTGCAGGGGGCCGAGCCCTGCCCTGGGCTGGGGGCAGCCGCCGGGGGGTGGGGGGCGGCCCACCCTACCTTGGGGTGACTGCAGGCTGCGCCCCTCCCTCCCAGAAGGCTGCGCCGCAGTGCGCCAGGCTGCCGGAGGCCAGGGTCCGGGGAGAGCTGTCCGGCAGCCGCCTTTCCAAAGTGGGAATTGAAGGCAGACGGAGGGAGCGTTTCCAGGCGGGGCAGGAGGTGGAAAGGCGCCCAGGAAGCCGACTGCGCAGAGCCCGGCGGCTGCGGGAGGGCCGGGGGGGGGGGGGGGGGGGGGGGGGGGGGGGGGGGGGGGTGGGGGGGGGGGGTCCCGGGGGTCTGGGGAGAAGGCCCTCGACCTGGGGTCCAGCGTGAGACAGAAAAGAGGGAGGCTGAAGTGGGGAAGAGAGGGGCTGAGGATGGCGAGGGCAGCTTGGAGCACAGTTTTAGGACGAAAAAAAAAAAAAATCCATCAACTCTTGTCTTGCCCCAAAGAACCAAGAAAAAAAAAACATGCATTTGACAAGTGAGAAGGTTGAACCCTTCCCAGGCTGGCTGAGCTAGTCTCAGGGCAGGACTCGTCCGGTGGCCAGGGTTTCTGCAGCCCTGTTGGAGCCAAAGCCAGGAGGGCTTGGGGAGGAGGGGGCAGTGGATGGGGGGGGGTGTCTGAGCTCCCTCACGAGGTCCTGGGGGGACGCCGGAGGGTCTAGGGGGAGCCCCGCGGCCTGAGTGAGGTAGGGGCTGGGGGCCGCAGGTGGGCATCTGGAAATGCACCCTTGAGCCTTCTCCTTCGTCCACCCAACTCCCAGGCCCCGCTCTCCTCCCCTCTCCGCTTGGAGGAGCAGTCAGCTCCCTAAACACCCCCCCAGTATTTCGTTTAGACCTTGGGCCCCTTTGCCCTTCCTCACCGCCTGCTCTTTATCTTTACGTGTTGATTTTAATTAGGAGAAATTTCAAACCACGCAAAAGCAGAGATGGCAGTGCGAATTCTCACCGTGGTTTGGTTTTACATGGTTTTCACGTTGCTGTCACAGTCAGCTCTCAGCACCTCTCGGTCCCTCAAAATCTCATGCCCCCCCCCCAACCCCAGGCCACTGGGAAGCAAATGTCAGGGACCATATCCCCGCCTCCAGCATTTTTTCAGCGTGTCTCTGAAAAAGGACTGTCTTCTGTTTTGAAAAGCATAACCACAATGCCGTTATCACAGTTAAAAAAAATTAACAGCATTTTCTTAATGTCACCTAGCGTCTCTTCAGCTTTCGAATATCCCCAGGTGACTCATAAATTTCTTTTACAGCGGGCTCGTTCACATCAGTGTCCAAATTCTCTCCTGCACTTTGGAGGGGCACTGAGATCACACAAGGTAAGTACGACCGCAAATCCAGGGGTTTGCATGTCTACTCCCACCTTAAATGACTAACCCAACCTCGGCAAAGTTCAGTTTTCTCCTTGAAAATGGGGCAAATTCTGGATCTCTCCTAGAGTCACTTAGAGGGTTAGAAATAATCCCATAACCCCCCCCCCCCGGCCCTATATCTAATACATAACAGACACTCAGCAGTCAGGAGCTGCTAGAATTCTTTTTTTTTTTTTTCTTTTCCAGAAACTTCTAAAGGGGACTTGGGCTGGGGTGGGCAAATCAGAGTTGGCAGTCGTCCACAAAACAAAAGGCTCCTGGCAGTTGAGGCCCCCTGAGCGATGAAGACTGTACGTGCACCACATCCCGACAAGGCAGCCTACAGCCCAGGGGGCCGGGACTTCCCAGCCGGCTCACAGCTCAGCTGCCCGACACCAGACGGCAGCTGCTGCAACCCAGGGCCCACTGGGGACCCCACGATGGCCAGTTCGCTAGATGGCACTCTCCGGAGGGACCACTATCCTAGACAGTTCTGGCCACCCTCCAGGCCCCGGACGCGGCAGGGGGTCGCACGCCACTAAAACCCTGAAGATAATTTCTAAAAAGCATTTCTCAGTATGCCAGAGACAGCGGTTTTCTCGCTGTGGAAGTCCCAGCCTGATGGCAGACACGGAGGAAATGCACGTTTCATAATCATTTGCTCAGGCCAGATGCTGGGCTGTCTACTCTCTCCTGCATACTCACCCCAGCTGCATCTGATTTCCCCTTCTTTTACAGGTGAGAAGTTTTAGAGAAGTTAGTGACTTGTCCAGGAGTGACCAGGAAGCAGGACCCAGGATTCCAGCCCAGGTTTGTCTGATTCTTCTGCATAGTGGAGAGGCGGAGGATGGACGTTAGGTCTGGTGGATGGACGGATGCCAGCCTCGAGGTGCAGCCGTGGCTAGAGAGATGGCTGACTGGCTGGCGAGGTGGGTGAAGGAATCAAAGTGCGGATGGAGGAACGAGAGAGAACAGTCAGGTTCTCACCAAGGTCGAAGGCTCACTTGATTTGGACAGCAGGTGGGCTGCCAGCTCATAGGGCCCGAGTCCCAGGCCCAGTGTCAGAGCTGCTCAGTGGCTGCTTTCACACTGCCTCGAGAAACAGCAACCAGCTTCCTTTCCACCGACTCTCCTGGATGACGGAGCCCTAGGGCCAACCCCATGTCAGGCTTTTTCTAGTCCCTAGGCATAGCTTTGCGTCCTCTAAGTCATCCCAGCCATGCTCCATGAGAGCAGTTGTCATCTCCAGTTAAGAGAAAAGGAAACAGAGGCTTAGAAGTCGTAGGGGCCTTGCCCCAAGTCGTATCGGAGCAGGTGCAGAGCCAGGACTCGAACCCCTGTCTGCTCTTCTTCCAAACCCATACCCACTTCCCATTTTCCTTTCTCTGTGTCTGTGCCTGAAAAAAATTAGCACTTCTTGGGGTTCACCCATGTCAGACGCGCCCTCCTGGCCCCCCAGGGAGCTGGCCTTCGTATCCCCCGGGCTTTAAATTTGTTTCTCAAGGAACACCTTCTCTAGTTGGTCCTGTTTGTAACCATCACACACGCGGGGGCCAAACGGATCGCTGATGTCCCGCGGGATAATGGTCAAATTATAAGTTGCTGGGAGCTCAGATTGTGACTAAGGGAAGCACATGTAGACTCCGGAGCCCGAAGGGGCATGAGGCAAAGAGAGGGGTCCGGGGGAGGGCTGAAGGGCAGATTGGCCGGCCTCCCCGAAGACCTGGCTCCAGGCCCGCAGCGGTGTTTGGATCATCCGCTGATGGACTAAGCCCTGTTTCTCACGTCCCAGATGCTCAGCTTGCAACCCCAGCTCTGCCGTTTACTAGTTTTATGAGTTCAGACAAAGTATTTACCGCCCCCCCCCGCACCCCGTGCCTCGGTTTCCTTAGTCGTAATACGGGAATACCAGTAGTTCCTAATTCATGGGTACTTGAAGATGACCCGAGTCAGATATTTAAAGTGGTTTAAGCAGTGTTTCCCATGTGAGGAGGGCCCAGCACATATTTCACTGTAATGAAAATTATAGCTGCTGAAACTGTTCCCATGGGGACGGCGCTGGATTGGGAGCGGCATCACCCGCCCTTGACAGACAGCTGACTCGGTGCTCCTCGAGGCCCCTGAGCCTTCGCCTTTGGGAAGGGAGTGAGTGAAAGAGAAAAACAGGTAGAAATTTAAGACTAGAAGATTTCAGTTCTAGCTAGAGAAGCCTAGAAGGGTTAGATGGACCGAATGGACGTGACCCATCATCTGAAAGGTTAAGCCCTGGAACAGGGGGGAGTCTTCGAAAGGAATTTTCTTGGGAGCGTGAAGAGTATTGGAGCGCTGGATGGGAGCCGAGAAGAGGCTGAGCAGGTGAAGGGCAAGGTGAAGAATGAAAATTCCCTTGGTTCAACCTCATGGCTTCTAGAAGCAGTGGGCTGGTTTCCCCAGTTCCCACATCTGCTCCCACCAGGCTTCTTTCCCTGCATGTCTTTTTTTTTGGGGGGCGGAAGGGGGGCATAGAAAGCAGCCACATTCGACGTCTTCTTGTTGGGTCTTTTAAGGTGGCCCATTGGAACGGAGTTGTTCCAGGTGAGTCTCACACCCACGTGGGGCGTGAGGATCGGTGACCTCCTCCCAGTCCCGGACCTTTGCAGCTGGAGCCTAGGTGTGTTCGGCTGCGTGTGGGGGGTGGGGGGTGCATTTGGACGCCCTCACAGCCAGATGGCAGGAGACGGCCTCGGCGTCCGGGCTGACGGGCTGGGCTGCGTCGGGCGTGTGCTGTGACCCCAGCCTGACCAGATCCCAGAATCTCTGCTAGTTCTGTGGGCACTGTCACCCCTTCCTTCATCTCTTCCAAGAGAGGCCGTTTTCGTATTCATCCTGGATTCTGGTACCTCCCGGTGGGGGGGTGCCCCGGTGGAGGTCAGACCGCCCTCCTCTTTGTCCACGTGTGCATTCATGGCGCACTTTGTAGGGGGCATCAGAGCGCAAGACCTGCTGTGAAAACGAGGCGCTGGGGCCACGTGGGTACAAGACTCAGGGCCAGACTTCCCACATACGCCCTCCGGTTCAGCATCTTCTTAGCTGTACGACTACTTCAGTAACCAAGAAATCACTTAACATCTCTGAGCCTCCGTTCCCTCTTATGTAAAATGGGGCTAAAAAGGTCTTTGCTCAAACATCACCTTTTCATGAGGCTTTCTCCTTGTTGTTTTCTATCCCCCCCTTTTCCCTTTTTCTGCTTTATATTTCTCCAAGTGGGTTTTCTCTCTCTTTTTTTTTGGCCTTCTGTGGCTGCCGTCGTGGCATATGGAAGTTCCCAGTCTAGGGGTTAATTCGGAGCTGTAGCTGCCAGCCTTCGCCACAGCCACAGCCTCATGGGATCCGAGCCGCGTCTGTGACCTACACCCCAGCTCACAGTGACGCCAGATCCTTAACCCGCTGAGCGAGGCCAGGGATCGAACCCGCCTCCTCATGGATACTAGCTGGGTCCGTTACCGCTGAGCGGCAACGGGAACTCCTCTCCAAGGTCCTTATCACCATCTCCTACCCCGCACGTTGTACTTACTGATTTTGAAAGTTGTCTGTTCCCGTCTCCTCCCACAAGGCTGTTAGCGCTCGGTTTTGTCTGCTGTCTCGCCCGGCACCTGGACCAGGGCCTGGCACAGGACGCGTGCTCCAGACTCTTGTGGAGGAAATAAAGAGATGCTGTGGGACTGTCCCCATCGCAGAGGGCCTTCTGTGCAGGCGCGGCTGGCAGCGTGGTGCCTGGTGGAGAGTGTGCATTCAATAAATAGCAGCTAATTATGATTATTATGTCTGGTTCGCAGGACCGTTGTGAGGAGCGAACGAGATAACGTATGCTGGGTCATGCTGCGCGCGCTGCGTGCTGGCTGCAGGAGGTACAGCGTTAATGATCCTTTGCTGCTTTGCAAGAACTTGCTCTTAATCTTTCTGCTTTTCATTTTCACACCACCTGGCAGGGAGGGGAGCCTGGTAGATAGCTGCCACCTCCCCCATCAGCCAGGGGAAGGGCCTTGCCCAAGGCCCCGCCCGGGGGTCGGGGCCAAGGCTGGAGTCTGGGTCGGGATCCGGAGCTGGTGGCCTTTCCACGGCTCCCTTATGTACGTCCCCGCGTGGGTGTATTTATGTGTGTGTTACATTACATACACGTGGATGTCGCATGGGTGTATTTCTAGTCTTAACTTATTTTTGATCTTGCACGTCTCGGCGTTGCTCTGGGGCCAGCCTGCTGGGCACCCCCTGGGCCGGTCTGGTGGGGGGGTTGGAGGGAAGGTGTCTGTGTCTTGTCGGTAAGGGTCATCCCGGAAACCTTTTTGATTTCTGGGAAACCGCTGGAACGTGAGGGGTCTCGGGGCCCCGACTCCCCCGAGGGCAGCCCCGGTTTGTGAAATGAAGTTTCCAAAGCGCATCCCTTAGTCAGATTTCTGTTTTCCGGGGCACTTGTTTAAGCTTTGATGCCAGGTCTAAAAAAAGAACAGATCCCAACCATTTCCTGCCCGAGGCCCATCCTTCCCGAAACCCTCCCTGGGCTTGGCCTGGGCACCGAGGGCGGCTGTTGGACCCGCGGGGCGGGCGGGGGGCGGGGTGGGAGCTGCTTGAGGAACTTGAGGAAGTCAAAGGCACCCTCCCGCTGGACCCACGAGGGTGTCGCTGTCCTCAGTCGACAAATCGCTCAAGTCGGGGCACACGACGGAGAAGCCAGGTCACGTCTCTGCAGTTACACCGCTCACGCGTGCCTGCTGGGGTGGAACCTGGTCTGTCTGTCTGTCTAGCACCACAGCTGGGCGCTGCTGCAGAGGGAAGACAGATTTGGGGAGAGGGGCTCAGAGACGGGCGGGGGGTGGGGTCTCCCTGGCTGATCTGGGCCTGGAAAGCTCAGCTCACTGGGCTTCGGGACCAGGGCCGGGACAAGGTGACAGGTGGGGAAACAGGCCCAGGGCAGTGGGTACCATGTCCGTGCTTTAGTCCGTGGGCTACAGAGCCTCGTGACAGGGCACAGGGGAAGATGGCACGTGGCGTCCACGGGTCTGGGCTGGAGTCCTTTTACTGACCCCTAGTGGGTGCTCCTAAGTCCATCACATGTATTTAATTCTCCTCTGTGGCAGTGGCCCTGGAGAGGCCCAGCGAGCCACTCAACGGCAGAAGACATTTTTTGAGAATACATGTGTGATACAATTATACATCTCTCAAGGGGGAGGGGGAGATTTGGGAGCCATTATTTAAGGTAGAGGGCAGCCAGGGGGCCGGGGGGCGGGCAGCGGAAGTGGGGTCGTGCGTGGTTACCGTACTGCTTGTAACGATCAGTAAAATGGGAGAGGCACGCCGGGGTCGGGAATGAGAGTGGGTTGCGAACCAAGGCCTGGGGGTAGTTCTCTGTATCCGAGGGAAGGGAGGAAAGGGATCAGAGTGGTTTGCAGGCCTTCATTTTATTATTACACATCGTAGGAGAATAAAGGAAATGCAACGCTGGCCTTGGGTAGAGCAGTTGTGAGAATGTGTGCGTGCGGCCCAAAAGACGGTGATTTATCCAGGTCCGCTAACCTGACATCTCTGCACAGAAGAGGTCTGGGCTATTTTCTTCCTTTTAATGGGGCTTTGTGTTCCATAGAATGGGCACAGTGGGGTCTCTCCGCTGGGGAGGATCTCGGCTGTGGGGAAGGAAACTGTAGACAGGTATAAGCCGAGACTGCTGGGCGTTCACTGTGTAGTTAAAAATGAATGAATGCACCGATGAAATGAAAGAGAGCCAGGCAGGTACCAATGAGGACTACGTGTCTATAAACAAGTGTTATGAGCAATCTAGTCCTACCCAAGGTGGTTGTTAAAAACAGTAAGACGAACACCCAGTTGTGGGTAGGAAGCATATCAACAGGTGTATTTAAGAAAAGAAAGTAAAAGGAGTTCCCTGGTGGCTCAGTGGGTTAAGGATCTGGCATTGCCATTGATGTGGCTCAGGTCACTGCTGTGGTATGGGTTCAATTCCTGGCCCCGGAACTTCCCCAGATGTGTGGAACAGTCGCTGGTCCTGGGCTGACTGGTGGCTTCACGTGTTTCTGTCTATAGTCAGAAATGAATTAGATGTGTAAATAAAACATAGGACAAAATGAGGGCGAGCCAAGAGTGAACCATCAAAGGTAATGTTTTATGAATTACAGGTTATTGAAATAAAATTCATTAAGTTAAAAAAAAAAAGAATTACAGATTAAGATGGACACACACGTAGAACTGCAGACTATTTACAACAACCAAGCAAAATTTTTCAGCTCTGGGGCTAAGAAGCGTTGGTACAGTCAACATTTTTATTGTGGGTTAGAGCTGAGTTCATGTGTGTTTACTGTATATTTTTTTAAAAAAGGTAAAATCAAGAAAAAGGACAAGTAGGAAACAAAGAGGAGATTATACCTGGAATCAAAGTTAGTTACTGCTTCAGTTCTGAGTCTGTTGGGGAAAAGACCTGGGCTGGTTCTTCTGTGAGCAAGCAGCGGAGGGACAGATGCTTGTGATGGTCATTATTCTTGGTTTTGATTAGGGTGGTGAATTCATGCAGGCTGATTGTAATAAATAACATTATTAAACGAAAAAATATGTGCAGCGAGGGCTATGCCTGGGCCAGCAGTGGGTCTGTGTCTTGAAGCAGAGGTTGTGATTAATCCTGTGCTGCTCAGCCGATGGCCATTAGAAAATCTCTAGGTTGTTTCATCCTTTTTAATATCTGCCTTGTGTTCCACAGAACGGAGGCCCCAGAGCGGGTCTAACGACACGCCGTTGATGAAGATCGTGGCTGTGACCTCTGCGGCAAGCAAGCCTTGGACCAACCAACGTGAGTGATGGTTAGCGTTGTTGTTTTCTGGTTGGCTGGTTGGTTGATGGGTGTGTATGCGTTATTAAACATGAATGGGCGCAAATAAAATCAAAGGGGGCCAGGCATGGACCAGTGATGAGACTCGCGTGAACCAGGGGTGGTGAATCTCATCTGGCCTAACTGTCACCAAATTAAAAAGTAATGTGACTGGGCTGTTCCCTGTGGGGAAATGAGCAAATAAAAACAAAGAGTTATATGTGAGCCATTAGGTTTAATTTTATAGATGTATAATTCACTGTAAGTTAAAATATATTTATATAAAT
This sequence comes from Catagonus wagneri, assembly GCA_004024745.2. Lineage (NCBI taxonomy): Eukaryota > Metazoa > Chordata > Mammalia > Artiodactyla > Tayassuidae > Catagonus > Catagonus wagneri. The sequence goes on from PVHT021183632.1 coordinate 11,904,743, forward strand.
ATAATTGTTTCTTTTTCTTTTTTGGGGGGGTGAGTGGTGTGTTCATGTATGTATATTGATTTATTAAAAAAAAGAAATGGATCCATACATAAATAAAACCAAGGAGGGTCAACATGGACTAATGAAGACGACGTGGCATGACCCAAGATGTATGATTCCACAGTTCTGCAAATTTGAGGGCCATTAAAACAAAAAAAAAATGCCTATGCCATTGCATTCATTTTAATAGCATCCTGCTATTAATTTATACACTATGGTTTATATAAACACTTTCTTATTGATGACATTTAGGCTGTTGACACATTGAGATGCACATAGAAAAGTAAGGAATTGGTAGTGGTGGATAAGATTCATGAGACAAGTTTAATGATTTTTTTAAGGGGACAAATAAAATTAAAAAGAGCAAAGCACAGGCCAGTGAGGATAAACTAAGGCTGATTAATTCAGTTCTATTCAAGTGAGAGCCATTACAAACGATCCAGACTGTTCATTTTTTTTTTTAAACAGTTGCTTTCTGTTGCGCAAAATGGACACACCATAGTTCATTTAATCATGCAGTATTTATGAGAATTTTTGACTCTTTTTGAGTGGATAAGGTAAGGAAAATGTAAGAAATAGTTGATGTTCTTAACTCTTCAGCTGGTAAGTTGTTCAAGGGTGTTCATAAATAAGTAAATTAATGAATGAACAAATTAGTGAATAAACAAGAGGGCAAACATGGGCCAATAATGATAGTATTTCATTATTCCAGAATTAAAATTACTGTAATTCTGTACCTCCAAGTCCATTTAAAGTATGTATTGGTTAAGGGATAAATATTCCTGTTTTTGCATGATGATGTGTTGGATGTTAATTTTAGTACAAAAACAATGAATAAATGGGAAATTCCTGTAGTGGCTCAGCGGTAATGATCCTGACTAGTATCCAAAGAGCATGTGGGTTCGATCCTGGCCTCGCTCAGTGGATTAAGGATCCGGCGTTGCAGTGAGCTGCAGTGGCTTGGATCCTGTGTGGCTGTGGCTGTGGTGTAGGCAGGCAGCTACAGCTCTGATTGAACCCCTAGCCTGGGAAATCCCATATGCCGTGGGTGCATGGTTGCAGCCCTGAAAAGACAACAACAACCAAAAGGATGAAATACAGCAAAAGCCAGAACATAGACTGGTAATGAGAAGAGCCCAAAGATTAAAAGATTATAGTTTTTTAGTTCAGTGCTCTTGACCGATAATCTAGCCTGTTTCCTTCTTTTTAACCAGCTGTTTTGTTTTTCATGGTGTATGTGTACATAGTTTATTTAAACATCCCTCCATGGATAAAAATCTTGGTTATTCATTGAGCAAGGAGCACAAAGGGACATGAAAACTAATGTCATTGTTGTACCTGCAGATTAAGAGGATGGATTTATGGATGCTTAATGGAAACTTCTTTAGAAAGGAGCAGATTGAGCAAAAGAGAATCAAGAATTATGATTAATCCCATTTAGCTTCATCAGAAACAGTTCTAGACTGCTAGGGATAAAGAGTGTATGCTAGCACTGTCCAATAGAAATTTCTGCAGTGGTGGACATGGTATCTAATTTGTCCTGTTCAACATGGTAGCCCCTAGCTACCTGTGATGGTGGAGCACTTGAAATGTGGCTGGTGTGCACGATGAACAGAATTTTTAATTTTACTTTGTTTTTATTAATTTTAAACAGTCACATGTGGATAATGGCCACTCTGTTAGTTGCATTGGGTGGTTGGTTAATGAGGGTTTCTTGAATATTAGATGTGAATAATTAAATACATAAATTAATAAAAGAGGGTTAATTATGGGCTAAAGAAGAGAATGTACTGGGAGACAGAGATTATAATTAATCTGGTTCTGCACAACTGAGATTCACTGGCAAAAAAGTCTTTAGTTCATGGAAAATAGACACGGGCTTATTCATTTATTTTATTAACTCTTGTGTTGCTTTCAATGTGCGCCCCAGAGGATATGTGAGCATTTCTCTAACGTTGAAGGTCTGTGTATTTTGGTGTGAGAGGATAAACATTTTATTGTCAACGTTGTAGATGGTGGGTTGAAGACTGGTTTTGCAGATATTCATTATTTCAAAAAACGTATGCAGTTAGATTCCTCGTGATAGAAAATAGCTACTTATAAAACAGAAACAGACTCACAGATTTTGAAATCAAACTTATGGTTACCAAAGGGGAAACTGCAGAGGAGTTATATTAGTGGGACGGGGTTAACAGATACACGCTGCTATAGAATCCAACTTGCTTCCGTTAAAAGTACACCAAGGCCATTTATGTTATAGGCATTTTAATATTCCATATTCATTTTGTATCACTGTTGACTTCAACATTCCCCTATTGATAAACATCTATGCTGATCACCAGTTGAGAGGGTCCTGGTCAGACCCATCAGTGCTCTATGGTGGATGAAGACGGTAGGATCAGAGTTGTTCATGGTGTCCTTTTTGAAATATAGATAAATGAAAAGAAAGGGGCCTACAAACAGGCGAGGGACAAGTGTGGGATTGCTACATAGCAAGAATGTTGATTGACTCATATGTTCATGATCATTAGGGAGAGACATCTAGTATATTATTTCTGTGGGAAATCAGCCTAGGGACATGTGATGTCCAGGACAATGGCCAGTAACCGCAGGTGGATACTGAATGCGTGGAATGTGGCCGGCCTGAATTGAGATGTGATGGATGTGGAAAAGACACACCGAATTTAGAAAATTCATTACCGAAAAAAGTTAAAATATTTCAGGAGTTCCCATCGTGGCTCAGTGGTTAACGAACCTGACTAATATCCTTGAGGATGCAGGTTCGATCCCTGGCCTTGCTCAGTGGGTTTAAGGATCCGGTGTTGCCGTGAGCTGTGGTGTAGGTCGTAGACGTGGCTTGGATCTGGCGTTGCTGTGGCTGTGGTGTAGGCCGGTGGCTATAGCTCTGATTCGACTCCTAGCCTGGAAACCTCCATATGCCAAGGGTGCAGCCCTAAAAATGCAAAAATAAATAAATAAATAAATAAATTATTTATAATGATTACTTTTTGAAATGAGTGGAAATGATAGTGGTATTGGGTTAAATAAAATATACAAGTATAATTTCCTTTATACTTTAAAAAATATAGATTCTAGAAAACTCAAAACGCATAGGTGGGCTTGCATTATATTTTATTGACCAGCATTGCTATAGACCAATGATAAGAATATTTGAAATATTTGAAGATCTTTTCCTTTGTGTTTCTTCTGACCCATGGGTATTGATTGTATTATTATTAGCCAGTTAATGGATCATTTAATGAAAAGTGAATACATAAATGAGAAAACCAGGAAAAAGCACATACTAAGTATTAAAGTATATATTGAGGCAAGGATTATTTTGAATACTTTCAATGAAGCACCAAAGTCCATAAAAACAATGTAAAGTGGCTAATCCATTTGGGTGGTGAATACATACAGATGTGTTTAGTGGTCAGTGCTGTTTTATTGGGTTGGTGATGGGTGTTTTTTTTTTTTTTTTTAAAGAAAATGACCTCCACGGGCAGATATCTGAATAAGAAACTAACTAAATAGGAGAATGTCAAGCACAGCAGGTGCCAAATGAGGTGAGCATAAGTGAGCAGAGACATTGGGCAGTCCACTTGGCACCGCGGAAATCCTCTGTCAAAAAAATCTGGTCCCAGCTCTGGGCAATGAGCCCGTAGTCAGTGCTCAGGAAGTCTGCTGCATCTTAATCTTAGACTTTTGAGGCTCTTGAGAACTGATTATGTTATTGCTGTGTAAGTGAATCTGTACAGAAATAAAATAGGAATGTAAGTGAATGAAAAAAGACAGCCAAGCATGGCCCCGTGATGCAACAATTATTATTATTATTATTATTAATTTTTGCTTTTTAGGGCCACACCCATGGCATATGGAGGTTCCCAGGCTAGGGGTCCAATTGGAGCTGCAGCTGCCTATACCAGAGCCACAGCAACACCAGATCCGAGCCGTGTCTGCGACCCACACCACAGTTCACGGCAATGCCGGATCCTTAACCCACTGATCGAGGCCAGGGATCGAACCCGCAACCTCATGTTTCCTAGCCAGATTCATTTCCTCTGTCCCACAATGGGAACTCCCCTTTTTTTCCTTTATTTTTTTATTTTTTGCAAGAATTATTATTAATATGTTTTTGAGACACTGAAGTCCATTAAAAAAAAAAAGCACTGACAATCATTCTAAGAAAACGAGACGAGGTCTACATAACTAAGAAAATTAAAGAGGACCTGTGTTGAGCTTGTGTCAGATGATAAGAGTTTAATTAATCCGGTTAATTCATTGAGTTCATTAAACTACAACAAAGATCTAGTTGGTTATCTCTGAGGGAAATGAACAAGTGGACAGATGTTAGTTTTATTCAGGGGTTTTGAACAATTTCTTTAGCTTCCAAGCTGTGGGTTGTAAAGGAATGATGAATAGATTTGTCACGGTTAGTTAAAAGGAGGCAAACCATGGACCACTGATGAACAATTTTATGTTATAAAGCAAGTATTAAGATAAATTCATTTTTCATTGCTCTGTCCATGTAAAGACTATGAAGTCTAGGCTCAAGCTTATTTAAGGTTCGTAGATAGATTCACGTTGTATTGTTTTAGTGTGGGCTGCTCATGGGTTTACTCTTTTGCAAACTGAAGTGTAGTTGATTTACAATATATTATTTCCAGGTGTACAACATAATGACTCAGTATTTTTGCAGATTATGCTCTTATAAATTGTTATGAGATAACGGGTATCATTCTCTGTGCTACACAGTATATCCACAAGTTGGTTTTCTGTTATCTGAGTCTGTTTTTGTTTTACGTTGCACATTCATTTGTATTGTTCTTTAGATCCCACATATGAGTTACAACATATAGTATTTGTCTTTCTCTTATTTCACTAAGTGTAATATTCTCTAGGTCTATCCATATTGCTACAAAAGACAATATTTCATTTGTTTTTATGGCTGAATAATATTCCAGCTGAGCAATATTCCACCATATATGTGTGTGTGTATGTGTGTATCTCACATTTTCTTTGTCCATTTGTCTGTTGATGGACACTTGGGTTGCATCCACATCTTGGAAATGGTAAATAATGCTGCTATAAGCATTGGGATGAATGTATTTTTTTGAATTAGAATTTGTCTTGTTTTGCTTTTTGATACATCCCAGATGTGGAATTGCTGGATGACATGGTAGTTCTCTTTTTATTTTTTTAAGGACTCTTCACATGGTTCTCCATAGTGGCTGCACCAGTTTGCATTCCCACCGCATCCTCTCCAACATTTGTTATTTGTAGACTTTTTGATGATTGCAGTTATATCAGATGTGAAGTCATATCTCGTTGTGGTTCTGATTTGCATTTCTTTAATAGTTAGGGATGATGAGCATCTTTTCATGTGTCTGTTGGCCCTCTGTATGTATTCTTTGGGAAAATGTCCATTCAGATCTTCTGCCCGGTTTTTTTTTTTTTTTTTTGTCTTTTTGTTTTTTTAGGGCTGCACCCATGGCATATGGAGGTTCCCAGGCTAGGGGTCTAATCGGAGCTGTAGCTGCCGGCCTACACCACAGCCACAGCAATACCAGATCCTTAACCCGCTAGCGAGGCCAGGGATCGAACCTGCAACTCCGTGTTTCCTAGTTGGGTTCGTTTCCCCCGCGCCACGACAAAAACTCCCCTTCTGCCTATTTTTGATTGGGTTATTTGTTTTTGTGATACTGAGTTGTACGAGCTCAGATTTACTCTTGTTATCTTCTAAACAATAGATATATAATGAAATTAATTCATGACTAATTCATGACTAAACAGCAGATAAGCAAGTAGATAAATAAAAAAAGTGAGTCCAGAATGAGCACTGGTGAAATGTGCCGTGAAGCAGAATTTCAGCTTAATCCCACTTTGAACAAGTGAGGTCCATTAAAAGACGAAAGGCGTGCATCATTCATTTTACAGTTATTTGTGATTTCATGGTATTTTTCCCCACTGTTGATTTTCATATTCCACCAGGGATAAAGATTTAAGTTTCTAATCTGTTAAGAGGTAAAACACAAGGAAAGACAGAAAGTTGTTAGTAAAGGGAAATGAGACATTCCTGGATTGTGACATATTTAAAATTTGAATAAATTAAGGAAAGATTAAAAAAGAATGGTTATGGTGAGTGTGGATTTGCGTGGAAGCTGTTGATTGATCCTCATGTGCACCAGTGAGGTCCGCTGTAGAAAGAGCGTATTAGTTCTAGGAGAAATGAGCAAAAATCAGAAGTCAGTAATATTTTTAGATCCCTTAATCATAACAGATTACGATTAATGGATATTAAGTGATTATTAGTTAAATAATGAATTAATAAACAAATGCATAAATGAATAATGAAAAATTCCCAACTTTGGATCAATGATGAATACTCTGAAGTATCTGAACCAAGGATTTTGATTAAACCTTCTAACTCTGAAGTCCATTATAAAAACGAACCTAATTTCCCGCCATGATGGGACTTGAGCTTGTAGCTGATGTTAGGAGTACTTGCTCTGGGTTTTGATAGATCTTAGATATGGATTATTTGATCAGTGAGTCAGGACTGAGTAAGTGAGAAAACGTGATGAATGAAGACAAGGAACGGGAGGTAACCCCCAGTGAGAGTATGAAATGAGATGACAGATTATTCTTAAAACAAGTCTGAGGAACTGAGTTCCAGTTATGGAAGGTCCAAGGCTTTTACCATGTTGATCGCAAACATTTGTAAGAGTCCGTGTTGTTTCTGGGTTGCTTGTTGTTAATTTTTTTAGGAAAGGGGAACGATAGGAAATGTAATAATTGATCACAGAACTAGCTAATTAAAGATCAAGCATGGGCCAGTATTCAGTATGAACTATATGAGAGGAATTATGACTAAATCAGTTCATTTCAGCCACTATCATTTTTGAAAAATGCACTTAGTTGTTCTTCTGTGGGTATCGAGCTTTGGGCAGATGTTAATATTATTTAGGACTCTTGCTTTGAGTACATAGGTTCATTAAGATTGGTGATGTTACTGTAAGTGAATAGAGGGAGAGATGTTTATTTATTTATATGCTTTTTAGGGCCGCAACCATGGCATATGGAAGTTCCCAGGCTAGGGGTCAAATCAGAGCTGCAGCTGCCAGTCTACACCGCAGCCAAGGCAATGCTGGATCCTTAACCCGCTGAGCCGGCCAGGGATCGAACTTGCGTCCTCGTGGATCCTACTCGGGTTCATAACCACTGAGCCACAACGGGAACTCCAGAGAGATTATTTAAAAGAGGGCAAACGTGGACCAATGAGGATATTATCTCATTTAAAATGATGTCAGTTATATGTGGAATCTAACAAAAAATAGTGCAAAAGAACTTATTTAAAAAACAGAAACAAATTCACATGATTGCAAAACACATGGTTTCTTATGGTTACCATAGGCAACCACTAGGGGAGAGGGAGGACTTGGGAGGGTGTATAAAATAGACGATTAGCAGGAACCTACCGTAGAGCACGGGGAAATCTTCTCAATAGTGTGTAATAACCTATATGGGAAAAAATAATGGATATATTTATATATACGGCTGATTCACTTTGCTGTACACCTGAAACTAACACAACACTGTAAATTAGCTATACTTCAGTAAAATTACATTTAAAAAACAATATGGCAAACATTTAAAAAACGGTGTGTTAATCTCAGTGTACTCTTCTGATGTCCATATAAACAGAAAGGGGTCGGGCACTGGCCTTTTGGGGTTGAGAACGTAGCGATAGTTTGCCATAGTAGTATTTTAGATTATTTTGCATTTGCTTAAAAAACGAAAGTACGAGCAAGGCGTTCCGTGAGTGAACGAATACGGAGTAAACAAATAAGTGAAGAAACTCACAAAGTAGGGTCATTCATGGATCATTGGTGAGAATTTATCAGGAAACAATGATGTTAATTTACCTCATTCAAATCAAGGAAGACCCATAAGGAAAGTACTGCAGGCTCTTGCCTGTGTGGGGAGGGTTTACTAGTAAGAATTTGGACCGGTGTAGTTCTTAATTATTCTACTAGGATGTAGATTTAGCACTTGTCACCTTATTACATGCATTAGTAACTCAAGAAAATAAATACAAAGAGGGCTATTCTTGGGCTAATGGAATGTTTTGGAAACAGGGTTTTATGATGAATCTGTTACGGCAAAGCCAAGGTCTCTTAAAAAAAATCTAAATCTACACTCCCTCTTCAGTTTTCTAAAATCCTGGTTTTTTTTTTTTTTTTGCTCCACAGATTCAGTGTACCCAATCTGATTTATTCATTACCAGCGATGAAGATGTGGGCTGTCACTTCTGTGGATAAACAACAAAGGGGCTCTCGTAAGTAACAGGTTTTGCGTTCTTGGTGTGGAGGCGGGTAATTCGTGTAGTCCGTGGGACGGCTTCAAAGGCGTGAGTGGCTACTGCATACGTAAAGTCAGAGGGTGCCCCGTGTGGATCATTAAGGAAAGTGTGTAATGAACCGTGGATTAAGATTAATCCCTTTGGGTGCAACGGAGATCCATTAAAAACAACATCGGAGGACTTTACATTCGTTTTCACACCTGCTTACTGGTATATTTTATTTTTGCACCACATTTTAAGAATATTTCTCTATTGATAACAATAAATCATTGAGGAAGGAGCGCCCAGGAAGACAACCAGTACTGTTAGTGTTCTAGTTGTGGGGTAAATGGTGGGTTCAGTACAGTATTTTTAAAATATGAAGAAATTAAATGAAAGATGAGCAAGCAGAGAGTGTAAAACACATGGGCTGGGTATGAAGCAAGGTTATTGATTAATCTATATGTGAAACACTGAGATCCAATTAAAAAGAGATCTCATTTGCCAGCTCTGTGGGAAATAAATGGCTGTAAGCTGCTCTTTGCAATATTCAAAGATCTTGCTCTTGGGTTTTTGTGATTCATGGAAATTAAATTTTTTAATCAATGAAGCCATGAATGAAATAATCCATAAATAATGTACAAACAATCCATAAACAATGTATAAATAGATAAATGGAGAAAAAGAACGTTAAGCTTGGATCAATGATGAGAGTTCTGGGGTATATGAATCAAGAATTTTGATTAAACCCTAACTCTGAGATCCATTAGAGAGAGACTTAGTTTTGTCTAAGGGAACAGAGCTCAGAGTAGAAGTTCAAGCCAGTTGCGGATGTGTTGCTGGGTCTTTGTTGTTCCTGAGTATGGCGTGTACTGATGCAGCTGAGTCGATGAACACATAAATGAATACCTGTGATCCTGAATGAAGCCAACAAGCGTCACCCATGAGTGATTTATGAGAGTGTCGTGAAACAAGTATTATTAGTCACATGTTTATTTAGCGCAGAGTTCCGATGTGATGCACGGGTCAAAGCTATTACCACCTTCGAAACACAGTAGGAATTCCAGATACACAGAGCGTACAGACAGGTTCTTTGCAGTGTCCAGGTTGGCATTCTGGGCTGGTGGGGGGATGATTACGTACAAGTCTCTGGGCAATTGCCAGCATTCCTGGGCAATTGTTCAACATTCCTGATTCTCAGGTAATTATTTATTGCTGTAAGTTATAGGATGAAGATGATTTTTTCTCGAATGATTATTTAGTAGAGGGCAGATTCTGAAAAGTGTGGAACATATGAGGTGTAGGAAGATTGATGACTAATCCTGTTCTACCCTGGTGGTGGCCACACAAGGAAAACGGGACCTTGTTTCTCCCTGCTTGGGTTAAGTACATAGGGATATGCCGTGTAATCAAAGTGCTGCAGTTCTGGGTTCAGTGAGAGAGTTTATTATTTCATATTATGTAATTTTGTCATAGCTTATATTACATAACTTATGTTATAGCTTATATTTTATTATAGCTCATACAAATTCTTATATTTAATATTTATATAATACATTTTATATATTATAAATAATCCATTTTTTAGAAAGGTAGAGGATCAGATTATTCGACTGAAAATTAAATGAATAAATTTAATTTTAAATTTAAATAAAATTTAAGGTAAAGCTAGGGTTATTTGTAAGAATGTGCCATGACACTAGATTTTAAATCTATCCAGTCCCACAGACGTTCATGAAAATAAATAGTCGGCTATTAACTGAGAGTAGGAAGTGTACAGCCATGCACTTATAATATTTAAAAGCCTTATTCTTGAGTGGGGTGTTGGATTCAATGATGCTTATTACAACAGAGCTTAAAATGAAAAATGAAATAAATTGATAAATGGAAGGGATTGCAGCTTTTGCACCAACAATGAGAATGTGATGTGATCCAAGTTTATAATTAATCTGGCAGCGCAATACTCACATTCATTTAAAAACATCTACTATAGACTGCTTAGAATTGGCTTTTTCCTTTACTTCATAAATACACCACAGCCAACGCAGTCATTCTCTGGTGGTGAATATCATAGTTGTTGCTTTTGCTGGGAAAGAGCACAGAAACCAAGATAAAGAATTATGAAAGTTCATGGTCTCAGTTAGGGGAGTTTATTCACAGATTTTTTTAAGGAATTATCTTGTAAAAACTGGTTTTACGTATATACGTAAAATTAAATAGTACCAAGCGTTAACTGAGAATGGAGACGTTAAGAACCAAGGTTGATGATTAATCATTTTCTGGGCCACATCATATTCCAAAGTACTTAGACACCCATTCCTTAAGAAAGGCCAGGGTTGTTTCCTTATTGAGGGTGGAGAACATAGGAAGAAAATGACGTTGCTCTAGTTGTGAGGGAATATGTTGGTTCATGATTTTTCATGCCACCATCTTTACAATATGGACAAATTAAGTAAAGAGACAAGCGAAAACCTGTTATCAATATGGTGGTGAGGGAGTTTCTGCCGTGGCTCAGCAGAAACGAATCTGACTAGTATCTCTGAGGATGCAGGTTGGATCCCTGGCCTCACCCAGTAGGTCAGGGATCTGGCAGTGATGTGAGCTGTGGTGTAGGTTGTAGATGCAGCTCGGATCCCATCTTGCTGTGGCTGTGGTGAAGGCCGGCAGCTGTAGCTCTGATTCGACCCCTATCCTGGGAACTTCCATATGCTATGGGTGCGGCCCTAAAAAGCAAACAAAACAACACAAAAATATGGTGTTGATATGAAGCACAGCTGTCAATTAATCCATACTTGCAACACAGAGGTGCACTGGAAAAAAACATTAAATGTGTTAGCTCCTTGGGCCAGGTGTGGATAGACTGATCTCCGTAACCGTCATTCATCTTGTTCTTGGTATTTATGATTTGTGGATATTGATTGTATTATAATTTATGCACATGAAAGTGATCCAGAAAGGAAGATAGGAGTGAAGAAGACAAAAAATGCCAAGTCTGGATCAATGATGAGTATTCTGGGGTGTCTGAATTAAGGATTCTGATTAAACTCAATGGCTCTGAGGTCGTTATAAGAAGAGATCTAGTTATTCCTTCTATGGTAAAGGTGCTTGTGGCATAAGAAGGGAGTATTTGGTCTGGGGTTAGTAGATGCAGACTATTGCCTTTGGAGTGGATAAGCAATGAGATCCTGCTGTATGGCACAGGGAACTATATCTAGTCACTTATGATGGAACATGATGGAGGATAATGTGAGAAAAAGGATGTATGTGTATATGTGTGACTGGGTCCCTTTGCTGTACAGTAGAAATTGGCAGAACACTGTAAACCAACTAGAATGGAAAAAATAAAAATCATTTCATAAAAAAAGAAGGGGATATTTAGGATTCTGTTCTTGGGCTACGTGTTCCTCAGGTATGGATTTGTTTTTAATAAGTGAAATAATGCATGAGTGAAGAAAGACACGGGAGAATGAACGAAAACAAGGAAAGCCATACATTATTCAATGGTGAGAGTATGTTTTCCAACGTTTCTGAAGCATTGAGGTCGAGGAAAATATATATATTAAGCTTTTCCCTCCTGCAGCAGGAAGCAAATAGACAAATATGCTCAAGATTAATTGTTGTCATTACAGATTGATGGGGGCTTGATGATGATTTTTAAGAAAAGGGCACAATGTTTGCACAAATAATTAATTAAATATCTAATAGACAAAAAGAACAATCCTGGGCGAATGATGAGGATGTGCCCTATAATAAGAGTTATGATTAACTTAAGATGGTTTAACTGTGAGTATATGATCACATGTTAATATTATTGGAAAGTTTTTCTCCAGCAAGTTATAATTATAATAGTGACATATTATAATTATACATTGTTATTAGTGAACGAATAGATTCGTATTTTTCTTCAAAGATGCAAATCACACACCAGTGAGGAGCTTTATTATGAAAGGGTAATGATTATCCTGTTTTACACAGTTCATTTCCATATTTAAAAAAAAAAACTAGGCTTTTCTCATTTTGCATAATGTGCACATAGACAGATGCACATAATAGTATTTTGTTTCTGGGTTGCTGCCCATTTTAGCGTGTTCCCTTTTTTTACATAATGAGCAGCTGTGAACTTATTCCATGAGGGATTAAATGAATGAATGAATGAGTGAACGAATACATAAAGTAGAGTCAAGCGTGGGCCATGAAACAAGGATTTATCCAACCTGCACAAGAAAGACTCATTAAAAAGAAAATTTGGTTTTACTTATGTAAAGGTACAAGTTCTGACTTATGGGTTAGGCAGTGGATTCAGTGGTGTTCAAATTCTGTTGCTGAAAATGAAAATTAAATAACTGAGTAAATAAAAAATAGTGGTATTCTTGGGCCAAGGAAATGAAACAAGTGTTAGGTCCAGTTGAGAACTCTACAAGTCATATCCTCTGAACACCCCTAAATTCATGGTATTTCATTATTTTTCAAGCCCCCCGTTTGCCTCAGCATTAACACACCAGAGCTGATTTAATCATATCTAATGAAGAAGAGCTTGGCCGACACTTTTGTGTTTAAGAAGCGTAAATGCTAAGGTGAGTGACATTCGAAGTTTATGTTCTTGGTTAGGAGGATTTGTTCATGGGCGCTCACTGAAATATTTCGGAACATAGCTTCATAAAAAGTATAAAATTAATGCTGGACATTGCCAATGATGGGAATAGCTTATGAGCCACAGACAGTGATGTGTAACTCAATTCTGACAACTGATGACTCCTACAGAAAGATGGAAGATGTTTTATATCTTTTCAGAAGTGTTTGCTCGACTCTTTCGTGCTTACATGACAGTTGATGCCAACATTTTTCCCTTCAAAAGATCCCAGTGGGAGGGAGCATGCATGTTCTATGTGGAGGGTCACTGCAAAAAGAGATCTAACATTACTAGCTCTATAGGAGATGAGCATATAGACAGATGCTAATAACAGTCAAGGATCTTATTTTCAGGATTTTGTAAATTATGTGTAGTGATTGTGTTATTATTGGTGTAATGAATGAATCAACAAAGGGATAGAGGATTGAGGAAAAAGTGCAAAGCTTGGATCAATGATGACTCCTAGGATTTCCCATTGTAGTGCAACAGTAATGAGCCCAACTAGTACCCATGAAGATGCAGTTTCGATCCCTGGCCTCGCTCAGTGGGTTAAGGATCCAGTAAGCTGTGGTGTAGGTCACAGACGCGGCTTGGGTCCCACATTGCTGTGTCTGTGGTGTAGGCCGATGGCTGTAGCTCTGATTTGACCCCTAGCTTGGGAACTTCCATATGTTTTGAGTGTGGTCCCCAAAAGACAAAAAAAAAATAGATAAATAAATAAATAAAAATGATAACTCCTAGAGTGGTGGTTGGGTCTGAATCCAAAATTGTAATTAATTCCTTCCTTGAAATCTGTGGTCCCTTGTAAAAAAAAAAAAAAAAAAACAGAGACATAATGTAAACCCTTTGGGAAGTGAACTTATGAAAGGATAAAGAAATGATATGTAAATGATGAAGATAAGAGGGGCACATGTAGACCAATTATGAAATGATGAAACAAAGGGTATTTTTAGTGCCCGTTTGAAACACTGGGTTCTGTAGGTAAAGAGATTAAAGCTCTGAGCCCTTCCACAGGGCTGATATAGAAGGAGATACCTAAGAACCCAGCTTGCTGCTTTCATTGCTTGGTTGGTTGTTTCAATTAGACAAGGACAAAAAAGTAAAGTTTACATAAACAGTTGCTTAAATAGTTGTTTTATTGAGAGAGAACCAAATATGAACCAAGACTGAGGATTTTGATCAGAGCTGAATATGATCAGAGTTGTGATGAATCTAACTCTATTCACTGAGTTTTGTTTTTACAAAACATCAAAAGAGAATTTAATTATTTCCATGGGCCGTGAGCATAAAGCAGGATATTCACTGCTCTAATCTCGTATCTTGGTTTTCATTGATGTTGACAAGTTGTTATAAGAGAATGAGCAAATGCGTTTTTGGAGTTCCTGCCGTGGCACAGTGGGTTAGGAATCTGACTGCAGTGGCTTGGGTTGCCGTGGAGGTGTGGGTTCGATCCCCAGCCCAGTGCAGTGGGCTACCGGATTTGGTATTGCCAGTGCTGCAGCATAAGTTGCAGCTGCGGACTGGATTCAGTTCGTGGCCCAGGAACTTCCATGTGCTATGGGTGAGGCCATAAAATTGGAGGAAAAAAAAGGCCAAACAAATGAAAAGAGACTGGTACCTCATTGTAGTTTTGATTTGCATTTCTCTAATAATTGATGATGCTGGGCGTGCCTATTGGCTATCCGTATGTCTTCTTTGGAGAAATGTCTGTTTAGGTCTTCTGCCCATTTTTGGTTGGGTTGTTTGTTTTTTTGTTGCGGAGTTGTATGGATAAGCAATGAGGGCTACTGTACAGCAGGGGAACTGTATTCAAACTCTTGGGATAGAACATGATGGAAGGTAGCATGAGAAAAAAAATGCACGTATATGTATGATCGGGTCACTATACTGTACAGCAGAAATTGGCACAATGCTGTAAATTAACTGTATTTTAATTAAAAATAAGAGAATGGAGGAATGCATTTTATATGTAGATTAATTATTCAAAAGACGGCCAAGGAAGGACCAGTACTTTGAAGCAAAGACAATGATTATTCCTGTTATATCCAAAGACCATCTAGAGAAAGAGAACCCTGGGTTCCTTCCACTTTGGCTAAAGTACACATAGAAATTTACAAGGAGAAATTCTTTTTTTGGGGGGGGCATACCTGCAGCATATGGAGGTTCCCAGGCTAGGGGTCGAATAGGAGCTGCAGCTGCCAGCCTACACCATAGCCACAGCAACGCCGGATCCTTAACCCACTGAGCGAAGCCAGGGATCGAACCTGCAACCTCATGGTTCCTAGTTGGATTCGTTTCTGCTGCGCCACAACGGGAACTACTAAAAGGAGAAATCCTTTAGAAGAATGGGTAAATAATTCATTTGTTTCATGCCTAATTATACACATGAATAAATAAATGGATCAGTAGACGTATCAATAATAAAACTGGTGTGAATTGGTGAGAATGTCATGAAACAAAGATTTACGTTTCTCCAGTTTTGCACAAGTGAGATCCATTTAAGGCAATTACCCAGCTGTTAAATTTATGGATGTATTTATGGTAAAGGGTTTTTATTCTCATGTTGGTGTTCATTGTATTATTTCAAAATAAAAATTAAATGAGCCAGTAAATAAGTAGTGCCATGCTTGGGCAGTGGTGATATTATTAAATGACCCAAGTTTATAATTAGTCTAATACTGCAAGACTAATTTCTATTAAAGAAAATCTGACTCTAGGCTCTTTCTTTTGCAAGTCTGCATTTTCCCCAAGTGAACATACTGCAGATGGCTTCATCATTATCTAGTGCTAGAGATCTTGGCTTTTACAAACTCTGTGGTTAAGGATGGAGAGAGTGACGTAAGTAACAGCTTATGTTCTTAGTTGGGAGATTGGTGCATGGGTGTGGCTTAAATTTTTTGAAAGTAAGAAAACCAAATAATACAAACATGTACCAGCACTGGGATTTATAATTAATCTGATTTAGTTCTCCTAAAGTCCAATTAAAAAAGGTTGCAGGCAGGGAATGTTATCCAATACCTGTGATAAATTATAATGGGAAAGAATATATACATGAGTATAACTGAGTCACTTTGCTTGTGCAGCAGAAATTAACACGATGTTGTAAATCAACTCTACTTCAATAAATTGTTAAAAAAGATGCAGGTGTTTCCCTCATTTTCAGGCCTGCTTCTCGTTGTGTTTTATTTTTGCACTGCAATTCATTTAAGTCTTGCTTCACTGATAAAGACCGAAGCTATTGATTTTTCGAAGGAGGAGCACATAGGCATTTGGACAAAACTGTTGATGTTTTAGTTATGGAGTAAGATGATGGTCCCTGCAGTTGTTCATGGCGTTATCTTTAAATGAAAAGGGCCAGGCATGGACCAATGGAGTTGATATGGAGCAAGGATGCTGACTAATTTACATGTACAAAAAGCATGTATATATACATATATACATTTATATGTATATATTGCATTGTATATATATGTATATATTGCAAAAGGTGTTCTTGTCCGTTAACACTGTGGAAAATGGGCACATAGACAGTTATTACTGATATTCAAGGATGTTGTTCTAGGGCTTTTTGATTTATAAAAATTGATTATATTATAATTAGTGAATCAATGAATGAAGGAATAAACAGTGCTTAAAAAAGAATGAAAAAGATGTTCTATATGGGTGAGAGATGAGTATTCTGAGATGTATGAATCAAAGATTTTGATTAAGCTCTGTAACTTTGAGATTCATTAGAAAAAAGAAATTTGTTTCCTTTGTGGAAGAGGGACTTACAGCAAAGTCTTAAACAGTCAGAGATGTTCTAGAGCTTTAGTTCCTAATGTCTATGAAATGTGTTGTAAGTGAAGCAATGCAAGAATAAAGAAGTGTAAATGAACAGTGACCAATGATGCATGTCTTCAAGGAAACAAGGATTATTATCACATATACTGTTTCCTGGGGGAGTTCCCCTTGGGGCTCAGCAGAAATGAATCCGACTAGTATCCACGAGGATGTGGGTTCGATCCCTGGCCACGCTCAGTGTGTTAAAGATCTGGCATTGCTGTGAGCTGTGGTGTAGGTTGCAGACGTGGCTCAGATCCTTAATTGCTGTAGCTGTGGTGTAGGTCGGCAGCTGTAGTTGCGATTCGACCCCTAGCCTGGGAACCTCCATATGCTGTGGGTGCGACACTAAAAAGACAAAAAAAAAAAAAATGTTGCAAAAAATAGGTTGCAGATGTGGCTTGGATCCTGCATTGCTGTAGTGTGGTTGTAGCTCTGGTTGGACCCCTAACCTGGGAAATTCCATATGCCATAGGTGTGGACCTAAAAAGACCAAAAAAAATTGTTTAAATACATGTCTTATTGAAAGAAGGCCAAGCATGGACTGAGAATATAGCATGTGTGATTAAATCAGTTCTTTTCAGTGACTATTATTTAAGAAAACAAGAAGATATCTAAAAAGTTACATCTGTGAACAATGATCATATTATTCATGGATAGTTATTAGTCAATATTCTTATGCAGAGTCTTAGCCTGCATTCATTTTGAATGTGTTTCTAACAGTGAATGAATGAGTGAGTTCATATTTTGGTCAATTTTTTAAAAGAAGATAGAACATAGGTCAGTGAGAAGCAGGTGCCATAAAATGAAGATAAAGATTAAACCATTTTAGGCAAAAAAAATTGTGGTTTTATCCCACTTTGGACAAATCCGTTTTATTAGCAGGTGCATGAAATGGTATTTCAATTCTGGATACTGGTGGGTTTTTAAATGTGATCAAATTATTTTTGAATATTTCTTTTTTATTTTATTTTTAAAATTTTAATTAAGGTGTAGTTGATTTGCAGCATTGTGTCAATTTCTGCTATACAGCAAAGTGACCCAGTCATACATATATATGCACTCTTTTTCTCATACTCTCCTCCATCATGTTCTGTCCCAAGAGACTAGATGTAGTTCCCTGTGCTGTACTGTAGGACCTCATTGCTTTTCCATTCTTTTTGTATGTGTGTGTGTGTGTGTGTGTTTTAGGGCCACACCCATGGCATATGGAGGTTCCCAGGCTAGGGGTCCAATCGGAGCTGTAGCTGCCGGCCTGCACCACAGCCACAGCAACGTGGAATCCGAGCTGTGTCTGCGACCTACACCACAGCTCACAGCAGCGTTGGATCCTTAACCCACTGAGCAAGACCAGGGATCAAACCCGCATCCTCATGGATGCTCATCAGGTTCGTTAACCGCTGAGCCACGACGGGAACTCCCTGCTTATCCATTCTTAATGTAATAGTTTGCATCTACTACCCCCAAACTCCCCATCCATCCCACCCCTTCCCCCCTCCCTCTCAGTAAGAGACAAACACGAGTGATTTAGTGAATGAAAAATTAGGGTAATCTTGGACCAGTGTTTCATGGCACACTCTAAGCAGTGCATGAATACATTTCGTTGAAAAAGATGAATGAGACTGGGAACTCCGTGGTAAGGGGATAGACGGATCAATAGTGTATTGGTTACATTAATTATTCTTGTGTTAGGTGGTAGGTTTAACAACATTCATTACATTAATTAAAAATGAACCAGTAAACAAGTCAATATATAAAAAGTCAATAATGAGAATGTGATAGGAACCAAGGCTTATGATTAATCTAGTACCCCATGACTCCGGTTCATTAAAACAGTTAAATTTATGCTGCTCCATTTTCTATAGGAATGGGCATTTTACTTACCAGAGTGAAAACGCTATAGCTGATTTCATTTATTCCATTATAATCAAGGTTTTAGTTGTTATCTCTGGGGTTAAGGAGCCTAGAGACTGTGGTGGATGACAGTCCTGGTTCACATCCTTGGCCAAGGCGGTTTGTTCCTCATGACATAATGTTAAATAAATAAATGCTGAATATGTGAATAACGTCAGAGGATGCCATGCGGGGAGCGACAGTGGCAATTAACCACATTTTACAGTGAATCCAATTAAGGGCCACCGAGGTCCATTAGAATGATAGAGGCTTTTATTCACGTTCAGAGTTTTTCCTATTGTATTTTTTGTACCATGGTTAATTTAAACCTTTCCCCAGTGATAAAGATGTAGGGGAGATAGAGAGGAGGGAAGATAGTATCAGGTCCTCATTATGAGATATGACAGTGTTTGGTTGGTCATTGTATTTTATTAGTAATTGAATGCTGGGTGACAAACTACCTGCAACTTAGTAGCTTTAGAAACAGGCCGCGGGTGCAGCCCTGAAAAGACAACATCAACAAAAAAGTCATGCGAGCTGGTTATGTCTGCAAGCAACGAGCACATGAACAGCTGTTAATACCGTTTGACTTTCTAATCCAGTCTGTATGTTCAGTGGTATTAGTGACAGTATGAATGTGTGTTTTAGTACATTCATTTTTCAGCCAGTTATTTTCTCAATCTTGCACTGTTGCATTTTGGGCTGGATAATTCGTTGTTGTGGGAGGTGGTCCTGTACATGGTAGAATGTTTAGTGACTTCACTAACTTCTACTGACTAGGGGCCATACCGACTCCCCTCCTGCATTGCGACAATCCGAAATATTTGGATTTTGGCAAATGACCTCTGGGGGCAGTATTGCCCCCACTGAGAAGCACCAGGGTGAGGCTTGGACCCGTGAGGTACATGTGCAAAAGCAGTGTAGCTCGTTTGTCCTGTTTCTCACCAATAGACGAGACAAGAGACCAGGCTCTTATCACTTATCTCAGGTTCATTTGTTGAGTTCCATCTAGTTGCCTTACAATTTGAATTGTTGATGGATTAATCATACTGTGTTTTCTCTGGAAGAATAAACTGATGTTCAAATTATTCATAAGTACAAAAGTAAATGAATAAATGAATCAATGAATGAAGAAACAAATATGTAAAGTAGGGTTGAGCATTGGCTCTTGGTGAAAATGTGCCATGCGAGAAGTATTTAAATTTATCCAATATTGCACAAGCAACATCTATTAGGAAAAATGTTCTAGATTCTTACCGTGTTGAAAGAGAGTTCATTGAAAGATATTTGTAATCATCATTTCATATTCTTCTTTTTTGTTTTTTCTTTTTTGGCCACCTCATGGCAAGTGCAGTTCCCGGGCCAGGGATCAGATCCAAGCTGCAGTTGTGACCTATGCTTCAGCTGGGGCAATACCAGATTCCTTAACCCACTCTGCTGGGCTGGGGCTTGAACCTGGGTCCTGGAGCAGCAGAGATGATGCAATCCTGTTGCACCAAAGCAGGAAGTCCATTTCATATTCTTATGTTGAGTGTTGAATAAGTCACTAAGTATTATGCTAGGCCATTGATTAAAATATGGCATGAATCAAAGTTTATGACCGATGTAGTATAGGCCTACTAATAACCCTTGAAAAATTTCAGTGTAGACTCAGATTCATTTTAAAATTCACTTTCACTCCACACGGTAGATCCACCAAACTTAACAATTATCCTCCATTGGTGCAAATCTTAGCTGTCATTTCTGTGGCTCACGAGTGCTAAACACAGATCTAAGTAATAGTTCAAGTTCACGTTCTCAATTTGGGGAGTTTGTTCATGTTTATGTCAGAGAAGTAAATAAAAATTACCGTATTTTGACCAATGATAGGAATGTATTATGAACAAAACTAAAATTAGATTACTCCAATTCAACTTGGGTTAGGCTAGTAACCAAAATAAGATGGAGGACATTTTCGTCACTTTCAGCGTGGATAACTCTTCCACTTTGTTTCTGCATTGTAGTTAATCTAAATTTCCTCAAGTGACCTAGGCTGTTAATTCCTTAATGGGAGCACATAAGATGATTGATATTGTCAGGGTTCCTGCCGTGGGATAAAGATGGTGGGTTCATGGTCATTTATTGTATTATATTTAAAATATGGACACTTTATTATTTATGTATGTATGCATGTATTTATTTATGTTTGCTTTTTTTTTTTTTTTTTTTTTTTTTTTTTTTTTTTTTGTCCTTTTGTCTTTTCAAGGCCGCACCTGCGGCATATGGAGGTTCCCAGGCTAGGGGTGTAATCGGAGCTGTAGCTGCCGGCCGACACCACAGCCACAGCAACACGGGATCCGAGCGGCGTCTGCGACTTAACACCACAGCTCACAGCAACGCCGGATCCTTAACTCACTGAGCAAGGCCAGGGATTGAACCCGCAACCTCATTGTTCCTAGTCGGATTCGTTAACTACTGAGCCACGATGGGAACTCCTATGTTTGCTTTTTAGGGCTGCACCCACGGCATCTGGAAGCTCCCAGGGTAGGGGTCGAATCAGAGCTACAGCTGCCGGCCTACACCATGGCCACATTCGAGCTGCATCTGTGACCAGCACCCCGCACAGCTCATGGCAATGCCAGATCCTTTAACCCACTGAGCAAGGCCAGGAATTGAACCTGCATCCTCGTGGATACTAGTTGGATTCATTTCCGCTGTGCCACAATGGGAATTCCTGAATATGGACACTTTAAATGAAAAGGAGTGAGGGTGCACCAGCAATGAGTATAGGGTTTCTAAGAAGGAAGAAGCAAGGACGTTAATTAATTCATGTTTGTGACATTGAGTTTCATTTGTTGATCTTAGCAATTTCAAGGTTCTTAGTTTTGGGATTTCTGTGCGTTGATTTTCTTTTTGTTAGTGAATCAATGAATGAATCCATCAATAAAGGTGCAAATGAATGAAGCAAAAGAGTGCCAAGTCTAGACCAATGATTAATATCCTGGGGTGTCTGAATCTGCAATTTTGATTAAGTCTTATAGCTCTGAGATCTATTAGAAAAAGAAAATTACCCTATTATCTCTGTGGGAAATGATCGTATAGCAGTGGTAAGAAAGTGTCAGTTCTTATCCTTTGTTGAAGTTCTTGAGTATAGATTATATTTTAAGTAAATCAGTGTGTGAATAAAATATGTAAATGAATGAAGACAAGGAAGGCCTTGAATGGGACCAATTATGAGAGTATGTAATTAAATAAGGAACAAGACTAATACAATTTGGAAGTGCCGAGTTCCAATACAATTAAACAGATCAAGGCTGTTACACTTTTGAGTAAGAAACATAAAAGACAATTGTATGTAAGTCATACAACGTTGCAATTGATGAGTAGCAGTTTTTTTTTTTTTTAAGATGTTGCCTCCTTTTCTAAAAGACTTTATTTTTTTAGAGCAGGTTTGGGTTCATGGCAGAATTGAGCCGAACATACAGAGATTTTCCTATAACCCCCTGGTCTACGCAAATAGAGCTTCTCCCCCCCCCCATCATCAATATTCCACTCCAGAGTGAGGCATTTGCTATAACTGATTAACCTTCATTAACATGTCATTAGCACCCAAAGTCCATAGCTGATATCAGGGTTCACTCTTGGTTGTAAGTGGATTCAGTGCCTTTGGACAGATGCATAATGACAGCATCCGCTGTTATAGGGTTAGGATATTTCACTGCCCTAAGCATCTTCTGTGCTCTGCTCATTTATCCTTCCCTCACTTCTAACCTCTGGCAACCTCTCCATTAACTGTCACCCTGGTTTTACCTTTCTCACGATGTAATAGGGTTGGAATTATATAGTGTGCTGCCATGTCATATTCTCTCTCTCTCTCTCTCTCTCTCTTTTTTTTTTAACTGAGTATTATGTATTTAAGTTTCCACCATGTCTGTTCATGGCTTTGGTAGCTCATTTCTTTTTAGTGCTGGATAATCTTCCTTTGCTTTGATGTAACAGTTTATTTATCTCTTCACCTATTGAAGGATGCCTTGGCTCCTTCCAAGTTTTGGCAATTATAACTAAAGCTGCTGTAAATATCCACGTGCAGGTTTTTGTGTGGACATAAGTTTTCAGCTCTTTTGGGTAAATACCAAGGAATGTGATTTCTGGATCGTATGGTAAGAATATATTTGGTTTTGTAAGAAGCTGTCAAACACGTATTCTGATAGGTCTGTAGTGGCATCTCATTTTAATTTGCATTTCCCTCAGGACGTGATGTGGAGCGTCTTTTCATATGCTTATGTGCCATCTGTACATCTTCTTTAGTGAAGTGTCTGTTGTGATCTTCAATTCATTTTTTAATCAAGTTGTTTATTTTCTTATTTGTTGATTTTTGCTCGTTTGGAATAATCATTTATCAGACATGTCTTTTGCAAATATTCTTTCCCAGTCTATGACTTGTAATTTATTCTCTTGGAAGTTTCTTTGCAGAGCAAAAACTTTTACATTTAATGAAGCTCAGCTTATCGTTTATTTCATATATCATGTCCTTGGTGTTGTATTTAAAAAGTCGTCGCCGAACACAAGATCAGCTAGACTTTCTCCCATGTTATCTTCTAGGAGTTTTATTGCTTTACATTTTACATTTAGGCCTATGCTCCATTTTGAGTTAGTTTTTGAGAACGGTGTAAGGTGTGTGTCTTGAAACCTTTTTTTTTTTTAATTTGGATATCCAGTTGTTCCAGCACTGTTTATTGAAAAGACTTTGTTTTGTTGTATTGCCTTCAATCCTTTGTCAAAGGTCAGTTGGCTGTCTTTATATAGGGGTGAATTCTGGACTCTGTTCTGTTCCATGGTTCGATTTATGTATTCTTTCACCATTTCCACACTGTCTTGATTATTGTACACCTTGAAGTCAGACAATGCCAGTGTTCCAACTTTGTTCTTCACTATTGTGCTGGCTATTCTGAGTTTTTTGCCTATTCAAATAAACTTTAGGATCAAAGTTTATACACCTGCAAAATAACTTGCTGGGGTTTTGATAGGAATTGCTGTGAATCTATGGATCATGTTGGAAAGAACTGACACCTCAATAATATTGTCTTCTTATCCATGAACATGGGATATATTTTCATTTAGTTTTTCCTTTGATTGTTTTCATCAGAGTTTTGTAGTTTTCCTCATAGAGGCCTTATGTATATTTGGTTAGATTTATACCTTTCATTTTTTTGGATGCCAGTGTAAATGATGCTGTGTTTTTAATTTCAAATTCTGTTTGTTCATTGATATTATATAGGAAAGAAATTGACTTTTATTTACTTGCTTTGTATCCACAGCCTTGCACAATTGCTTATGAGTTCCAGGAGCTTTTTTGTAAGTTCTTTTACATTTTCTACCTTGATGACCATATCATCTGTTAACAAAGACAGTTTTATTTCTTCCTTCACTAATAGTATACCTTTTATTTCCTTTTCTTCTCTTGTTGTGTTATCTACAACTTCTGGTACAATGCTGAAAAAAAGTGTTGAGAGGAAACATTCTTATATTGTTCCAGATGTTACAAAGCTTCAAAATTTTTATCATTAAGTTTGATATTAGCTGTATAGGTGTTCCGAAGATATTCTTTGTCAAGTTGAGGAAGTTCCTCTCTATTCCTAGTTTACTGAGAGTTTTTTTTTTTTAATTATGAATGGGTGCTATTTTGTTAGATGCTTTTTCTGCATCTATTTATATGCTCTCATGATTTTTCCTCTTTAGCCTTTTGATGTGGTGGATTAGTTTTGAATGTCGAACCAGCCTTGCATAGTGGGATAAATTTCAGTGGATCCTATTGTATTTCTTTTTGTGCATTGTTGTATTCAATTTGCTGATATTGTGTTGAGGATTTTTGAATCTATGTTCATGGGACATATGGTTCTGTAGTTTTTTTGTGATATCTTTGTTTTTCATATTATGGTAATGTTGGCTTCATAGAATGAGTTAGAAAGCATTTCCTTGGCTTCTATCTTCTGAAGGAGGTTTTAGAGAATTGCTATAATTTTTTCCTTTAGTATTGGTAGAATTCATCTATGAATATGAACCCACCTGGGTGTGGTGCTTTCTGTTAAGATTTATTGATCAGTCTTTTCAATAGATATAGGCCTATTCATATTGTCTATTTCTCCTTGTATGGATTTTGGCAAATTGTGACATTTGAGGAACTAGTCTCTTTCATCTAGGCTCTCAGATTTTTGGGCATAGAGCTGTTCACAGTATTCTGTGACTATCCTTCTAATGTCCCAGGGATCTGTAGTGCTTTCTTCTCTTTGATTTCTGATATTAGTGATTTGTATCCTCTCTCTCTCTCTTTTTTTTTTTTTTTTTTGCTTTTTAGGGCTGCATTTGTGGCATATGGAGGTTCCCAGGCTAGGGGTCGAATCGGAGCTACAGCTGCTGGCCTACACCACAGCCATGGAAATGCCAGATCCGAGCTACATCTGCAACCTACATCACAGCTCACAGCAACTCCGGACCCTTAACCCACTGAGTGAGGCCAGGGTTTGAACCCTCAACCTCATGGTTCCTAGTCAGATTCATTTTTGCCGCACCACATCGGGAACTCATTTTGTTTTCTTAGTTAACCTGGCTAGCAAGTTACTGCTTTTATTGATATTTTCAAATAAACAGCTATTGGTTTCATTGGTTTTTTCTATTGATTTCCTGTTTTCAATTTCAGTGATTCTTCTCTAA
The DNA here is from genome assembly GCA_004024745.2 of Catagonus wagneri. Taxonomy (NCBI): domain Eukaryota; kingdom Metazoa; phylum Chordata; class Mammalia; order Artiodactyla; family Tayassuidae; genus Catagonus; species Catagonus wagneri. Next base: position 11,930,158 of record PVHT021183632.1, read on the forward strand.
TTTTTATTATTTCTTTTTTTTTCCCTGCTTACTCTGGATTTAGTGTGTTCTCCTTTTCCTAATTTTCTAAAGTAGAAACTTAGATTACTGGTTTTACATCTTTCTTTTTTTCTTTAAATAAAAACTGTGTGTATTTGAGGTGTGCAACATAATGTTTTGATATACATATAGAAGGAGAAATAATTGCCACAGTTAAGCTAATTAACATATTCATTTTCTCACACACTTACCATTTTTTCTTTTTGTTTTTGTGATCAGAGCACCTGAAATCTACTCTGTTAGCAAATTTCCAGCCTACAGCTTGATATTAACAACTGTGGTTACCGTGTTGTATATTAGATTTCTAGAACTTACTCCTCTTACATAAGAGCAACTTTGTGCCTTTGACCATTGTCTTCCTATTTGCTCTACCTCCTGCTCCTGGTAACTTCTCTTCTGGTCTCTGCTTCTGTGAGTTCACCTTTTTCAGATTCCACATGTGAGCACTTTTCATCCTTTATCTGGTTTATTTAGCTTAGCATAATGTCTTCTATGTTTATCCATATTGTTGAAAATGACAGGATCTCCTTTTACCAGGCTGAGTAATATTTCACTGTGTGTGTGTGTGCACTTAGGTCCTCTTCCCTAATATGTGCATTCAATGCTATAAAATTCTCTCCAGGCATTGTTTCTGCTGCATCTATTTTTGTTTCTGTTTTTTTTTTGAAACAGGAAACATTAACAAGAATGGATAATTGAGTACATATCTTACTGACTGAGAAGCACTTAAGGACACAGGCTGATGATATGTCATGTAAGCAACATTAGGATTGATCAGACTGTGTTCCCTAAATTTTATTAACAATCCAAACGTGCCCTAGTCAGTTACTCTGTGACTAACAAGTAGACAGATGTTTGTATCATTCGGGATGTATGTCTTGTGTCTTTGCATTCACAGATATTAATGCATTGTTATAACTGAATGAATGAATAAAATCCTATTTTAATTCTTTAAAATAAGAGAAAACACAGATCTTTGTAGACCATATTTTAAGAGACAATGATAATTATTAGTTTTATTGTTATTGATATTTATATAGAGAAAAAAATTCCTACCCTACTCCCATTTTTGATGAGGGACATATAGTTCATTGCCTAAGATAATAGTTCTGTTCTGGATTACTGACTGGTTTTGACCTTTTCTTATAATGAGCACAACTCATTCCATGAGTAGTTGAGTGAATGAACAGGTGAAAGAATAAGTGAACATATAAAATAGAATCAAGCATGAGCCATCACCGAGAATTTGAAATAAAGATTTTTTAAAATGAGATTATGGGTGCTTTTCTTTTTTAAATTGAAGTATAGTTGATGTGAAATAATGTGTAAATTACAGGGGTACAAAATAGCGATTCACAGTTTTTAAAGGTTATATTCCATTTGTAGTTATTTATAAAATATCAGCTATATTCTCAGTCATATGGTATGTCCTTTAGCTTATTTTATACCTAGTAGTTTGTACCTCTTAATCCCAACCCCTGCATTGCCCTCCATTTGCCCTCTCGCCACTGGTAGCCACTGGTTTATTCTCTGTGTCTGAGTCTGCTTCTTTTTGTTTGTTTGTTTTATTCACTAGTTTCTTGTAATTTTTAGATTCCACATATGTGACAGCATATTGTATTTGTCTTTCTCATTTGACTTATTGCACTTCGCATAATGCCCTCCAAGTCCATTCATGTTGCTGCAAAGTGCAGACTTTCATTTATTTTTTTCCCCTGCTTTTCCGGGCCGCACTGGCAGCACATGGAGGTTCCCAGGCTACGGGTCCAGTTGGAGCTCCAGCTGCCGGCCTGAGCCAGAGCCACAGCAGCCTCAGATCTGACTGCACCTGCGACCTAGGCCGCAGCTCACGGCAACACCATGTCTCTAACCCACTGAGCAAGGCCGGGGACTGAACCTGCAATCTCATGGTTCCTGGTCAGATTTGTTTCCACTGCGCCGGGATGGAGACTCCAAAATTTCATTGTTTTTAATAGTAGCATAGTAGAATGGTATTCCATTGTATATACCACATCTTCTTTGTCCATCTGTCTATTATGGGACACTTATGTTGCTTCTATATCTTGGCCATAGTAAATAACGCTGCTATGAACATTGGGGTGCATGTATCTTTTTGAATTAGTGTGTTTTTTTTTTTGTTTGTTTGTTTGTTTGATTTTTAAGGATATATACCCAGGAGTGGAATTTTTGGACCATATGGTAGTTCTGTTTTTGATTTTTTTGAGGAACCTCTGTACTGTTTTCCATATTTTCCATTTCTACAAACAGTGTATGAGGGTTCCCTTTTTGCCACAGCCTCTCCAGCATTTGCAATTCGTGTTCTTTTTGATGATCACCATTCTGACAGGTGTGAGATGATGGCTTGTGGTTTAGATTTGCATTTTCTGATGACTAGCATCTTCTTATTATGATGTTCAGCATCTTATATGCCTGTTGGCCACCTGCATTTCCTTTTTGGAAAAATTTCGACTCAGTTTTACACATTTTAAATTTTTTTTTTTTGGTTGTTGAATTGTATGAACTGTTTATATATGTTGGATATTAACGCTGGACTAAAATGTACCCAATTCTGCAAAAGTAGCATCAGTTATCTTTTATTCTATTAAAACTGTTAAAATATAAAGATATTTTTGATAAATATTATTCTTATTCCTATGTAGTGGATTCAACAGAGGGTATAACACCTAAAAGCAAAAGCAAAATATTGGATTAATTAAAAAGGACCAAAGTTTATAACTACCTAGTTCTACATAATTAACCTACATTTAAAATCTAGTTTAATTCTCCTTTTTCCTCCACAGAATGACCACAGGACAGCACATTTACTCATTTCCTAAGGAACAAAATTTTAGCAGTTAGCTCTGTGGCTTAAGAACCCAGAGAATTTTAAGTAAGTAAGACTCAAATTTCCCATTCTTGGTTAGGATTTTTTTTTTTCCATAAGCATTTAGTGGTATTTCGGAAGAATCAGTGTGTATCAAACAAATTAAAATCCCAAATATGGACCAATGATGGGAATATGTTATGAATCAAAAATTATGTTTGCACAGCCTTGTAAATTAACTGTCCTTCAATAAAACTTAAAAAAATCATATTTAATTCAGCACAACAGAGACGGGGTTGCAGAAAGACCGTAGTCATTTCTTTTATTTTTAGCAGCGTCAAATAGTACATTTTATGTTCTTCTGCAAATGGCAAACATTCCCATGTTGGTGTAGTGTGCTGGCTAGCTGGTAATTATTTGTGTTGCAGGCCACAAGCCAGTGGAAGATGTTGTGTTTGAGAAGTGATTAATGATGGTGGCTTCCGTTGCTGTACAGCAGCAGAAATCAACAGAAAGTTGTAAATCAACTCTACGTTAACCAAAAAAAAATTTAAAAAGATGGCGGTTTCATCACTTTTCATTGAACCATCTCTAAAACACGGTCAAGCTGGGGTTAGTAGATGCAAACTATTACATTTGGAGTGGATAAGCAATGAGTCCTGCTGTATAGCACATGGAACTATATCCAAACACTTGAGATGGAACAGCATGGAGGATAATGTGAGAAAAAGAATGTATGTATATGTATAACTGGGCCACTTTGCTGTACAGCAGAAATTGGCAGAACATTGTAAATCAACTATAATAATAAAAAAAAAAGGGCAAGTTAATTAAAAGAAAGCCGCAGAAGGGCCAATGATGAATGTGGCTTTGGTATGAAGTACGGATGTTATTTGATCAAACATGTTCTCTGAGGTCCATTATAAAAGGAGGTATTGTTCCTGGAATTTTATGATTACATTGTTATTAATGGATCGGTTAGTAAGTCAATAAATGAAGATATAAAGGAAGAAAAAAACGTGTCTGGATCGATGATGAGTACCATGGGGTATCTGAAACGGGAGTTGTGATTAAACCCATATGGAACCCTGAGGTCCCACTTAAGAGACACGTGGCTAAATCATCCTTCTGTGGGAAATGAGTGCGGAGTGCTTTGGGCTTCCACTTTGGTGGTTGTTATGGATGGACTGGTTTTTTTTATTATAAAGCTGACTCATAAATAAGATATATTAATCTGTGAAAAATATCATAAGTCATCTGCCTATTATTAAGGAATGTAGTGGAACAGGGATTATTATTCAAATCTAGTTGAGACTCTGACTCCCATGAATGAACAGTAAAGCCTCTTCCTGCTCTGGAAAGAGTATATGGTCATTTGTATTTAACAATTTTTGACCTGTATTAATGGTGGGTTGTCAACGAAGGAAATGCAAGTACACATACTTGTATAAATAGTTGTTTAGATGACCCCATCCTTGAGAGCCAGAGACCAATGATGACAATGTTTTGTAAGACAATACTTCTAATTAAGTCGATCCTTCGTTGCCCACTGAATTTTATTAAAACAATAAAAATAGAAGGAAGTCTGTTATTTTCAATGGCAGTGACGATTGATAGACATAGATTTCGTTAAGTGTTCTTGGGTGGTGGATGATCATGGGTACACGTATGTTTGTGTAAGAGGAAGAAGGCACAATTTTATATTTCAATGTATTTTTAAAAAGTCAGCAAGACAGACCAGTTCAGGACACATGTTTTGATATGAGGGTACTGATTTATCTTGTTTTCCGAGACAGATATTCGAGGAAACAACCTCAGCTCTTCCATGTTTTGGAAGGTGCACCTCAACCTTTCCAAGTTCCAGCAATATGATTACGGGTTGGTATTTAACCATTCTGAGTTTTCCTTAGAAAAATAAAGACATGGTATTATTAATCTCTGAGTAATACAATAAATCAGTAAATGATTGAATCCATAAATCCATAGGTGGAGAATTGGTGAGATTGTCCTGAGAAGTAAATACGTCCAATTCTGCACAAAGAAGTCCAACAGGATGATCTAGGCTCTCTCTGTGGGCATAGCTGGTAGAATCAGATGTCTCTAATAGAGGTTTTTATTTTGTGTGGAGCAATAAATTCAATAGTGTTCACATTATTTAACAGTAAATAGTAAGTAAATAAAAGAGTGCCATTCTTAGGGAAATGATGAGAGAGTGATATGAAGTAGGCTTTACTATTCATCTAGTCCTCTTGACAAATTTCTGTTTTACATAGCTATTGTTTTTAATAATAGGCTTTGTTATTCCTTTAGAGAGTGAACACAGCAAGCTGATTTAATCATTCTCTAACTGTGAAGACCCTATTACTTCTGGGACTTCGGAGCTTAAAGACCAAAGTGAGGGCGCATCAGTGTTGGTGTTTTGCACCAGCTTGAATATCAGGACAAATCAGGCAAGGCAGAGGAGCAGGTGTACACTAATCATGAGGTTGATATGAGGCTGGTGTGCTGATTAATCCCTATGTGTGAAACAGAGCCTTTTTGTGAAAGGTGATTGAGTCTATTTGCTCTATGTGAATGGAGCAATGGACAGACCTTGGTTATATTTAAGGCTTTTGTTCTCAGTTTTGTGTCATTGAATGTTATTGATTGTGTAATTGTTATTCGTAAATCTATAAATGAATCGATTAGTTCAAGAAGGCATAAATGGAGGAAGAGATACAAAGCTATGTCTGGATCAATAATGAGTATTGGTGGAGGTATCTGAATCCATAACTTTGATTAAGCCCTCAGTGTCACTCTGAGGTCCATCATGAAAAGAGAACCATTCAATATTCTCTGTAGAAATTAGCTAGTAGTAGAAGTTAGGAAAATTCAGTAAACTTCTTCTGGGCTTTTATGGTTCATGGATATGGACTGTATTATTTCATGTGAACCAATGCATGAATAAAGAAGGAAATGTAGGAGTTCCTGTTGTGGCTCAGTGGGTTAAGAACCTGACATAGTGTCTATGGGGATGAAGGTTTGATCCCTGGCCTTGCTCAATGGGTTAAGGATCTGCTGTTGTGCTAAGCTGTGGTGTAGGTTGAAGATGTGGCTTGGATACGGTATTGTCGTGGCTGTGGTGTAGGCTGGCACTTCCAGCTTTGATTTGACCCCTGGCCTGAGAACTTCCACATGTTGCAGTTGTGGCCTTAAAAAAAATTAAATAAAAATAAGATTTCTTTATTTTTTTAAAAAGAGAAAGAAATGTGTATCTGAAAATCTAAGAGGCCTGCTCATGGAACAATTAGTAGAGCACTATCATTAAATAAGTATTAATATTAATTCAATTCTGAAGTAAAATGAACAGGTTTAGCCTGTAATCCTCTTTCACATGGAAGATATTGGTATCTGTGGTCAAGAGGCACTGTTTTGAATTTTGGTAGTTTGCTGTTTTTTGTTTTAAGTTAAGAAAAGGAAAAGTGGGAGTTCCCATCCTCGCACAGAGGAAATGAATCCTACTAGGAACCGTGAGGTTGCGGGTTCGATCCCTGGCCTTGCTCAGTGCCTCAGATCCCACATGGCTGTGGCGTAGGCCAGCAGCTGTAGCTCAGATTTGACCTCTAGCCTGGGAACCTCTATATGCCACGGATGAGGCCCTAAAAAGCAAAAAAAAAAAAAAAAAAAAAAAAAAAAAAAAAGTAATAATAATAAAAAAGTTAAAAAAAAAGAATTGTTTGTGTCAGTCAATAATCAATTAAACAGCCATCTATTTAACAGATGTTTATAAATGTGGATATTTGTAATCATTACAGACCTTGATCTTGGGCTATGTGGTGGACTTAATAGTGTTATTATATTATTCTTAGCAAAGAATTCAATACTGGATTAGTAACAAATTGCATTTTTTGAGCCTAAATTTATTGTTATCTAGTTCTGCCTAACAATCATTAAAAATTTGAAATTTGGTCTAAGTCTGCTTTTCTCCTCCCCAGAGTGAACATAGGATGGCTGATTTAATCACTTAATAAAGAATTGCTATCATGAGCAAGCGGCATAAAGTCTAATATAAGTAAGTCCCTTGGTTCTCATTCTTCGTTTGGATGGTTTATTCACGGGTATCAGCTGAAGAATTCCAAAGTTATAATTACGTACTACATACATGAACTATGTAAACTTCTCAAGTATGGGCCAATGATGGGACTGTGTTTCCAGCTAAAAATTATGTTTAATCTAAATCAGCACAACTCAGGTTATTTTAAAAGAGGATAAAAGTTATGTAATTTGTTCTCCAAGCAGTTTAATATTATTCTTTCTTTCCTTTTTTTTTTTTTTTTTTTGGCCATGGTTGATTTAACTATTTGCATATGGGTAGAGGGACTGAAAACTCTTTGGGGCAGCCCAGAGGTGATTAAAGATGGTGGTTTCATTATTTTTTATTGAACCATCGATGACATACCGATGAATTAAATAAAGGAGGGCCCCGCAGGAAGGAATGCTGAATGTGGGTTTGATACAAAGCAGGCATGTTGACCCCTTCACGTGTGTAGCTTTGTGAGTTGCATTATAGAAGAAATGTTATTTATTGGCTCTGTAGGGGACAAGAGCCGAAAATTCAAGGACCTTGATTTTGGAATTTTGTGATTATGCTATTATTTGCAAGTCAGAAATTAATCAATGAAAAAAAATTCCTAGCCTGGACCAGTGATGAATGTCATGGGGTTTCTGAAATAAGAATTTTGATTAAAACCATCTGCATCTCTGAGGTCCATCAGAAAGAGACATCTCATTCTCTTTGTGGGAAATGAGACTACAACACCTTATCCTTGTGCTCTTTTGTTTGGGGTATGAATAGCATTTTTATAATAACATCAGCCTGTGAATAAAGAAATATATCAATGAATGAGGAATAAGAGAGATATGTGTGTACTACTTTTTAAGGCATGTAAGGAAACACAGATAATTATAAAACAATTCGGAGAATCTTAGTCCCAATAAATTAATATTCAAGACTCTTACCACTTTTGTAAGGAGCATATGGTCATCTGCACACAAAACCCAGTGTTTTTGTTTTGTGTTGAGGCGAGATGACAATAGATCATTTTATTAAGGAAAGAGAACAACATTTACATAAATAGTTGATTGAATAAACTATGTAATTGAGAGGGAGAGCATGGAACAATGATGAGATGGTTTTATACAACCACATTAGTGATTAATTCAATTTCTTTATATGATTTTACGTTGCACACAAACATTAAAGGAAACAGCTGATTCTTTTGGGTAGTGACACGAGGACAGATGTAAATACTTATTCAGTGTGAGTGGGTCACAGGTATTGGAGTATAATTATAAATGAACAAATGTATACGTCTGTATCTCAGTCAGTTTTGCAAAAAAGTCAGCCAGTAATGCATCAATGGAAAGCATGCAATTGGATGTAAAGACAGAGGTTTATCGTGTTTTATACAACTGATATCCATGGGAAGATAAAGGGTTCTAGGCCTTTCCCGTGGTGCGCAGAGACATTTGTGAATAAGAGTGTTTCAGTTCTATTTTGGTGGTGGTTTAAAATTTTTGGAATTCCTTTAGAAAAATAAGGAGATGGTCTCATGTGTTTATTATTAAATAAAGGAATTAGTGAGAGAATGAATAAATATACATATACATATTTTATAATAATTTTTATTTTTTCAATTATAGCTGGTTTACAGTGTTCTGTCAATTTTCTACTGTACAGCAAGGTGACCCAGTCACACATACATGTACACATTCTTTTTTCTCACATTATCACGCTCCATCATGTGACTATACATAGTTCCCCGTGCTATACAGCAGGATCTCATTGCTTATCCATTACAAAGGCAATAGTTTGGATTTATGAACCCCAAATTCCCATGAATAAATCTATTAAGTAGGTTCACGCTTGGACCGTCAGTGAGATTGTACCGTGGGTTGAATCGCCCATGTATCCAATTATGCACAAATCAAGTTCAAGAAAAAAGACGATTGTGGCTTTTTGTGGGTAAGGAGAGAGACATAGTCTTAATAATTACGGTTATTTTCTTCCGTTTACTGTCAGATTCAATGGTGTTCATTATATTATTTAAAATTTAAAAATTGCGCAGTTGAGCTCTCTCCTTCTAGGTGTTGAGACTAGAATGCAAACCAAGGATTATTGTTACCTGATTATTAATTATTTAAAATGGTTAAATGTAGATCGATTGTTTTTAAAATTTGCTTTTTACTGCTCAGAATGAAGACACTCAGATTTGATTATTAGCCTGTGATGAAGATGTTGACTTTTACCTCTTTGGGTCAAGAGAGAAGACATCGTGTAAGTAATGATAAAAGTTCACGTTCTCACCTGGGGGCTTGGTCATGGGAATTCACTGAGATGTTTTAAGGAATAAATGGCTACATATGTAGATAGTTCAAAGGTGGCCATGCATTGGCCAATGATGAACACGTGTTAGGAATTCAGAATTGTGATTAATCCATTTCAGCATGACTAAATTTATTAGAATGAAAAGATGAATGGCATATCAGTCATTCTCAGAACATTTTAATATTCCACTTAATTTTTTTTAGCACAACAAATTTAAGCACTTCTCCATTGATATTGTTATAGACTATGAACCCATTGAGAAGGAGTATATAAGAAAATACAAAGTTTTGCCTTTTTCTTAGTTGTGGTATAAAATGGAAGTTCATTAAAAATATGGGTGTTTCCATCGTGGCTCAGTGGTAACGAACCTTGCTAGTATCCCTTAGGATGTGGGTTCGATCCCTGGCCTCGCTTAGTGGGTTAAGGATCCAGCGTTTCTGTGAGCTGTGGTGTAGGTCACAGACGTGGCTTGGATCCCACCTTGCTTTGTCTGTGGCATAGGCTGACGGCTGCAGCTCCGATTCGACCCCTAGTCTGCAAACTTCCATATGCCGTGGATGCAGCCCTAAAAAGCAAAAAAACAAAAAGGAATGTTAAATGAAAGAGGCCCAAGCATGCATGGATGAATGACTAATATGGAACTGATATGATGCAAGGAAATGGATTAATTCGTATTTGCAGTGCTGGGGTGCTCTGTACAAAGACAGCTACTTCTCTAGCTCTGCAGGAAGTGAACTTTCCCAGACATGTTCATAATCTTCAAGGATCTTGCTTTTATTTTCCTAATTCATGGTCGTTGACTGTATTATTATTATTAAGCAACTCAAGGATTAAGTCGAGAATAGCATATCAGACAAAGGCACAGAATACCAAGTCTGGATCGATGATGAGTATGCGTGGGGCATCTGAATAATATTTTGATTAAACCCAGTCTAACTCTGAGGTCCACTGCATCTTTGGGAAATGTGCTTACAGAGGAAGACAGAAATATTCTAGGATTGTGTTCTTGACCTTTCGTTGTTCATGAATATGGATTGTATTATTATAAGTAAATCAATGCATGAATAAATAAAGGATAAAGAGGAGGGCTACCCATTACCCAATTATGAAAGGAACTAATGAACCAAGAATTATTGTTAATATATTTCTGAAAATTTGAATTCAATAAGAGACTAAAGCTGCTCCTCCTTTGGGAGCATCTAGGTGTATATGTGTGAACGTCAATGCTGTTCTCAGGTGGTGGTGAGTTTCTGGTTGTACATCTTATTTTAAAAGTATCTACATAATTGCATAATAATAGTACTTAATGTAATAAATGTATTCAATAATAATATAACAAACCCTGACAAACACGAGGATATTTTAAGAAATAGTAATTTAATGTTGTCAATCATGGAAAATAAAATAATTAGACAGTTAGATATTGACACATGGAAAAGGTCTAAGCAAGAGATTGGTGCATATAATAATTATGAATCCTCTTGTGTCCATCGATTTTTATTTTTAAAAAAGCAAATGCATTTTGTGGATGACTTTTGTGAGTTACAAGCAAGGGATAGACGTAGGGCCTCTCAGCATTTTTGTCAAGTGTCCTTAGGGTTCACCAATGTTGGTGCTGTTATTTTAACTGAGTACCAAGAATGGTTTCATATTTCAATCTATTATTTAATAAACCATGGACCAATGAGCGTATGTAATACGTGAAAGAATAGAATTAATCCTGTTCTGAAGTCCACTTAAATAGGAAAGATCCAGGCCCCTTCTTCCTTAGGGAGGGGTTATATGGATCCCCCTCTCTAAACACATCTTGCTGTTAACATTTAAAGTCTAATGGTCAGAGATAAAGATTTAAGTCCTTAGTAACGCTAGCCACATTTTGCCAGTGGCTAATAGGGAATATTTCCATCACTGCAGCAAGTTCCATCAGCGAGGAAAGTTGCACATAATCATATTTAGATTTGAGTAGCAGATGGCTCTACTAGTTTGTACTTTCTTTAGAGAGAGAGAATAGATAGCTGTGATGTATAATATAATAATACCAAATCAATTAATAAATAAATTAACACATACATGTGTTCAAGTATAGCCATGGTCCATGGGTCCGGTTGTTTTGTGAAACAAGAATTTAAATTCATGAAATTCCTTTATGCCCCCCCAAAATAAAAGAATTTAAATTCATCATATTTTGTAAAAGTTTTCTCCATTAAAAATTATCTGGGCTTTTTGCTTTTTTGTAGGAATATATAGACAAATAATAATAATAGTTCTAGTTCTTCTTATATTGGGTGATGGATTAAAAGGTCTTCATAGAAAACATTTTAAAAGTCTTCATTATTTTATTTCACACTAAAAATTAAGTCAGTGGAGGAAAAGGATACCACTGTTGGACTGATGCTGAAAATGTGACACTAACCAATGTTTATGATTAACCTAGTAGTGCAGAATTAAGTTCTATTTAAAAAAAACTAAATTTATACTCTTCTTTTTTTAAAAAAAAAATCTGCCTTTTCCTTCTGATGAACACCCCACGCTGGGTTCAGTCAGTGTCCAATGATGAAGATCGTGGCTGTGACCTCTGCGGGTAAGGCGCAGTGTTGGTGACAATGAGAGTTCCTTTTCTTGGTCTGTGTGTTTGTTCATGTGTGATCACCAGTGGTTCCGGAGAACAAAGGGCAGTAAACATAAAAACAAAATCCAAGAACAATGAGTATGAACCAATAGTGGGAATGCGTTACACATTTAAGCAGGTCTGAGGTTCATTTAAAAAAAAAAGATGGAAGGCATTTCATTATTTTTCAGAACTGATTGCTCTTCCATATTATTTCTGCACCACAGCTGATTAAAGCATTTCCATAGCGGTAGTGATCCAGCCCCCTAATTGTTTAGGGGAAGCTCTTAAAAGGTGAAATATATTGTGTGTGTTCCGTATGTAGGGTACCATTGTGGTTTTTGGATGATCACTACGCCAGGTTTAAAACTGGATGGATTAAATGAACACGGCCCAATTATGGGCTGCTTTTTGCGATAGTACTGTTATGAAGCAAGGTTATGCTTAGATCTAGTCTGAAAGCTCCGTCAGAAGTAAGTCTAGAAACAAGGATCATAGTTATTTCAACGGCCCTGTTCTTGGGAGTCTGTGATTCTTGGGAAAATGAAGGTATAAACTAATGAAAAAAAAAAGAGTGCCAGGCTTGGACCAATGATGAGATTGGAGGGTGTCTGAAATCAAAAATTTTGATTAAAGCCATCTGTAACTCTGAGGTCCATCATTGAAAAGTGGCCTCTTTTTTTTTTTTTCTCTCTATGGAAATGAGCTTATAGCAGAAGTTCAAAATAATCAAGAGTCTTGATCACACGTGTGCACGCTTTCTGAGTACAGATTGATTCTTATGAGTCAGTCAGTGCATGAATACGTGGAGAAATGTGAAAACAGTACATGTAAGGAAGCCTGGCCGTGGACCAATTACGAGAGCATGAAATGAAACATGGGTTATTGTTACACGTTTCTGAAGCACTGAATTCCAGTGAACTACATTCTTTAGGCTCTGTTGCCCTATTTTGAAAGGATTATGTATATAGATGCATTTAAGACTCAGTGTCCTTGTCCGAAGTAGGTGGTTGTTTCCTGTTTGGTTGTTTTTATTTAGAGAAGGGAAAAACTGCTTAAATAGCTGCTTATTAAGTAATTATTTAATTGAAGAAAGAATGAGCATAGCTCATCTTGAGAATGTGCTGCATGAAAAGTATTATTATTAATCTAACTCTGCTGAGTTTTATTAAAAACAGTGAAAGCATCTAGTTTTTAGATCTTTGTGGATAATGAAATAGACATATGGAGACAATAAATTTTATTCGAATGTTCTGTCTAACGTTTGTTAATTCTTAGATATTGATGTATTCTTACATGTGAATAAATTAAGACTTAATCACAGTCAATAGTTGAAAAGGGGACAAACACAGCTCAGTATGAAGCAAGAATCATGACTAATCTTCATGTGTACTACTAATCCTCTCTTCATAGTTTTGGTATGGACATATGGACAGTTGCTCATGCAGATCATTCCTATTCTGGAGTGTTCGTGGATTTATCTTGTGTGCGTGTTTGTGTATTTGAATGTATGATCGAGTATTCCATGAATAATTCCATACATGAATAAATAAAACAATGAATAATTGAGTTAATATATGAGTTGGGTCAAGCATAGAACTTGGTGAGAATATTTCGTGAATCACAAATTTTAAGTTCATCCTTTTCTATACAAACTAAGTCCATTAAAAAATGATTATGGGAAGTTCCCATTGTGGCTCAGTGGTAACGAACCCAACTGATATCCATGAGGGTTTGATCCCTGCCTTGATCAGAGGGTTAAGGATCTGGCATTGCCATGAGCTGTGGTGTAGGTCACAAATGCGGCTTGGATATGGCATTGCTGTGGCAGTGTTGTAGGCCAGCAGCTGCAGCTCCAATTTGACTGCTAGCCCGGCAACTTCCACATGCTGCAGGTGCGGCCCTAAAAAGACACACGCACACAAAAAGATTATGTAGGCTTTTACCTGTAATAAGGGTAGGGGATCTGTAGCTAGACATGAGCAGTAGTCATAGTTCTTATTTTTGAACGATGAACTCAAAAGTGTTTTTTGTATTCTTCAAAGTTAATAGTTAAATCAAGGAATAGAAAGGAATGCTGTTCTTGGGTCAGTGATGAAAATGAGACTTGAATCAACTTCATGATTAACCTAGCACCACACAACTAATGTCCTTTAAATCAGTCTGAGTCTGGACCATTCATCCTTTTGAACATTCACATTTGAATCCACAGAATGAAGACCACAGCTGATTGAATCAGTCTATTCTGAGGAAGATCTTGGCTGTTACCTTTCTGGGTAAGAAACCCAACAACTAAAGTGAAATAATAGTAGTCAAAAGATCTTGTCAGAAGATCGTGGGATGGATTTTTCACTAGTGTCCTTTGAATTGTTTAGATTAAGCCATCCACAGCCCCATGACATGAATGTATTATGGAACAAAGCTTATGGTCAATCCAGTTGAATGCGATTCTGGTTAAAAATAGGTTGGACTCCATCTTACTCATTTTCAAAGCTGATTAATAATCCATCTTATTTTTGTACTGCAGTTAATTTAAGCTTTCACCTGGCAACAAAACCTAGGGCCGCACTGTCCATTATGGTTGGTTGCCTCTAGCAGCCACCTGTCGTTGTTCACATTCAGTTCCTCGGTTGCACTATCCACATTTCACGTTCTTAGTAGGTGTATGTGGCTAATGTGATTGGAGCACGTGGCCATAGCACATTCACGTCATCATGCCCTAGCCTGTGGGACAGCTCCTTGTCCCGTGGAAGATGGAAAAGAGCTGGAGGAGGATGCGTAGAGCAAGGATGTTCATTGATCCATAGATACCTTGATGAGGGCCACAGCAAAAAGAGATCCTATCCATTGAGAAAAGATCTAGTTTATGGGAAAAGAGCCTATACAGATCTTGGGTATATCCAAGGATCTTGTTCTTGGCTTTAAAAATTCATGGGTATTAATGTAACTATTCTTCGTGGATCAGCGAACGGATCAATAAACAAAGGTAGAAATGAAGAACAAGATTGCTTAGCCTGGATCGATGATGAGTACCCTGGGGTGTCTGAAGTCGAGGACTTTGATTAAACCCTATAGCTCTGAGGTCCATTACAGAAGACCCATTCCTCTCTGTTAGCTCTATGGAAAATGAGCTTTTTCTAAGAGTTAAAAATTTTCAAGTTTGCTCTTGTGCTTGGGTTTCTGAGTATTGTATTTTCAGTAAATCAATGCATGAATAAATCAAGAAAGTATAAATGCATAAGGACAAAATGGCTTATTCCTGGTCCAAATATGGGAGAATGTAATGTAATATATATAATATAAAAATCATTATTAATACATTTCTGAAGCACTGAGTTCCAGTAAAATAAATTGATTAAAGCCGACCCTTTCGGGTAAAGAGCATTTAGATAAATGGATGTGAGAGCTCCTGTTGTTTTTCTGGGTTGGGTTCTTGGATTTTTGTTTTATTAAGAGTAGGGCAAAACATTTACTTAAATTAACTATTGATTAGATAACTACATAATTGAGAGAGGGCTTATGCAGGGACCTATGTTGAGTATGTGTCACGTGACCAGTTATGATTAACCCAATGATCCTCACTATTTTTAATAAAAAAAAAACAGTAAAAATATTTGATCTTTTTTCTGTGTCTGATGAGCCATATGGGCAGGCATATGTGGAGTCACGATACTAATATTAATGTGACTATGGAGTCACAATATTAATGATATGGATATATGTGTATATTATAATTACATGTTATATAATATACATATATAATGTAACATATAAGAAGTTAATATTTTAATCAGTTACTTGAAAGAAGGCAATGTATGGACCAATGAGAACCATGTGTTCTGGAAAAAGGAGAGTGATGAATCCAGGTCTATGTAATTGCTCTCCAGATAAAGAGACTAGACCTAGGCTCTTAATTTTTGGAATGGTCAGTATGTTTAGATAGGATTTCTCTTCCCGGCTTGTTGGTCCAATTGCTTTAAAAAATGGAAGATAGAGTAACTCCATGTGTAACGAAGTACCTACCTACATGCATACATATATAAAGATGGGACAAGCATGGACGATGGCCGATGGAGATATACTCGATTCCAAGATTCAGATAAGCCTAATTCTTTCCAAGCAAGATTCATCTAGAAAGAAGTTATAGCTCTTACCTGACCAGGTCGGGATGTATAAATAGACATGTATAATGGCCGTTGTTCTTATTCTTTGTGTTGGTTTCAAAGTTATTTATTATATTCATTAAATTAAATTCTTGATTCAGTGAATAAATGTGCCATTTAGAGTTTTAATATACAACTAGCACTAAAATTTACTCCTAATCAATTGTTGACTTAAACTCCACTAGAAAAAATCTGAATCTACGCTGTCCTATCTATCTATCTATCTATCTATCATCTATATACCTATCTATCTAACTAATCTAATCTATTTTAATATTTGCTTTGTACTCTACAGAATGGATGTGCAATGATTCAATTAAGGACTGTAGAACTTACGTAAGTAATAGTCAAAGTAATTGCTTCTGGTTTGGTGGTTTGTCATGGATGTTAACTCTATTATTAGAAGGGAATAAATGGCTACATGTACAAATTAAATAAATAGGGGTCGTGTGTGGGTCAATTCAGCACATCCATGGTCAATTGAGGAGAAGAAAGAAAGACCATTTTATTCATTTTCATGGTTATTATTCAATTAATTAATTAATGTAAAATATATTATTCAATTTTATTATGAGTCACAGTTGATTTAAACCCCTCTTGCTGAAGACACAGTTTTGTCACCTTTCAATAGTAAAATGGGCTTAATATGAAATATTATATTAATTAATCTATATAGGAAACATTGTGGCCAATTAATGAAATATATATTGTCTGTGGGAAGCAGTTCTACAGAGAAATGTTAGAGCTATTCAAAGGTCTGGTTTTGAGTTTTTGTGACCTCTAGGTATTCATTTTATTTTTATTAATGAATTAATGACTTAATAAAGACACGTAGCCATGATTGAAGATAAGGAGGGCCAGTCCTGGACCAATGATGATGACTGGTGGAGTATGAGTCATGAACGATGAATACTTGTCTGGAACTCTGAGGTCCAACCCAGTAAGACATCTAGTTTGTAATGTCTCTGAGAAATTGTCCAATGGATAAATGTTAGGAATTTCAAGGATCTTCTTTTTAGTTTTTGTGTTTATGGAATTTGAGTGTATTGTTCTAAATGGATCAGTGAAAGAACCAATCAATCAATACAGTTGACCCTTGAACAATTTTGTGGGGTAACCCCATGTATTCAAAAATCCTTTTATGGCTGTCTCCGCTTCAAAAGCCAAGAAACTGACAAATGATGCACCCAAGGTCAGGAATCTACCAGTTTGATTTAAACCCTGTTTCTTTTGATCCCACATATTGTGAACTCTAATCAAACACAAACTTTTCTCCACGGTTAGCTAATTTTTAAAAACAATTTACTGGAGCATAGCTGACTTACAAAGTTGTGTTAGTTTCTGGTGTACAGCCGGGTAAATCGGTTAGACAGATACATATATCCATTCCTTTTCAGATTCTTTTCCCATGTAGGTTATTACACACTATTCAGTGATTTCCCCGTGCTGCACAGTAGGTCCTTATTAACCTCTCTATTTTATATATAGTCACACTTAGTTAATTTAAAGAGCTCTAAAATGAAAATATAAGTACTATATCTATTGCATAAGTGGACTCATGCAGTTCAAGCCTGTGTTGTTCAAGGGTCAACTGTATACAAATAAATAAAGAGGGTGAAGCATTGTCTAATTATGAAAGTATATTAATGGAAATACTATTAATATGTGTTAAAAACACTGAAGGCCATTACGAAATAAGTGTCTTAAAAGTATTCCCTCTTTGGCTGAGTATGATATACACAATGTGAGTAATAGTTCATGGTTTTGGTCAAGGTCTTGTTCAGTGCTGTTTGTTTTCTTAAGAAAGAGAAATACCATACTCATGTGACTAACAAAACGAAAAGTGAAATGCAAGGATAAATGGAAAGACTATTTCAATCTTTTTATCATTTGTTCTGCTTTGTACTCTTAGAGTGGGTGCTCCACGTCAATTTAATCATCTTCAAGTCACGATTGCTCTGGTTGCCTCAACGTGTTAGGAGCATAGAGACCTATGTGAGTATAGTTAGAGTCTTCATCTTGGTTTGGGTAGTTTTTAAAGGATACTCATTGTATTGTTGGACCAAGAAGACCAGCAATGGTCCACTGATAAATATAACAGTGTTGTGAACATTATGTTGATTAATTAATATTTGCAAAATTAAGAATGACTAGTGAAGGAGATATCCACATGATAAATGATCCCATTGATAGCTATTAAGGAACTTCAAGATCACGTTCCTAAGTTTTTGCAATCCACAGTTATTTAATTATTATTGAAATGAAGAATTAATAAACAGATGAAGAGCTCAATGGAAAGGAGAGGGCCAGTTCTTGACCAAGGTTGACAACTGGTGGCACGTGAGTCACCCATGGTGAATACTGTGTGCTGGAAACTTTGAGACCCAACGTAAAAAAGAAATCTAGTTTATCACCTCTGTTGGAAATGATCCTACAGACATATTTAGGATTTATTTTATAAGGATCTTTTTTGGGAGTCTCCATGTTTATGGATTTTGATTCTGTTATAGCAAATGAATCAATAAAAGAATCAATGTGCAGCTATAAATAAATAGAGATGAAGAGGGTGCCGCATCATCCAATTATGAAGACCTAGGAAGGCAAGAAATAATATTAAATATTGAAACACTAAGTCAGTTAAGAAATAAATGGTCCAGGAGTTCCCTGGTGGTTCAGTGAGTTAAGGATCTGGAGTTGTCACTATTGTGGCTTGGGCCTCTCCTGTGGCATGGGTTCAGTCCCTAGACTGGGAACTTCCACATGCCATGGGCATGGCCAAAAAAGGAATAAGTGGGGTTCAAGGGTGTTTCTTCTAGCTAAGGACGCTATAGATAATATTAATAATGGCCAGTATTATCGTTCTGGGTGAGTGGAAAGTTCAGGTTGGTTTGTTTTCTCAGGAAAAAGTTCTGTATTACCTCCAATTAATAAATAACATAATCACTGAATAAAGAAATGTAGATATAAAGATCAATAGAGAAACATCTCAATCACGTTATCACCTACTCTGCTTTCTACATTTAAAAAGAAATTTTTTTTTTTTTTGTCTTTTTAGGGCCACACTCATGGCATATGGAAGTTCCCAGGCTAGGGGTTAAATTGGAGCTGTAGCTGCTGGCCTACACCACAGCCACAGCAACATGGGATCTGAGCTACGTCTGCAACCTATACCACAGCTCATGGTAATGCTGGGTCCTTAACCCACTGAGTGAGGCCATGGATCGAACCTGCGTCCTCATGGATACTAGCAGGTTCATTATCACTGAGCCATGATGGGAACTCCCCACTTTCTGCATTTTAGGATGGACACACTGAAGCTGATTTAAGCATGAGCCTTGGTCAACAATCTGTGAATTATCCTGCACATGGAAACCAATGTGAGTAAAATATTTAAAAACATATTCAGTATGGGAGTTCCCAGATGACATAGTAGGTTAAGGATCTGGCATTGTCACTGCTGTGGCAAAGATTTGATCCCTGGCCAGGAACTCCAAGCATGGCCCAAAAAAAATTCAATATAAGGAAAAATACTAACCATGGTCTAGTGATTAAATAGGAAATGTATGAAACAATGTGATGCTTAATCTATCTTTAGACTAATGAGGATGATTAATGAAAGAAGTATGTTCAATTAGGCAATCGTTCTAAAGAAAAACTAAGGATACTGAAGGCTCTTGTCCTTGAGGTTTTGTGATTGATGACTATTTAATTACTATTAGTAAACTGATGCTATAACCCATGTCTTGGGATAGAACACAATGGTAGATGGTATGAGAAAAAGAATGTGTATGTGTGTTGTTTCATTGGGTCACTGTACTGTGTAGTAGAAATTGGCACAACGTTATAAATCTGCTGTACTCTAATTTAAAAAAAAAAGATGAATTCATCACTAAACAGAAGTAGATGGGATGAATGAAAAGAGGTCCAAACCTGGACCAAGGATGGCAACTGGTGACACATGGGTCATATACAATGAATGTCACATGTCTGGAAGTCTGAGGTCCAACCCAGAGCAAAAGCTAGTCTCTTTCCTTTCTTGTACATCATCCTATGGGTTGAGGTTAGGAGTGTAGAAGGATATTGTTCTTCTAATTTTGGATTCATAAATTTCTATATTATTAATATAAATGCATCCATGATAGAACTAATAAATAAAATGTAAGAACTTAAAAGCAAAGTAAAGCCTTATCAACTCTGAGTATATGTGGTGAGGCAAGAAATACTGTTAATGTAAGTTGATGAAACTAATGCATATTAAGAACTAAATGGACCAATGGTATTATCTCTTTTCCTAAGGGTCCTATCATTATATTTATATTCATGCTCATATATGGGTATAAAACATGAAAAATAACAAATACCTTTATGACTGAGTAAGCAAAATGAGGAAAACTAGGATCGATTTAGAAAAAGTCTCAAATTTTTTTTCATCTGCTCTGTTCTGTAGTCCTCGGTTTAGAGGCACGCCAGCAGATTTAAGCATCTCTCACGGTCCTGTACTCTACGGACCCATGTGAGTAATGCAGTAAGCAAATTCATATCTTTGAAAGCTTTTTTTAAACTCTCAGATATTCACTGTATTGTTAAAAGTGTGAAGTGTGGTTACCCTTAGTAGTTAATGAATAAATCAGTGCACTTGTGCAGATGAGTGTGAGGGCCAGGAGGCTCGTATATGGACCAAGGATGATGACTGGTGGCGTATGAGTCATGGGTGATGAATACCATGTGTCTGAATCTCTGAGGTTCAATAAAAAGATCTATAATCTGTCACCTCTACTTGATATGCTATAGACATATTTTATAGACATCTGTCAGGAAAATAAGAGAGCAATGTTTGTGTTTATGAATTTTGATTTTACACTAAAAAAATGGCCCAAAGATGTAATCAATGTACAAGTGGAAATAAGTTAAGATGAAGAGGGTGAAGCATCTTCACTCTTTTTTCTTTAAATGATTTTTGTTTTTTCCATTATAGTTGGTTTGCAGTGTTCTGTCAGTTTCTACTGTTCAACAAAGTGACCCAGCCCACCCCCCACACATTCTTTTTCTCACATTATCTTACATCATGTTTCATCATAAGTGACTAGATATAGTTCCCTGTGCTATACAGCAGGATCTCATCGCTTATCCACTCTAAATGCAATAATTTGCGTCTATTAACCCCAGATTCCCAGTCCATTCCATTCTCTTCCCCTCCCACCTGGCAACCACAAGTCTGTTCTCCAAGTCCATATTTTCTGCAGAAGGATTCATTTGTGCTGTATGTCACATTCCAGATATAAGTGATATCATGTGGTATTTGTCTTTCTCTTTCTGACTTGTTTCACTTAGAGTGTCGAGTTCCATCCATGTGGCTGCAAATGGCATTATTTTGTTGTTTTTTATGGCTGAGTAGTATTCCACTGTGTATGCATACCACATCTTCTTAATCCATTCATCTGTCGATGGACGTTGAGGTTGTTTCCATGTCTTGGCTGTAGTGCTGCAATGAGCATATGGGTGCATGGATCTTTTTCAAGGAAAGTTTTGTCTGGGTCTATGCCCGAGAGTGGGATTGCTGGGTCATGTGGTAGTTCTCTATTTAGTTTTCTGAGGTACCTCCATACTGTTTTCCATAGTGGCTGTGCCAATTTACATTCCCACCAACAGTGTATGAGGGTTCCCTTTACTCCACACCCTCTCCGGCGTTTGTTATTTGTTGACTTGTTAATGATGGCCGTTCTGACAGGTGCGAGGTGGTACCTCATCATAGTTTTGATTTACATTTCTCTAATAATTAGTGATATTGAGCATTTTTTCATGGGCCTGTTGGACATCTGTATATCTTCTTTGGAGAAATGTCTATTCAGGTCTTTTGCCCGTTTTTTCATTTGGGTTGTTGGTTTTTGCTTGACTCTTAATCGATGTGGTGTGGCAATAAAAGCTATTCACACTGATTTAAAATACTGAAGTTCATTCGGAAATGTGAATGGCTCAAGTGTCTGACCTCCTTGGCTAAGAATGATCTAGACAATGAATAACATTCAAAGTTCTTATTCTGTGGTGGTGTCAGATTTGATACTGTTCCTTTTTTTTTTTTTAAGAGAAAACTGATAGGCGTGACCTGAATGTATTATATTCCGAAGTGACTGACCACGGGAAGGTGGAATGCGTGGGTCAGTAGATTCTCTCGGTGTCGCTATTCTCTCCCCTGCGCTGTGTGCCCAGAATGGATACACCGGCACCTGTCGGAGCCTTTGGTCGTGATCAGAAGCTCCCTGGGTGCCTTCCTGTGTGAGGGCATGGAGAGCAACGTGAGGAAAAGATTCTGCGCCTGGTTTGGGGGTTTGTGTCGGATACTCAGTGTAATATTACAGATTATTAAGTGTATCTAAAGAAGGCCAAACATGGCTCAATGACAAATACAGAACTGACATGATCCATTATGTTGATTAATCAGTATTAGCCACAATGAGGATGATTATTGAAATAAGTATATTCAATGAGGCAAAAGATTCTATAGGCAGAAGTTACAGAGGCTTAAGAATCTTGTCTTTGAGGTTTTTTATTTTTTCTTTCTAGGGCTGAACCTGTGGCAGGTGGAAGTTCCCAGGCTAGGGGTCGAATCAGACTTCAGCTGCCCGTCTGCACCACAGCCACAGCAATGCGGGATCTGATCCATTTCTGTGACCTACACCGCAGCTCACGGCAACGCTGGATTCTGAATGAGGCCAGGGATCAAACTTGCATCCTCATGGATACTAGTTGGGTTCAAAACCTGCTGAGCCACAACGAGAACTCCCTTTCCTTGAGTTTTTTTGATTCACAGAGATTTATTTTATTATAATTCATGAATTAGTATATTGACCGGTAAACAAATGTAGAGGAGAATGAAGAAAAAGAGTCTGAAGCTTGGACCAATGATGGTGACTGATGGCGCATGAGTCGTATACGATGAATACTGCGTGTCTGAAACTCTGCGGTCCAACAAAGAGAATATGAGAGAAAACTGTATATATGGACGGCTGGGTCACTTTGTTGTTCAATAAAAATTGGCACAACATTGTAAATCAACTATGCTTCAATAAAAAATAATTTAAAAAATTTAAAAAGGAAATCTAGTCCATTTCTTTCTTCTCTTGGAAGTGTTCCTATTGATAGATGTCAGGAATAGATAGGGACCTTGTTTTATTCTTTGTGATTCATGAGATTTTAAAAAATACTATTATAATAATATTAATGGCAGAATAAACAAATCTATAAATGACTAAAAACGAAGAGGTTAAGAATTGTTCATTACTTAAATATGTAGTAAAGAGGATAATATTAATAATATTAATGCAGGTTAGGAGTTCCCGTCGTGGCTCAGTGGTTAACGAATCCGACTAAGAACCATGAGGTTGCGGGTTCAATCCCTGGCCTTGCTCAGTGGGTTAAGGATCCGGCTTTGCCGTGAGCTGTCGTGTAGGTTGCAGACGTGGCTCAGATCCCGCGTTGCTGTGGCTGTGGCGAAGGTCGGCAGCTACAGCTCCTGTTAGACCCCTAGCCTGGGAACCTCCATGTACTGCAGGTGCGGCTCTAGATAAAAAGGCAAAAAGACAAAAAAAAAAAAAATTGTTCATTACTTAAATATGTAGTAAAGAGGATAATATTAATAATATTAATACAGGTTAATTTGATAATGGATCAAATGTATCATGCCTTTCTGAGTAAGGATGATATAGATAGTGATAAGTGATAGTTAATTATCTGAGGCTATTGCAAGTTTGATGTTTGTTAATAAGGGAAAAACATACGTATTACCATAAATTTAAAAATATCTAAATGACCGTATATATGAATGGTAGAAAGTACGGATCAATGGAGAGAATATCAAACTTCTTATCACCTGCTTTGCTTGGTATTATTCAGAATCAATGCTAAGCTGATTTCAGCTTCTGCCATGTTGCCTCTGTTTTACAAAAGACCAAGGTAAGTAATGGTCGAGGTTGTCACCTTTGATGGGATAATTTTTTTAGAGTTATTCATTGAAATTTTTTTAATTAAAAATTTTTATTGTAGTCTATTTACAGTGTTCTGTCAATTTATTAATTGAATTATTAAAAATTACTGGAGCTCCCTGGTGGTCTAGTGGTTAAGGATCCAGCATTGTCACCGCTGTGGCTGGGGTCACTTGCTGTGGCTGGGGTCACTTGCTGTGGCAAGGGTCTGATCCTTGGCCCAGGAACTTCTGCAGGCTGCAGGTGCAGCCAAAAATATATCATACATAATAAAAAATGTACTCTTGCCCAATGATAAATATGACTTGAAACATTATGTTATCAGTTGAGTAAGGCACCATTGAGATTTATTAAAAAATAATTCTATGGACAGATGTTGGGGGTATTCAAGGGTCTTGATCTTGGATTTTGTGAGTTACGTGTTCATTTTATTATTACTAGTGAATTAGTGAGTTATTTGATACAAATGTAGAAATGAATGAAGAATAAGAGACCCAGATCTAAACCAGTGAAGACACTTGGTGGCAGATGAGTGGTGGGTGGTGAATAATATGTGTCTGGAAGCTTGAGGTCCAACCTGAAACAGCACAAATTGAATCCCACTGGTGGAAATGATCTTCTTGACAGATATTAGGGAAAAAAAAAAAAAGAGATCCTGTTTTTACCTTGCGTTCATTGATTACATTTATTATTATTAATAGATCAATGATAGAACCATTAAAGAAGTATAAATAAATGAGGGATGATGAAAGAATAAGAAATGAATAGATAAAAAGAGTGAAGCATTTTCTAACTGTGAATATATGTGGTGAGATAAGAATTATTAATAATAATTGAAAACACTGATGCCTCTTTAGAAATAAATGGATCAAGGCTGTCACCTCTTTGGCTAAGGATCATCTAGTCTTTGGTAATTAGAGTCAATTTCATTTTCTGGGTCAATCCCAAATTTGAGGTTATTCCTTTTGTTAAGAGATAAGAAACCTAAATTATGAAAAACTAATAATTGCCTGATTGAATAAATAAAATGTGGAAAGAAAAAAAATCACACTGTTCTCATTTAAAAAAATCACACAGTTCTCATTTAAAAGAAAAAATTCATCATCTCTGCCTTGTTTTCCTCAGAGTGGACCAGTCGAGATGACTGGAAAATTCTCTCATGGTCACGTTCTCCGGTTGCCTACATGTCTTTGGCGTATAGAGACCAGTGTGAGTGATAAAGTTCATGTCTTTCACTGGACAGGTTTTTGAAAACGGGGTATTTATTGGCCAACCATGGCCAACGATAAATAATGGATTGTTGCTAGGGATTATGTTAATCCATCCATTTATGGTAAATTAAGAATAATTAGTGGGAGAGAGAGATATCAATGTGATATATGATTCTGTGGACAGATGTAGAGTGTTCACAGTTCTTATTCTTTGTTTTTTTTGTATGTGTGCTTCGTAGGGTTTTAAAAATTCATAGCAGTGTGTCGGGCATTAATTAATAAGAGAAGGTACCAGAGAAGGAAGGAACAAGAGGCTGAGGCGTGGATCGGTGATGAGGGCTGGTGGAGTACGAGTCAGGAACCATGGCTACTTCATGTCTGGAGTCTGAGGCCCAATACAACCAAAAATAGCTTCTATTGCCTGTTTGAAGTGATCCTATAGACTGATTTTAGGAATCTAAAGGAACCGTTTTCTCAGATTATTTTTCTAGATTTTGATTCTCTTCCCTTAAATAGGGCCATTTAAGAATCAGTGAGCAAAGCTAAAAAAGCAAGGATGAAGAGAATGGCGCATGCACCATCTTAAGGTCTATGGTAGGGCAAGAAAAACGATTCGGGGGTATCAAGATACCGAATTCCATGAAGAGGAGTAAATGGTTCAAGTGCCTTCTCTCTTGGGCGAGTAGTAATCAAGAAGATCTCGTTCTGGGCCAGTAGCAAGTATGCTGTTATTCATGTTTTAAAGAGGAAATTAGGATTGTCTCACATTAATGTATTACTCAGTGACTGACTGCATGGGGGGGAATGCACACAGCAGTGGAGGTAACGCCTCGATCTTGTTCTGTTTGCTTTGCTTTGTACACCTCAGAGAGAGCGCTGATCTCACCCAGGCATCCACGTGCAGGACCTCAAGGCAGCATCTCTGTCCAGAACCATGAAGTCCGATGTGAGTAACAGTCAAAGTTCTCATCTTGGTCTGGGTGATTTGTTTAGGGTATCAGTGTAATAATTCAGAAAGTATAAAATACAGGAAGAAAGACCAGTTGCGGTCCAGTGATTACATTGGAAATGTATGACCCATTATGTTGATTCATCCCTTTTTGTGGCAATCATGATTAATGAAAGAGGTGTATTCAGTTATACAGTGGATCTAAGGAAAAATGATAGGGATACTGAAGGCTCCTGTTCTGACACTTTTGTGATTCCTGTAAATTTACTTAGCTTTTATTAGTAGATTGATGAGTTAATGTATAAACAAATGTAGATGAGAATGAAGAAGAGGCCCATTCCCAGATCACCGATGAGGACCAGTGGTGTATGAGTCATATATGCCGAACGCCGCATGTCTGGGGGCTGGCAGGTGCAAACGAGTACATTTCGACTGGGTGAGCAGTGGGTCCTCCTGTGCAGAGCCAGGAGCCGTATCCAGTCTCTCGGGGAGGTCCATGATGGAAAGGAATATAAAAAGAATGTGTGCACGTGTGACGGGGTCACTTTACAGTAGAAATTGGCACCGCATTTAAAATCAGCTATTCTTTAATTTGAAAAATAGATAATTAAAAAAACAAAATTGAATCAAATCTATTTCTTCTCTTACAAACAATCCTATGGTTCGATGTTAGGAGTATAGAAGGATATTGTTCTTGTAATTTTGGATTTGTGATTTCTATATTGTTAATATAAATGGATCAATGAGAGAACACTGACGCTGATAAGTAATACTCAGTTTTAAAAGCCTGGGTCTGTCTCAAGTAGATGGTGTCAATTTTGTATTACATGCGTATTTGTGGCATGTGTGCATATCACCTGAAAAGATAACAAATACTTGTGGAAATGGACACATGAAATGATTAAAACAAAAACTGATGGAGAAGATAAAGGCTGAAAATTGTAATTATCTGCTTTGTCTGTTACACCTCAGAATTGACGCACTCAAGCTGCTGGAAACATTTCCCCTGGTTTCTTGTGTGTGTGAAGAGCTAGAGAGGAATGTGAGTAAAGGTTAAAGTTCTTGTGTTTACGCAGTTTTTTAAAAGGGTATTCACTGTATTGCTGAGTGTGAAATATAATCCAGAACCCCCGTCAGAGGCTCGGATGTGGACCGGTGATGACTGTTGGTGGAGTGCGAGTCACAGACGATGACTACTTTGTGTCTGAAACTCTGAGGTCCAGTAAAAACGAAATAGAGTCTGTTGCCTCTGAAGAACTCCTGTGGACAGATGAGTTAGAATCCTTTTTCTAAGGACCACGTCATTATATTATTTATACGTATGCTTATGTAGATGTAGAAACTAGGGAAATTGATACTTTCATGATTGAGTAAACAAAATGAAAAAAAAACAAGGACCAATTTGGAGAAAGTCTCGATGTTTTTTTCCACCTGCTCTGCTCTGTACTCCTCAGATTGGATGCACGCTGGTGGATTTAAGCATCTTCCATGGTCCCGTGCTCTACAGACCCAGGTGAGTAGCGCAGTAAGCAAATTCATATCTTTGAAGGCCTTTTTTTACTCTCATATATTCAACTGTGTTGTTAAAAATGTGAAATACAGCTACTGTTAGTAGGTAATGAATGAATCAGTGCACTTATGCAGATGAGAGTGGAGACCCAGAGGCCGTGTATGGACGGATGATGTTGACTGATGGCCTATGAGTCATGGATGTTGAAAACCACGTGTCTGAATCTCTGAGGGCCAATAAAAAGAACTATAATCTGTCACATCTACTGGATATGATGTTACAGGTAAGTATTAGGGAAATAACAGCGATTTTTTTGGTTTGTGTCTAAGAATTTTGAATTTACTGTGAAAAAAAATGGCCCAAAGATACAATGAATGTACAAGTATAAATAAGTTAAGATGAAGAGACTGAAGTATATTTATCCTCTTAATATACGTGGTGTGGCAATAAAAATCTGTTGGCGTTAACTGAAAATACTGACATTCATTAGAAAGTGTAAACGGTTCAAATGTCTGACTTCTTTGAGAAGGATATAGATAGGAAGTGACAAAATTCCTTTTTTTTTTCTTAATGGATTTTATTTCATTATAGGTGTACATAAATCATCACAAGTCAATTTTATAGATTTTGTATCCCAAACTCCCAGTGCATCCCCCCACTCCCCAGATTGTCTTATTTGAAAAACCAAAGTTTTCCAAAGTCTGTGAGTCATTGTCTGTTCTGTAAGAAGGTTCATTGTGTCTTTTTAGTTTCCAGATGTAAGCGGTAGCATTGGGTGTTGCTGTCTAATTGTCTGACTGGTTTCACTTCACATGATAATTTCTAAGTCCATCCATGTTGCTATAAATGTTGGTAATTCGTTCCTTTTAATGGCTGAGTAACATTCCACTGTGTGTATGTACCATATCTTCCCTATCCACTCCTGTGTCAATGGGCATTTAGGTTGTTTCCACGACCTGGCTGTTGCATAGAGTGCTGTAATGAGCACTGGAGTACATGTGTCTTTTCGAGTCATGGTTTCTGCTGGATAGATGCCCAGGAGTGGGATTGCTGGATCAAATGGTAATTCTATTTTGAGTTTTCTGAGGAATCTCCATACTGTTTTCCACAGTGGCTGCACCAATTTGCATTCCCACCAACAGTGTAATAGGGTTCCTTTTTCTCCACACCCTCTCCAGCACTTA
>PVHT021183632.1:11959991-11979278 GCA_004024745.2 Catagonus wagneri
ACAGTTTTCTGGTAGAGTCTTTAGGATTCTCTAGGTATAGTATCATGTCATCTGCAAAAAGTGATAGTTTTACTTCTTCTTTCCCAATTTGGATTCCTTTTATTTCTTTTTCTTCTCTGATTGCTGTAGCTAGGACTTCCAGAACTATGTTGAATAGTAGTGGTGAGAGTGGACATCCCTGTCTTGTTCCTGATCTCAGCTGGAATTCTTTCAGCTTTTCACCATTGTGAATGATGTTAGTTCTGGGTTTGTCATAGATGGCCTTGATTATGTTGAGGTAGGTTCCCCATATGCCCACTTTCTGAAGGGTTTTTAACAGAAATGGGTGTTGGATTTTGTCAAAGGCTTTTTCTGCATCAATGGAGAGGATCATATGGTTTTTATTCTTCAGTTTGTTAACATGGTGTATCACACTGATTGATTTGTGGATATTGAAGAATCCTTGCATCCCTGGGGTAAATCCCACTTGATCGTGGTGTACAATCCTTTTAATGTATTGTTGGATTCGGTTGGCTAGTGTTTTGTTGAGAATTTTTGCATCTATGTTCATCAGTGAGATTGGCCTGTAATTTTCTTTTTTTGTGGTATGTTTGTCTGGTTTTGGTGTCAGGGTGATGGTCGCCTCATAGAATGAGTTTGGGAGTGGAATTGACAAAATTCTTATTGGTCTGTGTGAAGCTTCATATTGTTTTTTTTGTTAAGAAGAAATTAATAGGAGTTCCCTCATTGTTCATCAGGTTGAGAATTCAGCCTTGTCACTGCTGTGGCTCTGGTTGCTGCTGTGGTATGGGTTCCATCCCTGGCCCAGAAACTTCCACAGGCTGTGGGTGTGAACAACAACAAAAAAGAATTAATAAACACGACCCCAGTGTGCTGTATGCCTAAGTGACCGGCTCCATGAAAGTTGAAATGCACATATCAGTAGAGGGCCTCTCAATACTGTTATCATCTGATCTGCTTTGTATTTCTCAGAACAGAAGCACCTGAGCCGATTAAGCATTTGACTATGACCGGGAGCTCCATTGGTTGTCCTGTGTTTAAGTAAGTACGTGTAGGCTGTGTCAGTAATAGATTCTTCTCTTAGTTTGGGTTTTGCTTATTCATGGTAATCATAACAAAATAGCATTAAATATGTTCACAGAAGGCTCGTCATGGTCTGTGAATAAATATAGAACTGACGTGAAATGTTACGTTGATTAATAGGTATTTGCATCAATGAAGATAATTAATGAAAGAGGTATTCAGTGAGCGTAATGATTCTATAGGTAGAAATTAGGGACGTTAAGGATCTTATGCTCTTTATGATTCACATATATTTATTTTATTCTTATTAGTCAATTGATGAATTGATCAGTAAATAAATAGCAATGAGAGTGAAGAAAGAGCCCCACACCCGGGCCGATCATGATGACGGGTGACTTAGGAGTTACATATGGTGAGTACTTGTGTGTCTGGAGCTCTAAGGTCTGACACAAGGAAGTCTAGACCATTGATTCTACAGACAGATGTCTGGAACATACAAAGATGCCATTCTTGGTCTTTGTGCTGTGAATTTTACAAAATTTTATTCTAAGAGAATAAATGGCAGAGTAAATAGACAAATGATCCAGTTAAGCGGAAGAGGCAAAAATACTATTCATGCCTAAAATGTACGGTAAGGAAAATAATACTAATATAAATTGAAATCAACATTAAATGGATCAAGCGAATTATGTCTTTGACGAAGGATGATATAGACAGTGATAAGTCCTAGTTTCTGCTTTGAGTCGGTTACAACTTTACGCTTAATTTATTAAGAGCAAAGTAAAATAATTTTGCCATTAATCAATTCTAACTTTGAATTTTTTTAACACGTTGTGCTTTGAGGTAGTCAAAAATAAATGAATAAATAAGTACCTAAATGACTATGTACATGAATGGTGGAAACAGTGAAAGAATGGATCGAATGTCTTCATCTTTTTATCATCGTCTCTGGTTGGTACTCAGACTGGGTCCTCCAAGCTGATTTCAACTTCTCCCGTGACTGAGGTTGTCATGTTGCCTCTGTGTCAGGAAAGAGACAAAGGTGAGTAATGGTCAAAGTTCTTGTCTTCTTTTGGGTCCTTTGTTTAAGGGCTACACTGTAATGTTAAAAGTAATGCATATGATAAAAATTAACTATGTCTAAGTATAAAAATAGTAGTGAAGTTTAACCAATAAGGAAACATTATATTGTTCAATCAACACTGAGTTTCACTAATCAAAGAAGTGAAGTCTGCATGGGAGATGATTCTGTCTACTATGTTTGGGGTATTCAGTGTATTATTATCAATGAATTTATTTGACTTACTCGATAAAGATGTAGAAATGAATGAAGGTGAAGAGACGCAAGCGTAGTCCAATGATGACAACTGATGGCATATGAATTAGGAACCATGAATACTGTCTGTCTGAAACCCTGAGGTCTAACTTAATTAGTAGGATCTCTCTTGGAAACGATCCCATAAAGAGATGTCAGGAATGTACGAAAATCATGTTCTCACTTTGAGTTCATAGATTTTAATTTATTATTACTAGTGGATCGACGGTAGCTTAAAACGAAAGTAAATAAAGCAGAATGTTGAAAGCTGTCTAACTGTGAATGAATGTGGTGAGGCAATTAATATCGCTCATAAAAATTGAGGAAGACACTGATGCCTCCTAAGAAATGAATGAATCAAGGAAATTACCTCTTTGGCTAAGAATGCATAGACTCTAATAAATAAGATTTCTATGTATCGGTTCTCCTTCAAGTTTGAGATCATTTCCTTCATTAAGAGCACAACAAATTATGTCATCAGGAGTATGTAAATCCCTAAATGAGTAAATGAGAGGTGAAAGGCAGGGATCAGTAGAACTAGCGTCTCTCCGTTGTCTTTATCACCTGCTCTGCTCTCTATTCCTTGACACACACGGCCGAGTTCAGCATCTTCCACTATGGTCGCATGCCTGTGGTAGAAGCATAGAGACCAATGTGGGTAATAGATAAAATTCTTGCCTTATTTTAGTGTTGTTTTTTTTTTTAATATTCACCATATCATTATAAAGTATAAAGTGTAATTAAAAAGGCCAGCTTTAGCCCAGTGACAGATATGGAATTGATTATATAAATATGGGATTGATTATATTGAATAATGCATAGAGGAAAAACAGGATCATTAGTCAGAGAGATACACTGATGGGAGAATGATCCTGCATACGGATTAGGGATATCAAGGCTCTTCTTGGGTTTCTGTGACTAATAGCCTTTAAATTTATTATTAGTGAATCAATCAATCAGTGGATAATGTCAAAATGATTGAATTAAAGGAGGGACCGTATTGAATCCGTGAGGACCGCTGGTGGTCCGTGAGTCCCGGAGGGTGACTGGTCTCTGGAACTGTGAGGTCCAAAGCAAAAGAAATCTCCTCCATTGCTCTGTGTGAAGTGCTCCTAGAACCGTGAATATAGAAGAATCTCATTTTTGGTTTCTGTTCTTGCTGTCTCTATTTTTATAATTGGATCAGTGAAGTAATCAATCACCTAATATGTGAGCAAATAAAAATGGAAGTCATGAGGCATTGCCCAATTATAAAAATATATGTTAAGACAAGAAATACTTTTGATTTGTATTGAAAAATAAGTATCGTTAGGAAACAAGCGGTGCAAGGGTGTGAGCTCTGGGTAAGAATTTTATAGGCAGTGTTGAACAGTTGATAGGCAATGTTCGTATTTTGTGTCAGTGGCAAGATCGTTGTTATTTGTTAATTTAGGAGAAATTAAAGAAACATTTTCCCAAGTGCTTAATTCCCTAAATGACTCACTAAGTGAAAGGTAGATTACAGGGACCAAAGGATGTTAGGTCTCAACCTTTTAAAACCATTTGCTCTGCTCTGTCCTCCTAAGAATGGACCCCCTCAAGCTGATTTAAAGATTCTCCCACGAGGGCAGTGGTTGCATGCCTTAGACTGTGGGGCCATATGAGTGAGAGTCAAAGTTCTTGCCTCACACTGGGTATTTGGTTTAAGGGTACTCCCTGTATCATTAAAACAGGTGAGGTATAATGAATGGATGCCAACCATGGCCCCCAAATGCAATGAATATGAAGTGTTTTGTTCATTAATCCAAACTGAAACATTGAAGTCGATCAGCGGCGCAGGCAGATTGCTGAGGGAAGTCACTCTGTAGACAGGTGTTAGGGCTTAGTCCATGCCAGCCTTGGAATAAAGACAAACAACCTAAGAGGATAAAATGAAACAATTAATGTCGGCCAATCCCTATGTTCAACGCAAGGCTGGTTAACAAAAGAAACCTAGAGCATTCACTCTGTAGAAAGTGATTCTACATAGAGAGGTTAGGGGTATTAAAACCACTTAAAAAATCATGAATATATATTTATTATTAGTTTTTCAGTGATTTATCTCTAAAGAAGATTATAATTGAATAAAAAAGAGGGTGAAGTCTGAAGTAATATTAAGGGCTGGTGGCATATGGGTTGAGGATGTGTAGTGCTTACCCAGAACTAGGTCCAAAGCCGAAAGAAATCTAGTCTGTGCTTCTGATTCAAGTGGTCCTATAAATAGTTGTTAAGGATAACCAAGGATCTTATTTATAGCCTTTTGAGTTTCATAGACATTGATTGCTTATTAAAAGTTAATCAATATGATAATAACTAAAGAAATTATTAATAAATGGAGGAAAAATAGGGCTGAATCTGGAATAACTATAGGATATGTCAGAAAACAAATGTCACTGCCAATCTATTGCCAAGAAATTGGAGCCCCTTAAAAATATATAGATCCCTGGCCTTGCTCAGTGGGTTAAGGATCCGGCGTTGCTGTGAGCTGTGGTGTAGGTCGCAGACACGGCTCGGATCCCGCGTTGCTGTGGCTGTGGCGAAGGCCGGCAGCTACAGCTCCTGTTAGACCCCTAGCCTGGGAACCTCCATATGCCGCAGGTGCGGCTCTACATAAAGGCAAAAAGACAAAAAAATAAAGTAAAATAAAATAAAATACAATAAAATAAAATAAAATAAAATAAAATAAAAATATATAGAGGCTGGGAGTTCCCGTTGTGGCGCAGGGGAAATGAATCCGACTAGTATCCATGAGGCTGCAGGTTTGATCCCTGGCCTCGCGCAGCGGGTTAAGGATCTGGCATTGCTATGCGCTGTGGGGTAGGTCCCAGATGCTGCTCGGATCTGGTGTTTCTGTGGCTGTGGCTTAGGCCGGTGGCTATAGCTCTGATTTGACCCCGAGCCTGGGAACTTCCATATGCTGCAGGTGCAGCCCTGAAAAGCAATACATATATATAGGCTTTTATACTTTAGCATAAGGGACATAGGGAGAGATGCTTGTAACTGTTAGTGTTCATATTCTGTGCTATCTTTGGGTTGCAGGCATTTTTTAAAGATTAAGAAATAGGGGAAAAAGTGTATTTAATTTAACCAGTGAACTGCATTAAAAAGTGCTGAGCGTGAACCAAGGACAAAAAAGGTGTCACATGACAAATTATGATCAAGTCACTGCCTTCACTGCTCCATTATTATCACTCCACAACATTTATGTTAATTAAATCTTCACATTGTGGATTTTAAACTATATTTGTCAATTATTCCTCAGTAAAGTTGGGGGGGGAAGTATATAATCCCTTGACAGTTGTGATTGTGAGGAACTGAACTGTTTTGTTTTTTTTTTTATTTTATTGCTGCAGCTACAGCATGTGGATGTTCCTAGGCCAGTGATTGAATCTGAGCGGAATCTGCAGCAATGGTGCATCCTTTTAACCCACTGGGCCGGGGATGGAACCCTAACCTCAACAGTGACCTGAGCTGCTGCAGTTGGATTCTTCACCCACTGGGCCACAGCAGGAACTCTGAACATAGTTACTATTAATGAGGGTTATTGGCTTGAGTTTGTATGTGAGGGTACTGATCCTGAGATCAGTAATATACATTATGCATTAAGGAATAAGTTAATCCCTTCATAAGATAAAAGTGGGGACAGAGCTCCTGGCTACTGATGAATATGTAGTGAAACACAATCCATCTGTTCTGTTCCTGCTGTGTCTTTCTTAAGAAAAAAAATCTTAGCTCTGGCCACTTTTATTAAGGAGGATTAGACTGATATACTCAATAAGCATGTCTCTTCTGGGTTTCTAGGAAATTCAACATTTTCCATTTTGTTTTTTTGTTTCTGTTTTTTTGTTTTTATGGCTGCACCTGTGGCCTGTGGAAGATCCCAGGCCAGGGGTTGAATTAGAGTTGTAGCTGTTGTCCTACACCGCAGTGCACGGCAATGCTGGATCCTTAACCCACTGAGCAGGGCTAGGGATTGAACCCTCATCCTCTCTGACAGCGTGTTGGGTTCTTAACCTACTGAGCCACAATGGGAACTCCTCCATTTTGGTTAAAACATGAATAGTTTGTCAAAGTATTTCATGAATTAAAGAATGGAGGAATGGAAATTAAAGCTGTTGGAGTTCCCACTATGGCATAGTTGGTTAAGGATGCATCTGCGGCTCAGATGCAGTCCCTGGCCCGGGAACTTACACATGCAGCAGCTGTGGCTAAATATAAAAAAAAAAAAAAAGGGAAAGAAGAGAAAAGAAAAAGCTATTAGTAAATAACTACAGACATAAATTCAATGAAGACCAAATATGGAGTTTTATAAAGTAATCAATTCTGTCCATTTTTTTAAAGAAGTTTGAGGATTTTACATGCACTTTTACAGCTACTTATTCTTCCTTATTAGGTTCGCACCACAGTTTATAAACATTTTTTTATGGAAAAGATTTTAGTTGTTAATTCAGTGCAGCAGCCCCCAGGAATATGTAAGATAATTGCAATGTTTGGATGTGGAGTGGGTAGTGGGTTCCTGCGTGTTCTTTCTTACATCTTTAAAGAACATAGACGTCAAATGAAAAAGCGTCAAGCGGGGACCCATGATGTGACTGCAATGCATTCTGAAGGTGTCTTGTGATTAATTCATTTCTACATCACTGAAGTTCGTTTCAAAAGGAGATTTGGTACATTAGATGTGTGGGAATGAGTCTAGATTTCAGTAATTTTCAGGAATTTACTTATGGGGGTTCCATGGATCCTGGAGACTTACTGCATTATTCTAAGGGAATAAATTAAAGAATTGATAGATGCATCTATAGGTAATAAATGAATAAGGGATAGACAAAGAGAATAAAGCTGGATGAATGAAGAAAAAAATGCTGTGTGACCGAAATTTTTGTTCATACATTTCTTAAGTGCGGCAGCGCCTCGAGAAACTAGTGGATCAAGGCTGTTACCTGTCTGGGTTAGGTTAACGTGGAGCGGTGTCCTCAAACTTGAGCGAGTATCAGAACCACCCAGAGGGCTTGTTAAACTACAGATTGCTCACTCACAGTCTCAGTAAAACTGGTGTGAGGTCTGCCAATCTGCATCTCTCATACATTCTCAAGTTCTGCCAAGTCACGGTCACGGCCAAGTATTTGTCATAACGATGCTCATCACTGCTGAGTCTCCAGCTGTTTTTGTTTAAAGATATAACAAATACCTTAATTAATAAAGTTCTAAAAGTTGAAGTAAATGAAAGGAGAAAAGCATGGTTCAGGGGAGACAGTGTCTCATTCTTTTGATATCATCTCTTTTTAAAATTAGAGTGTAGTTGGTTTACAATGTTGTGCCAAATTCTACTGTACAGCAAAGTGACCCAGTCATATGTATATACATGTATATGTATGTACGTACTTATTTTTCTCATATTATCTTCCATCATGTTTTATCCTATTGCAGCTATGGTTCCTGTGCTGTACAGTAGGAACCTCGTTGCTTATCCATTCTAAAGGTAATTGTTTGAATCCATCTATTAGCCCCAAATTCTCAGACTCTCCCCTTCCCTCCCCTCTCCCGCTTGGCAACCCCAAATCTGTTCTCTGTGTCTGTGAGTCTGAGATCATCTTTATATGTCACATACTTGATGCATCTTAACTGATTTTGGTATTCTGGAAAGACCAAGATCTCTAGGTTGCCTCTATGTTGAGGGATTTATAGTTAAGATAAGTGGATGGCAACATACATGAACAAAGCAAACAGGGACAGGCTCGTGTGAATGATGGGGAATCCAAATGTATGATTAATTTAATTATGATTAATGTAATCACTTGGGATGATTTTAAAAGCAGGTGGATTCCGTGTCATTCTTTTTTATAGCTCTTTCAATTTCTGTTTTAGGTTTTCTCGAAGGATTCCTTAATTGATAAACATGCAAACTGTTTTCATGGGGAGGGAGGAGCAAGTAGGAGCTGTAAGTACTGGCCCATGTTATGGTTCTGATGGTAGATTGTGCTGTCATATAGAAACAATATACAAATTATACGAAAAAAAGGCCAACCGTGGACCAATGATGAGAATGGAATGCATTCTGAACTATGGTTTATGATCAAAACATCTGCAACCTACTGAGGTCCATTACAAAAAAAAAAATTAAGTGTTTACATCTTTGGGTATGATCCCTTGGATAGATTTCAGTAGTATTCAAGGATCATATTCTCAACCTTTGGTGACGCGTGGATTTTGATTTTTTAAGTGAATAAATAAAAAATAAAATACATCAGTGTATAAAGATGGAAAGGGTAGAGCATATCCAACTGTGAAAATATCTGGCGAGGCATGAATTATTATTAACAATGTAGAAACACAGGGGTTCACAATGTAACAACTGGATCAGGGGAGTTATGTTTTTGGGTAAGACTGGTGTAGACAGTGACATGTATTCGTCCGTGTTCTTGCTTTGGGTCAGTTGTGAGTTTGAGTAGTGTGTTTACTTTAGAGAAAAAGAAATCACACTTTAAAATATTGAATACTTAAATGACTAGGAAAATAAAATGAGAAAAGCATGTGTTAATGGGAAGAATGCCTCCATGTTTTATGATCTGCCTTTGCTTATACTCAGAGCGAATGAGCTGAATTGACGTAATCCTTCTGCCACGGCTGTGAACTCGGTATCAGGAGCAAAGAGACCAAAGTGAGTAATAGTCAAAGCTCTTATTTTGGTGTGGGTGGCTTGTTTAAAAATATTCACTATTTTAACAGACTTGTAGTTACAAAGGGGATTGGAGGGAGGGAGAAGATGGACTGTGAGCTTGGGGTTAGTGGATGCAAACTATTACATTTAGAATGGATAAGCCATGAGGTCCTGCTGTACAGCACAGGGAACCATAAAAAAGTCTCTTGGAATAGACCATATCCTGATGATATAAGAAAACATAATATGCTATATAACATCTAAATAATGTATAATATATATTACATAAAACATATAATATATAATATAATATTATATATGTATGTAATGTATAATATGTATATAATAATATAACATAATATGAAAATAAAATATCTAAGATGTTATAAGAAAAGGAATGCATGTATGTGTATGACTGCATCACTTTGCTGTACAGCAGAAATTGGCACA
Source organism: Catagonus wagneri (assembly GCA_004024745.2). Lineage (NCBI taxonomy): Eukaryota > Metazoa > Chordata > Mammalia > Artiodactyla > Tayassuidae > Catagonus > Catagonus wagneri. Next base: position 11,969,456 of record PVHT021183632.1, read on the forward strand.
ACATTGCAAGTCAGCTGTATCTTAATTAAAAAATGTAGACAAAGAATACTCACTGTTTTGTTAAAAGCATGTGTTAAATATAAGCCCACTGTGGGATTCATATGTGACGTCTGTTCCTTAATGCAGATGTGCACACTAGGATTGACTGATGAACGATGTAGTTGCTGAGGGAAATTATTTAAGTACAGGTGTAAGACTCTTGTTTCTTGAGTTTTCGTGATTAAGGTAAATATATTTTATTAAATGAAAAATCAACTTAGAAAATGACGAATCGACAATTTTTCAAGTGAAGGAGGGCAAACCCCAGACCAGTGAGCGACGGCTGGTGGGCTGTGAATCATGGGCAATGGGTAATGCGTAGCTGCCTCTGAGGTGCTTGTACAGCATCGTCTAGTCTGTTGCCTGTGTTAGAAGTGATCCTCTAGACAGGCTAGGATTGCACAGAGATCTTGTTCTTGCCCCTTTGTGTGTCATGAATTTTGATGGTTAATATTACTACAAAAAATCAATAAAAATATATAGAATTACTTAAGTAAATACAGAGGGTGAAGCATTGTCCAATTATGTGAGATAAGACAAGAAATACTGTTAATTTAATTTGGAAATGTGAGTGCCCACGAAGAAGTAATTGGATCAAGGGTGTTACCTCTTTGGTGAACCATCGCATAGAGATAATAAACTGTCAGTGTCATTGCTCTGAATCAGTGGTGAGTTTGATGCTGTTCTTTTTCAGGAGCTGAGACAAATTGTTATTAACACCAGTTAGTAAATATTTAAATGACTAAGGAAATGAAATGTGAACAGCAATGACAATAGAAATAGCATCTCAATCTTTTTAACATCTGCTTTCCTCTATACTCCGCAGGGTGGGTGCTCAAAGCTGTTTAGGGTTCTCTCATCATCCCTGTGATCGAAAGTTTTATGGTTACGTCTGTGTGTGGAGACCAATGTGAGTTGTAGTTACATTTCATGTCAAGGCAGTTAAGGGTATTCCCTGTTTAAAGGTCTATGTAATAAAAGACAGAAGGCCAACCACAGCCTAATAATGAAGATGCTGGTCTTGATATGAGGCATGATGTTGATTAATTGATTAACTAATATTGATTCATATTAAACACTGAGATCAAATAGAGTCCCTGTGGAATATCTAGTCCCTATGGAATAGCCTTCTATAGGTAAGCGTTAGGGATTTTCAAGAAACTTCTTAGGTTCTTGTGATTTATACATACTAATTTTGTTTTTACTTGTGAATTACTGAATTCAACAAAAAATGAAGAATACGAGGGCCATACCTGGACTGGTGCTGATGACTGTGACTAGTAGGGGTCAGGAACTCAAGAGGTCCAACACAAAAAGAATCGAGTCCATTCACCCTGTTTGAAATTTTCCTAAGGACATTTGTCAGGAATATACAATGACCTTCTTCTTGCACTTGTGGCCATAGATTTTTAAAATGTTCTAAAAGGATCAATAGTAGAGTAAGTTTGATGCTTGACCTATTAAGAGAAAAATATGTAAATATTACCATGAATTAATAAATAGCTACTCACTATGCATGTGAGTAGTGGAACATGTAGGTTAATGATGAGGATGTCTCAATCTTTTTATTACCTTCTTTGCTTGGTACTCGTTTTTTTCATTTTTTAAAGTTTTGTTGAAGTGTGGTTGATTTATAATGTTGTGGTCATTTCTGCTGTACAACAAAGGGATTCAATTATCCATGTTCACACATCCACTCTCCTTCAGCTTCTTTTCCCACATAGATGGTCACAGCGTACTGGGTAGAGTTCCCCGTGCCACATAGCAGGTCCCTGTAGGCCAGTCATTTCATGTACCTGAGTGGGCACTTGGGCTCATGCCAGTCCCAAACCTCCAGTCCATCCCTCCCACCCCCAACAGACACACCTGTCTGTCCCCTTTGGTAACCATAAGTTTTTCAAAGTCTGCGAGTCTGTTTCTGTTTGGAAAATAAGTTCATTTGTAGGTGAGTAATGAACGGTCAAAGATCTTATCTTGGTTTGGGTCTTCATTTAAGGGTATGCATGGTATTATTAAATTGTATTAAATTAATCAAAGTTAATTACTGTCCAATAAAAAGTATGATATGAAACTTCCTGATTAATTGATAATGTGTAAATATGAGGTATCTTAATAGAAGAGATACGGTCAATGTGGGAAATGATTTTATAGATAGACTGTAGGATCTTCGTCTTGGGTTTTTTTGGCGAATCATACTTATTATCAAAGAATAATAATTTAATCAATAAAATATAGACATGAAGGAAGAAAATGCAATGCAAACATGGACCAGTGATGACAGCTGGTGGTGTATGAGTCACAGATGATGAAAATTAGTGTCTGAAATGCTAAGATCCAACACACAACATAATTAGTTCAATCCCTCTTTTGGAAATGATAATATAGACAAATGTCATAAATATACAAAGTTCATGTTTTTATTCTGGATCCGTAGATTTTGATTTATCATTATTAATGAAGCATAGGTAGAACCATTAAAAAGATAAGAAAATGAAGCATCATTCAGTTACATACATGTGATGATGTGCGATGTATTATTAATAAATAGTGAAGACACTGACCTTCATTAAAAAATAAGTGGATCAAGGAAGTTACTCTTTTGATTAAGGATCATGTAGGTATGGACAATTTCACTATTCTGGATATCTTTCAAGGTTGAGGTAGTTCTTTTTGTTAATAGAAAAAGTGTGTGTATATTATGAAAAATTAATAAATATCTAAAAAATGGAGTAAGTGAAAGGTGGAAAAGAAGGATCAATGTAGACACAGTCCTAATTTCTGCTGTGTATTCCTCAGAGTGGACGTGCTTGAAGGGGTTTAGCATCTTCCATGATCCCAAGCTCTCTGGTTGCATCTATATGCTGTGAGTGTGGACACCTGTGTGAGTAATAGTCAGAGTTCTTGGGTTGGTTTGGGTGGTTTGCTTTAGAGTATTTGCTATATGATCAGTATAAATTGATAAATTAAGGGACGATTTAGAAATGAACAGTGAGAAATTGGGCCCATCCTGGACCAATGATGATTACTGGTGGTTTGAATCATAGATGATAAATAATATGTGTCAGAAACTCTGAGGTCCAGCAAAAAGAAATCTAATGCAGTCTCTCTGCCAGGACCCTATAGGCAGAAGTCAGGGATATACAAAGATCTTGTTTGTTCTTTGTGTTCTTTCATGAATTTTCACTTCGTTATTATAGTTGGAGCAGGGAAATAAATAATCAAATATGTAAATAAATGAAACTGAATGTGTGAATATATCATTATAAAATTTTGTATTCATGTACAAATACTGTAAAATACTGTAAAAAAAAATTAAAAGACAGTTAAAACCTAAGAGAAATAAGTAGTACATGACTGTTAAATCTTTGGCTAAGAATAATGTAGATGATAGTAAATGATAGTCATTGCTCATCTTCTGTGTTAGGGATAAGTTTTAAGTTCATTTTCTTGAGAGAAAATAAAATATATTCCGAATAAAAAATTGTCTAAATCACTGAAAAGTGAAATGCACAAGTAAGGATCAATGGCAATTAGTTTTCAGTTTGTTAACACCTACTCTGCCCTGTACTTCACAGAATGGATACCTTGAGAAGATTTAAGTTACTTACATGGTCAAGAGCCCCCTGGTTGCATCTTTGTGTTGGATCATGGAGAGCAATGTCATGGTCAATGTTCTTGCCTTGGACTGAGCCATGTTTTTAAATAAGGTATTTATTGCATTATTAAAAATATTAAGTCCTAACATGCAAAAGTCAATGACCACGGATGGAAGAGAATATGATGATATACCTGTATATGATACACTGAATTCAGTTAATGGAAGAGCTGGGTCTCAGGGGAGGTGATTATGTAGACTGATGTTGGGACTATTCAAAGGAATAATTTTTTTTGTAATTTATGTTTATTTAAATAATAGTGAATTAATCAAAACAAAAATGTCCACAAAAGAGAAGAACGCCAATATTCTTCTGTTGTAAATGATCCCCAGGATCAAAGTTAGGAAGAGACAAACATCAGATTCCCATGGTGAGTTCATAAATGTAAATTTATAATTAATAGTAAATATAAGAACAATCGTAAAATAAAACAACCATATATAAGAAGGGGAAGGATTGTTATATGAAACATATGTGGTAGGACAAGAAATGCTATAAATAAAGCTAAATAGTATAAGGAAGCAGTAAAGGAATAAGCATTCTGCATGTTTGTTGAAAGGATCCTACAGATACTAATGAATAAGAGTCAACGTTCTTGTTTGGGATCCATCTCATTTCAATTGTTTGTTTATAAGAGAAAAATTACCATATTAACAAACTGTTATATTTAGAATGGATAAGCAAAGAGGTCCTACTGTACAGCACAGTAAACTCTATCTAAACTCTTGGGATAGAAAAGGATGGAAGACAGTATGAAAAAGACAAAGTATGTGAGTATATGACTATGCTGCACGGCAGAAATGGGCACAACAATATAGGTCAACTACACTTAAAATTTTTTATAAAAAAGAAAAAATTTAATGAGTGCATAAAAAAAAAGTAACGTGCATAAAAAGAGCTATGGAGATTAAGTGAGAATTTCCTAAATTATTTTACATTAAACTTTAAAAACTTGGTTTGTGGGCCCAGGAGAGGGAAATTCAGGTTTAAAAAAAGAGAATAGGAAATTAGAGAGGCAGTAAAGCCAAAACCAATTAGCGCAGTCCATGGTGACACATATCATAAGACTCTTCCTATGCCCTGGAAACCTGGCAGTTCAGGTAGGGTATTGATATATAGCCCTTTGATAAAGTGATCAACAAAGGTAGACCTAAGGGAAGACAGAGGGACAGTCTGGATTGAAGATGACTACTGGTGGCACATGAGTCCTGTACGATGAACACATGTCTGAAACTCTGAGGTCCAAAGAAGAGGGAATCTGGTTCAATGTCCTCAAAGAAGTGACCCTATAGGCAGAGGTCAGGAATCAACAGGGGCAACTGATACAACATTTGTGTTCCTGCATTTTCCTTGTGTTGGCCCAGTGGGCCAGTGTGAGCAGCTGTCCATCAGTATCAGAGACCTGAATCTAGAGAGCAAGGGAGTGAAGGCAATCGCAAGTAGCCAGGTCCCTGGTGACCTCCATGGTGAGACTCTTCTCATGCCATGGTCACCTGGATGGCCAGGTGGCAATGAGTGGTGTCCCCAGGCCTGACCCTGTGGGACAAGGATGAGGTTGGCAGGGTCAGGGATGAACCACCCTGCTCCTGGGGCTCGGTGGCCAGATGGCGGTTGTTGGCTGTCAAAAGAAACTAGCTGTCCACTGCACCTGGTTCTGGCGTGAGTGTGGAAGCAGCGATCCTGAGGAATGGCTGCACCATTTGGTCTCCTCCTCTCTGCTTTGTACTCCTCAGCCTGCAGCCACAGGCCCCGAAGGTAGGCTCCCTCCCGGATGAGCAGGCGAGGACGGCAGCGTCGTCTTTGAAGCCAGGAGACCAGTGTGAGCAGCGTCCCATTGCTCGTCGGGTTTGGCTGGGTGGTGTGGGGGGGGGGGTTGAGTGTGGGCGGCAGTTGCGGGAGAGGCACCTGCAGAAGGGCTCTGCTGTCCCGGGGGTGGGAAAGCTCTGGCCAGGAAGGCCTCTAGGGGGGCATAATGCACAGGGGCGCAGGTGGTCCTAAGGGTCCCTGAGAGACAGAAAGAGAGGAGACCTGTCTTAGAAACCCCTGGAGGATGGCAAGGCCTCGTTGGCTTGGGCGAGCCCTCGAGTTGTCCAATGGCCGTCAGTGGAGGAATGCCGGACTCTATGGGCCATGGAGAAGGAAGAGAAAGTGCCCCTTTTCTGGATCGATGATGATCAATGCCAGCGTATGAGTCCTCGATGACGAATAATATGTGTCTGGAACTCTGAGGTCCAACAACAAAGAAAGGGCGTCTTTCTCTTCATGCCTTTCCATCCTTGAGTCCAGCGGGGAACCAGCGAATGCACCAGGAACCCAATCGATGGAGTCTCAATCTTGGTCTCGCCTTCTCTGTTGGGTTCTTTGTAGGGTGGAAGCTGAAGGCCATGGCAGCCTCTGTGGGGATGAGACCCCTCCTCTGGTGGTTTTGGCAGGAGAGAGACCAGGTGAGTCATGATTCATGCTGCTGTGTTGGTTCGGGTCCTTGGGGCCAGGGATTGAGGTGTCATGGTCAGGGTCCGTTATAACTAGTTTCCCAAAGTGAAGGATAGCCCACAGTCAAGGGCAACGTGCCCGTCCAGCCTACAAGTGGAGGCAAGAGATGATGAATGTTCAGGTGGGCCACAGGGCACCTGTCTGTGGCTAAGGAGGGGTGAGCAGTTAGGGAGGTGGAGGCGGTTTTGACCTTTGATTGCTGGCCCTCATATCTTAGATTCTTGTCATTAAAGTTATGATTGGCTTAAAAGGAGTGGAGACATGAGTGGGTTTCCATTTGGACCCCAATGAGCCAGTAGTGAGGATTGGTAGAGGATGCGGTATGACCAGTGATGAATTGCTGCCTGCACCCCTGAGGTCCCAAAGAATCCAGAGTCCATTTTGGTCTCACGCTGGCTCCTTTGCAAGCTGTTTGGAATGGATTGATTCGTGCTCTATTTAAGTCTGAAGATAAGCACTTCAAACAGAAGGGTCTTTGTGGGTGATTGGTAAGACCGTGGAAAATATGGAAATTGGAGATGGAGCAGAAAAGTTCAGTGATTGTTTCCTGGGACTGCCTGGGGTCAGGGAAGAAGTTTTCATGTAAATGGTGTCATTGATGGCAATTATCTGATAAATGGCACAAGGAGGACAATGCTTTGTCCTGATGGAAACCTGCCGATAAGAATAGTTATGAGTCCTATTTATTGGAGTGACGTTAAATTCCCAAAACTCGAGGTCCAGCTTAGTTTTGCTTGCATCAGAAACACCTCAACCCAAGAAAAAAATCAGAAATTGGTGAGGCATGAATCCATTCAGAGTAGAAAGTGAGAATCAGTGGTGGGAGATCTGTCCCTCTCTTGATCTCTTTACTTGTATCTCTCCGTGTGCCTTTATTTTCTGAAACCATTGCTTTTGTTTTTTTTTTTTTTTTTTCTTTTGCAGCATGGACACATTTGAGTTGATTCAGTGTAAATCCCTGGTGATGCCTCTGAAAGTCCAACCAGTGGGTGTGATGCAGAAGGAGCAATGTGAGTAAGCGTCAAGTTTGTGCAGTTGGTTTCAGAGGTTTTGTTGCTGTGTGGCTGTCATAAGGGTCTTATGTAAATGACATATCTTAGATTTTATTAACAGTAAAGAGAGTTTTACTTATTAATAGCCCTTTCAAGAAGTGATCAACAAAGAAGACAGACAAAAGGGCGAACAGAGAGGGACCGCATTGGATTGATGATGACTCCTGGTGCGTGTATGAGTCTTATACGATGAATACACATCTGGAACTCTGAGATCCAGTGCCGATGGAATCTGTTCCAGGTTCACCCATGAAGTGAGGAGAGCAAACATGGCTATTCAGGAAGGAAAGAGGGTGCCGCTCCGTGGCTGAGGAGTGGCGAGCCGTTAGGGAGGCTGAAGGGTGTTGACCTTTGCTCGCTTCCCCTCATCCACACAAGCCTTGCTTGGATTCTGCTCAGGGACGCCATGACTGGCTTGACAGGAATGGAGCCATGAGTGGGAGTCCGGGTGGAGGCCCATGAGTTGGTAGTGGGCCTTGGTCGAGGCTGAGGCATGGCCAGTGCGGCCTCCCCTGTCTGGACCCCTGAGGTCGCAGAGCATCCAGAGTCCGCTGAGGACAGGTACGGGCTCCTCGTGGAGAGATGTTGGGAGTGGAGCCATTTGTGTTCTCGTTAGCTCTGGGGGTAGAGACCTTCAGGGCCCAGGGTCTTCACAGATACATGGTAGGGCCCTGGACAATGTGGAGATGGGTGACGGAGAAGTGAAGTCCAGTGAATTTTTCTTGGGAACCTGGGGGACAGCGAAGCAGGTGTTGTGACCATGGCCTCCCTGATTCCAGTTCTCATGGATGGCTCAAGGGGGCCCAGGCTTTGTCCCGGCAGGGAACTGTGTAGTTGTGAATAAAGACCAGTCCAGTTTAGGGGACTGTGCTCCCCTCACCAGTCCGACCTTCAACCCCCAAGTCCCGAGGCTCTGCCTCCTTTGGCTTGTAGGAAAAACATCTCGACCCTGAGAACCAAGTAGAAATTGCTGATGCTCGAGTCCATTCGCATAGAAAGTGAGCATCAGTGGTGGTCGTTGTCTCTTTCCCTCTCTCTTTCTCCCGCTGTCACTGACTCTTGGTCTCTGTGTCTCTTTCTGTGTCTGTCACTCTCATCTCTACCCTCGCTCTGACTCTGGCTGTACATTTCTCCTTTCTTTCTGGAACCATGGCTTCTGCGTTGTGTGGTGTGAAACGGACCACATCAGGCTGATTCAGCCTGGTTCTCACTTCTAGACGCCTCTAGAAGATTCCTTCATTGGGTAGACGGCAAGGGATCCATGTGAGTAAGAGTCATGTTTCTGCCCTTGGTTTTGGGGGTTTTTGCTGTATGGGTGTCGGTCGGGTGCTGTGTGATGAGCCGGCTTCGATGTTGTGCAGGGTCCAGAGGGTTTTGACTTCTTGACAGCCCTTTGGTGAAAGGGTCAACCGCGAAGGTCGACCTGCGGGAAGACTGAGGGGGACGGTATTGGATCGATGATGACTACTGGTGGCGTATGAGTCGTGGTTGATGAATACGTGTCTGGAACTCTGAGGTCCAGTGTCCTCGATGAAGGGATCCTAGCGGCAGAGGTCAGGAATCCACGGGGTCCTCCATGTGGCCCTCGTTGTCCTGCTGTGTCCTTGCGTGCACCCAGTGGGTCAGTGGGAGCCTTTGTCGACTGATCCTTCAAAATAAATGACGAGAGCAAGGAGGGGAAGGCATTGCAAGTAGCCAGGTCCCTGGTGACCCCTATGGTCAGACGCTTAATGCCATGGCCAGCTGGACGGCCAGGTGGCATTGAGTGGTGTCCCCAGGCCTGACCCCGTGGGACAAGGATGAGGTCAGTAGGTCAGGGATGGATCACCCCGCTCCTGGGGCTTGGTGGTCAGTTGGTGGTTGTTGGCTGTCAAGAGACACTGCTGTGCCCTGCCAGAAAGGTTGCCCTGGTCACGGCCTGAGTGTGGAAGCAGCAATCCTGGGGAATGGCCTCGCCATTTGTTCTCCTCCTCTCTGCTTTGTACTCCTCAGGCTGCAGCCACAGGCCCCGAAGGCAGGCTCCCTCCCAGATGAGCAGGCGAGGACGGCAGCGTTGTCTTCGGAGCCAGGAGACCAGTGTGAGCAGCGTCTCTTTGCTCGTCGGGCTTGGCTGGGCGGTGTGGGGGGTGGTTGAGTGTGGGCAGCAGGTGCGAGAGAGGCGCCTGCAGAAGGGCTCTGCTGTCCCGGGGGTGGGAAAGCTCTGGCCAGGAAGGCCTCTTGGGCGGTGTAATGCACGGGGGCCTGGGTGGCCCTAAGGGTCCCTCGAGACAGAAAGAGAGGAGAATAGTCCTCGAGACCCCCGGGGGATGGCAAGGCCTCGTTGGGTTGGGCGACCCCTTGAGTTTTCCAATGGCCGTCAGTGGAGGAATGCTGGACTCCATGGACCATGGAGAAGGAAGAGAAAGTCCCCCTTTTCTGGATCGATGATGATCAATGCCAGCGTATGAGTCATCGATGACGAATAATACGTGTCTGGAACTCTGAGGTCCAGCAGCAAAGAAAGGGCGTCTTTCTCTTCATGTCTTTCCATCCCTAAGTCCAGCGGGAAACCGGCGAACACACCAGGAATCCAGTCGGTGGCGT
>PVHT021183632.1:11993791-12011944 GCA_004024745.2 Catagonus wagneri
TGACGGACCTTATTCTTGGGGGATGTGGTGAGCCCTATATTATATTTGTCGTTATCCATGAATTAATGATATAATCAATACAAATGTGGAAATGAAGGAGGAAAAGAGACTCAGCCATGGACCAGTGATGATGACCGTGACGGGAAGAGTCCTGAACGATGAAAACATCTCTGAAACTCTGAGGTCCAGCCCAGCCCAGCAGTAGTCTCTTGTCTCGGGTGAAATTGTGCCTGTAGAGAGATGTCAGGAATATTAAAAACCTCACTTCCGGGTATGATTTCATAGACTTCGATCTGTTCTTATTAACAGATCTGTGTTAGCCCCATAACTAACATAAGAAAAAATAGGGTGAATCATTGTCCCAATATGAACGTATCTAGTGAGGAAAAGAGACTGTTCATATAAACAGTGGAAGCAGTGATGCTCATTAAATACATGGGAGAGGGCCACCTCTTTGACCAAGGTTGGATAGAAGTGCGTAAGTTAGAGTCTGTTTAATTGTTCTGTCTCAGACTAATGATTGATTTTCTTAACAAGAAAAACACATTGAGAAAGAAAAAAAAGTAAATTTCTACATACTGAGTAAATGAAACTTAGAAAACAAAGATCAGTGGTGATTAGATCTCAATATCTTAATATCTTTATCATTTTCTCTGTGTGCCTTAGACCTAAGGCACTAGAGAGGCTTTAGCATCCTTGCATGGGCACAGCTCTGCGGTTGCCCCTGTATAGTACAAGGATGGAGAATGATGTGAGTAATAGTTGAAGTTCTGTTCCCAGGTTTTTGAAATTATTAAATTATTTATGGTGTTATTAAGAAATATGAAATGTAAGTCCAGGAGGCAGGTGTATCTTAGTGTCAAATATGGATATATGAAACATATTGATTAATGCATATCTGGAAACAGTATATTAAAGTGTGATGTATATTTAAGTAAAAAAAATTTTATATACCTCAAGGCTTTTCTTGTTTTTTTTTTTTAATTGTATTGCTTAAAAATTAGTGGTGAATTTTGATTTCATCAATACAGTAGAAATGTGTGTATAAAGAGAGGAGTAATATTAATATTGCATCAATGCTCCTTCTAGTCCATGGGTCATAGATGATGCATACCTGTCTGGAGCTCTGAGATTCAACATAAAGTCAGTCTAGCCCATTCTCAGCTGATGAAGGCGTCCTATAGACAGATATCGGGGGCTTATTTTTGTTCTTTGTTTTCATGGATTTTGTGTCTGTTCTTACCGTTTTGTAATGTAAGAGTCTATAAATATATAATTAAAAATTAATGGAGTAAATAATTTCCAGTTGCAGAAATATTTGTTGAGACAAGAAATACCGTTAATATATCATGGTACCCTGAAGTTCGATTAGAAATTAATGGTGTCCGTGATGCTTACTGCTTATGCTAAGGATGAAGTGGCCAGGATCAGTTACAGACAACCATCGTTTCCTGCTCAGTGACAAGACCAAAGTAGTTCTTAACAGACTAAATATGTGTACTAAGCTGATGATTTCCTTTGTGAATTTTGAAGCAGGGATTAACAGAGAAAATGTCTCAACCATTTTTTGTCATCCTCTTTGCTTTATGTTCCTCAGAAGGATGCACTGGACGCGAACGCAGCTTCCTTCCTGGGTGAGCAGGTGAGGACGGCATCCTTATCTCTGGAGCCAGGAGACCGGTGTGAGCAGCACCGTACTCCTAGCATTAGTTTCGGTGGTCTGTCTAAGGGTATTTACTGCACTAATAAAATGTTTGAGATATAATTAAAGGAGTCCCTTTTTATCCTGTTGATAGAAAGAGATTAATATGAACCATTATACTGATTAATGCATATCTGGAAAACTGATCATGATTGTGACAGAGACGGAGTGCTGTGACAATGGTTCTACACACATACTGGGTCTATCAAGGGCTTTTTGGGTTCTGTGAATCATAGAGTTATAAATTATAATCAGTGAATCAATAAATTAATCAGTCAACAATATAGGGCGGAGAGACAGTGGTCTTTTCTGGATCGATGATGATCAATGCCGGCGTATGAGTCACTGATGATGAGTAATACGTATCTGGAACTCTGAGGTCCAGGAAAGGAAATGTGGTTCTTCTCTTCATGCACTTCCATTCTTGATTCTAATTGAACCAGTGAAAGAATCAGTAGCCAAATGCAGCTCAGTCTTAATCTCTTCATCACCTTCTCTGTTTGGGTACTTTTCAGAAGAGAAGCTCAAAGTGACACCTGCCTCCGTTGGGATGAAGGGTCTGCTCTTGGCGTTGTTCTAGGAGAGAGAACAGGTGAGTCATGGCCCCAGTTCCTGTCTTGGTTTGGGTGGTTGGTTTAGGGTTTCACTGTATTATTAAAGCAATGAAAATAATCAAAAGGTTACTTATGGCCCACTGAAAAATGGCATGAAATCTTACATTAAATAAGTGATCATATATAACGTTGATATTCACTAATGAAAGATATAGATTCTACTTTGGTAATAATTAGAGGAAAAATTGGCCATGATTTAGGGTATTGTTCTTTTATTTTGGTTATGTGTTTATTTTATTATTACAAATAAATTAATGATATAATTGATATAGAATATGCTTGAATGGACTAAAAGTGGGCTCAAATCTACCAGTGAGGAGGACTCTGGTAGAGGACGAGTCATGGACGGTGAGTAGTAAGTGTCTGGAACCCTGAGGTCCAGTGTAATACATACGATATTTTCTAGGTTTATTTGATGCTATGGACAGGTGTTAGAAGTGCATAAACTCAGGACCTTTTCACGGGTTAATAGATTTCAATTTAACATTGTTCATGGATTGGTAATAGAACCATTACATATATTAGATTTAGAATAATAGATTTAAGAAGAACAGGTAAATTATTATCTACCTATGTTCATATATGGTCAGGCAAGAAGTAGTATTGAAAATTGTGGAATTCCCATCGTGGCTCAGCAGGTTAAGGACCTGACCTTGTCTCTACGATAAGGCCAGTTCAGACCCTGGCCTCGCTCGGTGGTTAAGGATCCGGATCCGGCGTGGCCACAAGCTGCAGTGTAGATCACAGATGTGGCTTGGATCCGGTGCTGCTGTGGCTGTGCCTTAGGCCTCAGCTGTAGCACCGATTGTACCCCTAGCCTGGGAACTTCCATATGCTACAGGTATGGCTATAAATCCAATCACTTGTGATGGAATATGGTGGAGGATAATGTGAAAAAAAGAATGTGTGTATATATATATATAAAACTGCATTCCTAATGATTTGCATACATCAAATCTAAAAAGCAGGAATCAATGACAATAAATTTTCCTTTCCTTTTTTTTAACATTGACTGTGCATTGTACCTCTGGAAATGGACACATTCGATCTTATGAAGCATGATTCCCTGGGGATGCATCTTCTGACTGCATTTTTATGTTAGAAGCACAGGGACCAATGTAAGGAATAGTCAAATTTCTTGTCTTGGTTTCAGGGATTTGTATCTGTGCATGCATTCATTCGTAGGTTCCATGTAGAATAACAGAAGGCCAACTATAGGTCAGTGATAAGCACTGAATTTTATGAAATAGTCATTGATTGCTGCATAGATGAAAAACAGCGTAATTACTTTATTTGTCTTTTTAGGGCCACACCTATGGCATTTGGAAGTTTCCAGGCTAGGGGTCAAATCGGAGTCATAGCCACAGACCTACACCACAGCCACAGCAACATAGGATCCAAGCCACATCTTTGACCTACACCACAGCTCATGGCAGCGCTAGATCCCTAACCCACTGAGCAAGGCCAGGGATTGAGCTCACGTCTTCATGGATACCAGTCAGGTTCGTTACCACTAAGCCACGACAGAAACTCCCCAGCATAATTGTTTTAAAAAGATACATTACTGTGAGAATGAACTTATAGAATAAGGATATCATGACTTTTCTAGGGTTTCTGTGAATGAATGGTTTTAAATTATTATTAGTGATTTATTGAATTAGTTAATAAACCACGGAGAAATGAGTGAAGAAAAAGAGGGACAGCATCAAATAGATGATGACTATTGGTGGCATATGAGTCAGGTACAATGAATATGTGTCTGGAACTCTGAGGCCCAGTGCGGATGGAATCTACTCCATTTGGGGTGATTCTAGAGACACATGTCTAGAATATTCAAGAAACTTGTTATGGGATCTTTATATTTATGTACTTTCTTTTTTAATAATTGGATTAATGAAGTAAATAATAAACATCCAAATACATATATAAAGATGAAAACTGAAATATTGTCCAATTATAAAAATATGTGATGATACAAATTTGCTGTTAGTAAATTTGAACACACTGAAGTGCAAAGAGAAATAGATGGTACATGACTGAAAAAATTTTGACTAGGAATAATAGGGACAAGAGTAATAATAATCATTGGTCATCTTCTGGGTCAAGGATAAGTTTTTAATTCATTTTCTTAAGTGGAAATAAAATAAACAACTCCAAATTAATGATGGTCTGAATCACCGAAAATGAAATGCAGAAGCAAGGATCAACGGAGATTAGTTTTCAGTGTTTTATCATCTGCTCTGCCCTGTACTCCTCAGTGCATGTCTCTGAGCTGATTAAACATCTTCCATGCTCTGGAGCCTTGGGGTTGCATCTGTGCATTAGGAGTGTGGAGAATGATGTAAGTCAATCTTCTTGTCCAGGATTGAGCCATTTTTTAAAAAAGATACTTATTGTATGGTTAAAAAGTATTAAATGTAATGGAAGAAGTTCAAACTTGCTAATGTCAGATACCATTAATATGAAGCAATATGATGATTAATCCTTATATGAAACACTAAGTTCAGCTAATGCAAGAGTTGGGACTCAGTGAAAATGACTGTATGTTAGGTATCTCCAGGGTTTTCCTAATGGGTTTTTTGGTGTAATTTATCTTTATTTAAGTGATAGTGAATTAATCAATAAACAGATGTAGATGAAAATAGATAAAAGAGTCAGTCTTGGGCCACTGATGATGACAAGAAGTGTAGGAGTCATATATGGTAAAAACCTTGGGTCCGTCACTGTGATTCCACGCAAGGCACAGTCTAGTCTGTCTTCTGTTATAAATGACCCCGTGGGTTGATGTTAGGAATAGACAAGCATCGTTTTCCTATTTTGGGGTTTGGGTTCAGGTTTAGAGTATTATTAATAATAATAAATAAGGAATCAAGCCATTAAAAACTTGAAAACAAGATGAAAATAAGAAGGTGAAGCATTGTCCACTAGGAAGTATGTGATAAGGCAAGAAATATTATTAATAAAATTGAAAGCGTTTATTCTCATTACACAATAAAGGAATAAGTGTTTTGCCTTTTTGTTGAAAGGATCCTGCAGACGCTGATAAGTAAGAGTCAGCTTTATTGTTCTGGGTCAGTCTCAAGTTTAAGGTCTTATTTGGTGAAGAGAATAAATACTATATTATGAAAAAATTAATAAATGCCTAAAAGAGTAAATGAAATGTGGAAAACAAAGATTGCTGGAGATAAGTTCTGAAATGTTTTGTCAGCTTTTCTGCTCTGTATTCCTTTGACTGGGTACAGTCAAGTTGAGTGAGCTTCCATGATAGTGAGCTCTCTGGGCGCATTCATAGGTTAGACTGTGAGTAACGGTCCAAATTGTGGTCTTGGTTTCACTATTTAGTTTAAGGATATTGACTGTTTCATGGAAAAAGTCAAATATAATCAATGAAATCCAAGTAGCTCAGTGTGAAATACGGGATTAATACGAAGTCTTATATCGATTAATTCATAAAATGAAAAGTGAGAATAATTATGCAAGAGATATTGACACAAGAACAGTTATGAATATATATTAGAGAATTTTAAGCTCCTCGGTGGTTCCAGTGGGTGTTTTTAACATTATGATTACTGAATTATGAATTGACCAATTAATAGTATAGAAACGAATGAAGAAAAAGGTACAATATTGGATTGATGGTGACTACAGGTGACATATGAGACACGTAGGATGAATATGTGTCTGCACCTCTGAGGTCCAATAAAATTAATCTAGTCCATTTTCACTATTCAAAGGCATCCTACAGCAGATGTCAGCAATATAGTAAGATCTTGTAATTGGATCCTAATGTTCATGCATTTTCATCTGCTATTATAATTGGGTAAATGAGAGAATCTGTAGATGAATATAGAAGTAGGTAAAGATGTAAGAGCTGAACATTGTCCATTATACAAATACGTGAAAGGCATCTGACTATTAGGTGTCTGACAAAGGGAATGAGAGTCTTAAATACTATTCATAATTTGGGTCAAAGATCAAACTCATTCATATTCTTAAGAGGAAAGGGTGGTCACATCAAATTAATGATCGCCTGAGGACTGATTAAATAAAAGGAAAAAGCAAGGATCCTTGGAGACCAGGCCTCAAACCTCTTTATCATCTATTCTGCCCTGTACGCCTCAGAATGGACACATGGGACCTGATTTTAGGATTCTTCCTTGATCACAAGCCGTATGATTGCATGTCTGTTTTAGGAGCCTGGAATTCATTGTGAGTACCAGGACTTGAGGAAACATTGTAAATAAAGTATACTTTAATAATAATAATAATAAAAAGTTGAAAAAAGAATAAAGAAAAAAGTATTGTTATTCACATATGGTACTTTTCGAAAATAGAGAAATATGTCAAAATGTTAGTATTATCTGACATCATAGGAAAATTTTTTTTACTGACTATCAATCGCTTTATCAGAAGAAATAGCTGATTCTGAAAAACTCCCTTCTCTTTGGTATTTCTCAATTAATTAGCTTTTGAGTGTGTGAAGAATAAAAACAATTAACAAGAGTATTTCCCTGGTTTTTGTGTTTTGCTAAGGGTGGTCGCTGTATTAAGAAAAAGAGTGAAGGAGTTCCCTTCGTGGCTCAGTGGTTAACGAATCCGACTAAGAACCATGAGGTTGCGGGTTCGATCTCTGGCCTTGCTCAGTGGGTCAAGGATCCGGCGTTGCCGTGAGCTGTGGTGAAGGTTGCAGACGCGGCTTGGATCCCGCGTTGCTGTGGCTGTGGTGAAGGCCGGCAGCTACAGCTCCTGTTAGACCCCTAGCCTGGGAACCTCCACATGCCGCGGGTGTGGCTCTACATAAAAAGGCAAAAAGACCAAAAAAAAAAAGAAAAGAAAAAGACTGAAAAATACTCAAAGAAGTTCAACTCTCTTTGTGACAAATATGGAGTTAATAGAAAGTATCACATTAATTCAAAGCCTTTGTGAAAAGTGAATAAGGTACAATGTGAGCCTGACTCTAGACACATAGCAGGGATAATAATATTTCCCTTTTAGTGTTTTGTAACTCAGAATTTTTAAACTGTAGCTAGTGAATACATGAATTAATCAATAAATGATATAGGGTGAATGAAGAGAAAGTCCCCCTTTTCTGGATCAGTGATGATCAATGCCAGCGTATGAGTCATCGATGACGAATAATACGTGTCTGGAACTCTGAGGTCCAACAGGAAACAAACAGGGTCTTGCTCTTCATGCCTTTCCATCCCTGAGTCCAGCGGGGAACTGACAAACACACCAGGAACCCAATCAATGGTGTCTCAATCTTGGTCTCGCCTTCTCTTTTGGATCCTTTGTAGGCTCGAAGCCGAAGGCCACCAGCTTCCGTGGGGCTCAGACTCCTCCTCTGGAGGTTGTGGCAGGAGAGACACCAGGTGAGTCATGGCCTGTGATGAGGTCTTGGTTCGGGTCATCAGGATAAGGGTTTTCATTGTCTTCTTACAAAGTAGTAAATGTAATCAAAATTTAACCATGGTCTATTGATAAATATGATAAGCCCTATGTTAATTAATAGCATATAACCTTGATATTATTAAGGAAAGATAAAATATCTTGTGGTACTAATAGAAGTCAAGGATATTCAAGTGTCTTAGTGTTTGTTACTCAAATATTTATTTTAGTATTATTAATGAAGTGACAATGTAATTGATACTAATATATAGATAAATGACCTAAAAGCGGGCCCAAATTAACCAATGGTAATTAGCACATAAGTAGTGAATGATGAATAATTAGGCTCAACATAATCCATACTGTTTTTCTTATTTATTTCATCCTGTGGACAGATGTTAGGAATGTATAAACTTCAAGGTCTTATATTTTGTTTTAAAGTTATTGCTGCTGCAATGATAGCACTGTTAAAATATATAGATGATAGATGAAGAACAGAAGAATCACTGTCTAATTATGAACATATATGGTAAGGCAAAATTTATAAAAAAAATTGCTAGCACCAATGCCCATTATGAAATTGGGCAGGGTCCAGGGTTCGTGTCTCTGGACAATCAGATAAGACTTGAAGTGTTAGGAGTTTATTGTTCTGAGCAATTTCAAGTTTGAGACTGTTCTTTCTGTCAAGAGAAAACAGTATCTACAATATGAAAAAGTTGCAAATTCCTTTTTTTGTAATTTCTTTTTTTATAATTATTTTTATTTTTTCCATGATTGCTGGTTTACAGTGTTTTGTCAATATTCTACTGTACAGCAAGGTGACCCAGTCACACATACATGTATATGTTCTTTTTTCTCACATTATCACACTCCATCACAAGTGACTAGATATAGTTCCCAGGGCTTTACAGCAGGATCTCATTTCCTACCCATTCTAAAGGAGATCGTTTGCATCTATTAACCCCAGATTGCCAGTCCATACCACTCCCTCCCTCTTCCCCTCCCCCTTGACAACCACAGGTCTTTCTTCCAAGTCCGTGATTTTCTTTTCTGTGGAAAGGTTCATTTGTGCCATATATTAGATTCCAGGTATAAGTGATATCGTATGGTATTTGTCTTTCTCCTTCTGACTTACTTCATTTAGCATGAGAGTCTCTAGTTCCAACCATGTTGCTGCAGATGGCATTCTTTTGTTCTTTTTTACGGCTGAGTAGTATTCCATTGTGTATATATATCCCATCTTCTTTATCCAATCATCTGTCCAGTTTTCCCAGCACCACTTGCTGAAAAGACTGGCTTTTTCCCATTTTATATTGTTGCCTCCTTTGTTGAAGATAAATGGACCATAGATGTCTGCGTAAGTTGTAAATTCCTAAATGGGTAAATGAAATATAGAATGCAAGAGTCAATGACAGTAAATTTTCTTTTCTTTTTATTCTAAATTTTTAATAACTAGATAAATATAGAATACAAGAATCAATGGCAATAAATTTTCTTTTTCTTTTTAATCACCAACTGTGCTTTGTGTTGTTGCAAATGGACACGCTGGAGCTGGTGAAGCATGATTCCATGGCGATGCACCTTGGGATTGCATCTCTGTGTTAGAAGCACAGGGACCAATGTGAGTATCAGTCAGACTTCTTGTCTGGGTTTCAGTGATTACTTTTCTTCTATGCATGAAATCAGTGTGTTGCTTAAAAATTCCATATAGAATAACAGAATGCCAGATTTATTTCAGTGCTAAATATTGAATTTTATGAAACATTAATTGATTACCCTATAGATGAAAAACACCATCTAGTTAAAAAAGAGATACCTTGCCATGAGAATTGATCTACTTACATTTAACAGGGAGGTCATGACTCTTGTGGGCTTGGGGAATAATAGAGCTTGAAAATTGTTATTAGCAATTTACTGAGCTAGTCAACAAACAAACAGAAATGAGTGAAGAAGAGACCCAATCGTGCATCAGTGATGATGATCGTGATGGGAAGAGTCTTGAACGATGAAAACATCTCTGAAACTCTGAGGTCTGTCCCGGCACATAAGTTATCTCCTCTCTCGGGGGAAATTGTGTCTGTAGAGAGATTTCAAAAATATGAAGAGGTCATACTCTTCTGTTTATTTCATTGACTTGGGTTTGTTATTAATCGATCTGTGCCAGACGCATTAAGCAAATATGAGTAAACCTATAAGGAAAAATAGGGTGAATCATTGTCCAAATATGAACATACCTAGGAAAAAAGACTGCTCGTAAACATTGCAAACAACAGTGATGCCCATCAAATAAATGGTGAGGATCACTTATTTGACCAAAGTTAAATAAAAACGCCTTAATAAGAGTCAAGTTCTGCCACAGAGGAAAGATTGAGTTTTTTTTCTCTTTTAATAAAATGAAAGTATATACAAAGTAATAAATGCATAACTATTGTGCAAATGAAATTGAGGCAAAAGGATCAGTGGCAGCTGGATCCTAATATCTTTATCATCCTCTGTGCTCTGAACTGCCCAGGCTGAAGGCACTAGAGACGATTTAAGTCTGCCACGGGCACGGGCTCCGTGGTTGCCTCTGTATAATAGGAGGATGGAGAGTAATGTGAGTAATAGCTGAAATTCTTTTCTTGGTTTTTTTTGATTCAAGTAATTATTGTATTATTAAGAAATGTGGGGGAATCGGCTGACAGCAGTGGTTTAAGGATACGGCTTTACTTGGGTCACTGCTGTGGTGTGGGCTTGATCCCTTGTGTCACAGTCACGGGAAAAATAAATGAATAAATAAACTAAGGAGTAAAAAAAGAAATGTGGAATCTAAATAAAGAAGGCAGCTGCATCTGAGTGTTGAGTATGGATTATAAACCAATATATTGATTAATGCACCTATACCAAATGAGACTATTGATATGAGCTATATTAAGAATGATTCTGTGTACATCAAGGCTCTTGTTTTGTTTTTTGTTTTTAAATTGTATTTCTAAAATTATTCCTGAATTTTTTATTTAATTTATTTATTTTTGGCCATATCTGCAGCATTCAGAAGTTTCCAGGACAGGGATCAAACCCCCACAACAGTGGTGACAATGCTGATCCTTAACTGCTAGGCACCAAAGAACCCCTAAATTTTTCAGTTGAGTCAACAAAGAAGATAGAGTGTAAAGAAAAAAGGGACGGTATTGGATCGATGATGACTACTGGTGGCGTATGAGTCGTGGACGATGAATACATGTCTGGAACTCTGAGGTCCAGTGTCCTCCGTGAAGGGACCCTAGCGGCAGAGGTCAGAAATACACGCAGGCCCTCCATGTGGCCATTGTGGTCACACCATGTACTTGCGTGTGCCCAATGGGTCGGTGGGAGCCCCTGTCAACCGGTGCCCCAGAAGTAAATGAAGAGAGCGAGGAGGTGAAGGCATTGCAAGTAGCCATGGCCGGTGACCCCCAAGGTCAGATGCTTCCAAGGCCATGGCCAGCTGGACGGCCAGGTGGCAATGAGTGGTGTCCCCAGGCCTGACCCCGTGGGACAAGGATGAGGTCGTCAGGGTCAGGGATGGATCACCCCGCTCCTGGGGTATGGTGGCCAGATGGCGGTTGTTGGCTGTCAAGAGACATTGCTCTGCCCTGCCAGAAAGGTTGCCCTGGTTTGTGGCGTGAGTGTGGAAGCAGCAGTCCTGGGGAATGGCTCTGCCATTTGGTCTCCTCCTCTCCGCTTTGTACTCCTCAGCCTGCAGCCATAGGCCCCGAAGGCAGGCTCTTTCCCGGATGAGCAGGCAAGGATGTCAGCGTTGCTTTGGAGCCAAGAGACCAGAGTGAGAAGCATCCCATTGCTCATCGGGGCTTGGCTGGGCGGTGTTGGGTGGGTGGTTGAGCGTGGGTGGCAGGTGCGGGAGAGACACCTGCAGAAGGGCTCTGCTGTACCGTGGATGGGAAATCTCTGGCCAGGAAGGGCTCTTGGACAGCGTAATGCACAGGGGCGCAGGTGGTCCTAAGGGTCCCCGAGAGACAGAAAGAGAAGAGACCAGTCCTCGAGACCCCCGGGGGATGACAAGGCCTCGTCGGCTTGGGTGAGCCCTCGAGTTGCCCAGTGGCCATCAGTGGAGGAATGCCGGACCCCATAGGCCATGGAGAAGGAAGAGAAAGTCCCCCTTTTCTGGATGGATGATGATCAATGCCAGCGTGTGAGTCATCAATGACGAATAATACGTGTCTGGAACTCTGAGGTCCAACAGCCAAGAAAGGCTGTCTTTCTCTTCATGCCTTCCCATCCCTGAGTCCAGCAGGGAACCAACGAACGCATCAGGAACCCAGTCGGTGGCGTCTCAATCTTGGTCTTGCCTTCTCTGTTGGGTCCTTTGTAGGGTGGAAGCTGAAGGCCATGGCAGCCTCCGTGGGGATCAGACTCCTCCTCTGGTGTAATAGCAGGAGAGAGACCAGGTGAGTCATGGCCCGTGATGGGGTCTCGATTCGGGTGATCAGAGCCAGGATTTGCAGTGTCGTGGCCAGGGTCCTAACTAGGTTCTCCAGGTGAAGCCTAGCCCAGGGAGCAGGGCCAGCCTGACAAGTGGAGACGGGAGATCATGGATGTTCAGCAGGGCAAGAGGGCCCCTCTCCGTGGTTTACGAGGGTGGAGCCGTTAGGAAAGGTGCAGGCCCTTGACTTTGCTTGTTTCCCCTCACCCACATAAGCCTTGCTTGGATTCTTCTCAAGAAAGCCATGACTGGCTTGACAGGAATGGAGCCATGAGTGGGAGTCCGGGTGGAGGCCCATGAGTTGGTAGTGGGGCTTGGTCGAGGCTGAGGCATGGCCAGTGCGGCATCCCCTGTCTGGACCCCTGAGGTCGCAGAGCATCCAGAGTCCGCTGAGGACAGGTACAGGCTCCTCGTGGAGAGATGTTGGGAGTGGAGCCATTTGTGTTCTCGTTAGCTCTGGGGGTAGAGACCCTCAGGGCCCAGGGTCTTCATGGATACATGAGAGGGCCCCAGACAGTATGGAGATGGGTGATGGATAAGAAAGTCCAGTGAATTTTTCTTGGGAAGACCGGGGGGCAGCGAAGCGGGTGTCATGCCCATGCATGGCCTCGCTGATGCCAATTGCCTGATGGATGGATCCAGGGGGCCCAGGTTTTGACTCGGCAGGGAACTGTGTAGTTATGAATAAAACCAGTCTAGTTTAGGGGACTGAACTCTCCCACAGCCCCACTTTCAAACCCCAAGTTCCAAGACTCTGCCTCCTTTGGCTTGTAGCAGAAACATCTCGACCCTGAGAACCAAGTAGAAATTGCTGATGCTCAAGTCCATTCCGCAGAGAAAGTGAGAATCACTGGTTGTCTAGTCTCTTTCCCTCTGTTTTTCTCTCTGTCACTGACTCTCGGTCTCTGTGTCTCTGCCTGTGTCTGTCACTCTTGTCTCTACCCTCAATCTGTCTCTGGTTGTACATGTCTCATTTCTTTATGGAATCATGGATTCAGCATTATGTTGGGCGAAACAGGCCCCGTCGAGCTGATTCATCCCGTCGAGCTGATTCATCCATCTTCTAGAGGCCTCTAGAAGATTCCATCAGTGGGTAGACGGCGAGGGAGCCAAGTGAGTAAGAGTCACGTTTCTGCCCTTGGTTTCGGGGGTTTCTTGCTGTGTGGGTGTCGGTCGGGTGTTGTGTGATGAGCCGGCTTCGATGTTGTGCAGGGTCCAGAGGGTTTTGACTTCTTGACAGCCCTTTGGTGAAAGGGTCAACCGCGAAGGTTGACCTGTAGGAAGACCGAGGGGGACGGTATTGGATCGATGATGACTACTGGTGGCGTATGAGTCGTGGACGATGAATACGTGTCTGGAACTCTGAGGTCCAGTGTCCTCCATGAAGGGACCCTAGCGGCAGAGGTCAGGAATCCACGAGGGCCCTCCATGTGGCCGCTGTGGTCCCGTTGTGTCCTTGTGTGCACACAACGGGCCAGTGGGAGCCCCTGTTGACCTGTCCTCCAGAACTGAATGACGAGAGTTAGGGAGTGAGGCATTGCAAGCGGCCAGGTCCCTGGTGACCCTCATAGTCACATGCTTGGCCTGCCATGGCCAGTTGGACGAGTAGGTGGCATGGAGTGGTGTCCCCGAGCCTGACCCAGTGGGACAAGGATGAGGTCAGCAGGGTCAGGGATGGACCACCGCACTTCTGGGTCTTGGTGGCCAGATGGCGGTTGTTGGCTGTCAAGACACACTGCTGTGCCCTGCCAGAAAGGTTTCCCTGGTCGCGGCCTGTGTGTGGAAGCAGCGATCCTCAGGAATGGCCTCGCCATTTGGTCTCCTCCTCTCTGCTTTGTACTCCTCAGCCTGCAGCCACAGGCCCCGAAGGCAGGCTCCCTCCCGGATGAGCAGGCGAGGACGGCAGCGTTGTCTTCGGAACCAGGAGGCCAGTGTGAGCAGCGTCCCATTGCTCGTCGGGGTTGGCTGGGCGGTGTGGGGGGTGGTTGAGTGTGGGCAGCAGGTGCGAGAGAGGCGCCTGCAGAAGGGCTCTGCTGTCTCGGGGGTGGGAAAGCTCTGGCCAGGAAGGCCTCTTGGGCGGTGTAATGCCCAGGGTCCTGGGTGGCCCTGAGGGTCCCCAAGAGCCAGAAATAGAGGAGACCGGTCCTAGAGACCCCCGGGGGATGGCAGGCCTCGTTGGCTTGGGCGACCCCTTGAGTTGTCCAATGACCGTCAGTGGAGGAATGCTGGACCCCCCGGGCCATGGAGAAGGAAGAGCAAGTCCCTCTTTTCTGGATCGATGATGATCAATGCCAGCGTATGAGTCCTCGATGATGAATAATACGTGTCTGGAACTCTGAGGTCCAACAGCCAAGAAAGGTTGTCTTTCTCTTCATGCCTTTCCATCCCTGAATCCAGCCGGAAACTTGCGAACACACCAGGAACCCAGTCGATGGTGTCTCAATCGTGGTCTCGCCTTCTCTGTTGGGTCTTTGTAGGGTGGAAGCTGAAGGCCATGGCAGCCTCCGTGGGGATGAGACCCCTCCTCTGGTGGTTGTGGCAGGTAAGAGAGCCACGTGAGTCATGGCCCGTGATGGGGTCTCGGTTTGGGTTTTCTGGGCCAGGGTTTGTGGTGTCATGGCCAGGGTCCTAACTAGGTTCTCCAAGTGAAGTCTAGCCCAGGGAGCAGGGCCAAGTGGCCCTTGGGCCTGACAAGTGGAGACGGGAGATCATGCACGTTCAGGAGGGCAAGGGGGCCCCTCTCCAAGGCTAAGGAGGGCTGAGCCGTTAGGGAGGCTGAAGGGTCTTAACCTTTGCTCGTTTCTCCTCATCCGCATAAGCCTTGCTTGGATTCTTCTCAAGGAAGCCATGATTGGCTTAATAGGAATGGAGCCTGAGTGTGAGTCTGGATGGATCCCCATGAGTTGGTAGTGGGGCTTGGTCGAGGCTGAGGCATGGCCAGTGCGGCCTCCCCTGTCTGGACCCCTGAGGTCGCAGAGCATCCAGAGTCCGCTGAGGACAGGTACGGGCTCCTTGTGGAGAGGTGTTGGGAGTGGAGCCATTTGTGTTCTCGTTAGCTCAGGGGGTAGAGACCTTCAGGGCCCAGGGTCTTGACGGATACATGGTGGTGTCCCGGACAATGTGGAGATGGGTGACGGAGAAGCAAAGTCCAGTGAATTTTTTGTGGGAAGACCAGGGGACAGAGAAGCAGGTGTCATGCCCATGCATGTCCTCGCTAATGCCAGTTGCCTGATGGATGGATCCAGGGGGCCCAGGCTTTGTCCCGGCAGGGAACCGTGTAGTTGTGAATAAAGACCAGTCCAGTTTAGCAGACAGAGATCCCCCCAGCCCAACCTTCAACCCCTAAGTCCTGAGGCTCTGCCTCCTTTGGCTTGTAGCAGAAACATCTCAACTCTGAGAACCAGGTAGAAATTGCTGATGCTCATGTCCATAAAGTGTAGAAAGTGAGCATCAGCGGTGCTCGTTGTCTCTTTCCCTCTGTTTCTGTCTCTGTCACTGTCTCTCGGTCTCTGTGTCTCTGCCTGTGTCTGTCACTCTCGTCTCTACCCTCGCTCTGTCTCTGGCTGTACGTGTCTCCTTTCTTCCTGGAACCATGACTTCTGTGTTCTGTTTTGTGAAACAGGCCCTGTCGAGCTGATTCATCCCGGTTCCATCTTCTAGAGGCCTCTAGAAGATTCCATCGGTGGGGTAGACGGCGAGGGAGCCATGTCAGTAAGACTCACGTTTCTGCCCTTGGTTTCAGGGAGTTTGTTGCTGTGTGGGTGTCGGTCGGGTGTTGTGTGATGAGCTGGCTTCGATGCTGTGCAGGGTCCAGAGGGTTTTGACTTCTTGACAGCCCTTTGG
Source organism: Catagonus wagneri (assembly GCA_004024745.2). NCBI lineage: Eukaryota > Metazoa > Chordata > Mammalia > Artiodactyla > Tayassuidae > Catagonus > Catagonus wagneri. The sequence goes on from PVHT021183632.1 coordinate 12,009,801, forward strand.
TGAAAGGGTCAACCGCGAAGGTCGACCTGCGGGAAGACCAAGGGTGACGGTATTGGATCGATGATGACTACTGGTGGCGTATGAGTTGTGGACGATGAATACGTGTCTGGAACTCTGAGGTCCAGTGTCCTAGATGAAGGGACCCTAGCAGTAGCGGTCAGGAATCCATGGGGCCCTCCATGTGGCCCCTGTGGTCCCGCCATGTCCTTGTGTGCACACAACGGGCCAATGGGAGCCCCTGTCGACTGGTCCCCCAGAGGGAATGACGAGAGCAAGGGGGGGAAGGCATTGCAAGTAGCCAGGTCCCTGGTAACCCCCATGGTCAGACGCTTAATGCCATGACCAGCTGGACGGCCAGGTGGCATTGAGTGGTGTCCCCAGGCCTGACCCCATGGGACAAGGATGAGGTCAGCAGGGTCAGGGATGGATCATCCCGCTCCTGGGTCTCAGTGGCCAGATGGCAGTTGTTGGCTGTCACTCCTCTGCCCTGCCAGAAAGGTTGCCCTGGTCGCAGTTTGAGTGTGGAAGCAGTGATCCTGGGGAATGGCCTCGCCATTTGTTCTCCTCCTCTCTGCTTTGTACTCCTCAGCCTGCAGCCACAGGCCCCGAAGGCAGGCTCCCTCCCGGATGAGCAGGCGAGGACGGCAGCATCGTCTTCGGAGCCAGGAGGCCAGTGTGAGCAGCGTCCCATTGCTCGTCGGGCTTGGCTGGGTGGTGTGGGGAGTGGTTGAGTGTGGGCGGCAGTTGCGGGAGAGGCACCTGCAGAAGGGCTCTGCTGTCCCGGGGGTGGGAAAGCTCTTGGGCGGCGTAATGTTCGGGGGCCCGGGTGGTCCTAAAGGACTCCGAGAGACAGAAAGAAAGGAGACTGGTCCTAGAGTCCCCGGGTGATGGCAAGACCTCATTGGCTTGGGCGAGCCCTCGAGTTGTCCAATGGCCGTCAGTGGAGGAATGCTGGACCCCCTGGGCCATGGAGAAGGAAGAGAAAGTCCCTCTTTTCTGGATCGATGATGATCAATGCCAGCGTATGAGTCCTCGATGACGAATAATACGTGTCTGGAACTCTGAGGTCCAATAGCAAAGAAAGAGCGTCTTTCTCTTCATGCCTTTCCATCCCTGAGTCCAGCAGGGAACCGACAAACGCACCAGGAACCCAGTTGGTGGCATCTCAGTCTTGGTCTCGCCTTCTCTGTTGGGTCCTTTGTAGGGTGGAAGCGGAAGGCCATGGCAGCCTCCATGGGGATGAGTCTCCTCCTCTGGCGGTTGTGGCAGAAGAGAGACCAGGTGAGTCAGGATTTGTGCTGCTGTCTCAGTTCCGGTCATCAGGGCCAGGGTTTTCATTATCCTTGAAAGGGTCCAAGGTAGAATCCCAAGGTGAATAATTGCCCAGTGATAACTAAGACATGAACCTTTATGCTGGTTACTTGACAATAGGGTACATGGATTTCATAAATGGAAGATATACTCTCTTTGGTACTGTTAAAGATAATTAGAGATATTCAGTTGTCTTATAGTTTGATTGGTTTTAATCAATTATTTATTTTATTATTATCAATGAAACTAATTAAATTGATACGAAAGCATAAATATTGAAATAAAATTCACTTAATGTACCAATTAGGATTAGGACATGGTTCACTAGCCAATGATGAGTCATGAATGATGACTTATAAGGGTCTGAAGCACTGTGGCCCAGCACAGTCCATACTCTTTTTCTCTTTCAACTTCTGCTGAGCTCAAGATTGTCAAGCTGCCTCCGCGTCAGCAAAGAAACAGAGGTGACTGTGGGGCAGGCTGTTGTTCGGATCGGGTGACCTGTTTGAGGGTATTCATGGAACGCTGAAAGAAGTATGCGATTAACCGCGGCGTTACTCATAGTTCCGCGAGAGACATGCTAAGCCTCCCTATCGGGTTAGTAGATAACGGGCAGCCCGGAGGTGGGAGAATGGAAGAGACAGACTCTCGGTGGGAAAGGATTCTATAAACTGAGGTTAGGGATGTTGACGGACCTTATTCTTGGGGGATGTGGTGAGCCCTATATTATATTTGTCGTTATCCATGAATTAATGATATAATCAATACAAATGTGGAAATGAAGGAGGAAAAGAGACTCAGCCATGGACCAGTGATGATGACCGTGACGGGAA